>VYXD01011913.1:148280-328172 GCA_013397195.1 Hylia prasina
GAGGGGCTTGGAACACAAACCCTGTGAGGAATGGCTGAGGGAGCTGGGGGTGTTTAGCCTGGAGAAAAGGAGACTCAGGGGTGACCTTATCACTCTCTACAACTCCCTGAAAGGTGGTTGTGGTCAGGTGGGGGCTGGTCTCTTTCTCCAGGCAGCAACTGACAGAACGAGAGGTCACAGTCTTAAGATGTGCCAAGGGAAATATAGGTTGGATGTTAAGAAAAAGTTTTTTACAGAAAGAGTGATAAAGTACTGGAATTGTCTGCCCAGGGAGGTGGTGGAGTCACTATCCCTGGATGTGTTTAAAAAAAGATTGGATGTGGCTCTTGGGTGCCATGGTTTAGTTGAGGTGTTAAGGCTGGGTTGGACTCAATGATCTTAAAGGTCTCTTCAACCTACTGATTCTGTGATTCTGTGGAGTTCTCTATCCCTAATTTCAGCTGTCAAAGTTTGACAACACAGATATGTAAATGCATAATCTTTCAAAAGTTTCTACTGTTGCCTGTTTTCTTGCATGCATTAAATAATCTTTAGATAAATTATTCAACTGCAAACTTTTTATTTCCATTTTATAGAAGGGTTGACTCCTTTCTATTTGTGTAAATGATTCCCTCTACAGATGAGAAGAAAATGCAGAGGAATTTATTCTTACTGAGAACAAATATTAATAATTTGGGAAGAGTTTGTCATGATGGTTGCAACAGAAAAGTATCTGGTAAAAGCTACCTTACAACACACCTTTTGTTGTGGATGTTTTCACTGCTTAACATTCACAGTGTGAATTATACTCAGTGGGACACAGGGAGGTTGGTTTCCTTTTGACACTGGCAGTGACTGCTAATGTGCTGATTAACTAAAAGCAATGGCATGGTTGCTGAGTGAGTCATTAGCATCGTCAGTGAAAAGCATTAATGAGGAGGGGAAAAAAACCCAGTTGCTTAGAAAAAAGCACAAAGCACATGATGGAGTATTTTAATTTGTTCAAAAATAGTTTCTGTTCCTCTGCTGGTATAATTAAGGCTTTATTAATTCAGAATGGGAACAGATGAGAACACGAAGCTTTGTGTGTCTGCATCAGCTCAGGCACAGCTCATAAGCCTGAAGAGACCACCAGGAACCAAAAGCTTTCAGGGGCAAAGGTTCCTTCATGGTACAGGCTGTGGGAGAAATGAATATCAGCTCCCTCTGAACAGATGTCTACTTCTGTATCAGATTTTTGCAGCATACTCGTTTGGACAATGGGCAGACTTCAAATGTGTGATTGTTTAATCATGTTCAGTATAATTTATTTTCTGTAGACTTCCAATAAAAACCTCTAAGTAACATGCAAAAGAGGAGAAATCCTACGCCTCTGCATGTAAATGGCAATGGGCATTGGAGTATAACCAGGAGTTCAACCATAATGTACTAACATTCCAACAACAAATTTAGTATATCTGTGTGGAAATTACCTCCAGAAATTCCTCAGACAAAAAGCCATTTTGAAAACTATAATAAACTCAATTTTTGGAATTACTGAGGTCTCTATCAGGCTCCAAGTCTGGGAAGTCCAAACTTGGAATGTAATTTTATTTTTTTAACCTTCAAAAATTCTGGATCAACATTCCACTATTATCTGCAGGAGTACTGTGCAGAAGTTCAGAAATTAGCATTTTTCTGATTGATTCCACTGAACATAGTCAAAGTAAATAAAGCATGACCATGTCTAGATCATCCACTTGTATGTGTGAACACTGAAACTGACTTGTGTGTTCAACATATCAAGGAATCATAGAATGGTTTGGATTGGACAGGACCTTGAAGATCACCTAGTTTCAACTCCCCTGCCATGGGCAGATTATTCAGAAAGGGATCAAAACAATTCATGACCAAAGAATGGAGGTTTAACCCTGACAGGCTCTGTGTGTCTTGAAACACAGATTCAAAAAACCCAGACTAATTTAGGTGGAAAGGGATCTCCTAAGGTCCCTTCTACTCTGACCTTCTGCTGGAGGTCTAGTCAGATTACCTTTTCCAAGGGTTGTGTTCAGTCAGGTCATGCAAGGATGGAGGTTCTCCAACCTCCCTGGGCCCTGTTCTAGTATTGGACCACCCTCATGCCAAAAAAGGTTTTACTGATATCTAACAGGAACTTCTCATGTCTTCTATCTTCTCAGATCAGGCAGTGGCAGACAGCCAGAACATCTCCCTTGAGCTTTCTCTTTTTCATAGGCTCTTAAAGAAGTGCAGTGCACTTGACTCCTGCAGATCTGCACTGCTTCCTAATATCAGGCAGAGTTCCTTGCTGTGGGTAGCCAGACTGTGACATTACTCATTTCTACCCACTTTTCTCCTCTGTTTGTACCAGGTACCCTTGTCTCTCTCATAAGTGTTATTTTAAGGGAATCATGACTTTTAATCTAGTTGCTGGCATACCTCTCTCCGCCCACAGGAAGGCACAGCAGCCACTGAGACAGGCACAGAAAAGCTGTGCCTGCCATTCTCACCCTGTATCCACCTGTGTGATGGTGTCCCACTCATGTGCACACAGGGTTAGCCTCTGCAGAAAGGCTCATGTGAACAGAAGTGGGATCTGAGCCCAGCACTAGGTCCAGATGTAAGAAGCCAAAAATCTCTGTATATTAACTACTGTACTATGTGAATCCAGACATGTTGACATCTCAGCACCGAGATATTACAATATTATTTGAGGATACAATACAAAATAAAGAGAGAAAAATGGGAACAACAAAGTGTAGATGGAGGCTTGCATCTGTGGAACCCATTCTTTATTTTGCATTTCTTGACTAAACAGCAGCTGGAAAGAAAAGGTTGGATAGCCCAACTATTTCCCCATTGATCTTTAAAAGAAATACATTTTTTTCCTCGCTATTATAGACTCATAGAACCTAAGGCTGGAACAGACGTGCAAGATCATTAAGTCCAAATTAAGTTTAATACTTTAATACTGATTTTGAGGAGATTTGCAGGTGAGTCCAGGCAGAGGTGTTTTTAGGGCTTGGTTTTCAAAGGTAGTAGGGTAACATGGCAAATAGGGTTCATGCAGACTCCCCAGGTGGGGCCTTTGAGCAGCATTGCTGATGCTGGAATGACAGTCCAAGCAGCTGCTGATGCTTCAGCTCTGAGTCCACACAGATGAACTGGATGTCTGGTCCACGTGAGTATGGAAGCCACTGAGAAACCTCCAGGCTTCCCTGCATAAGGTAAGTTTGTCTTTGGATCTTGTTCTCAGTGCAGGTGTTGCAGTTTGCATGACAAGTAGCTAAACTTAGTGTAGGAGATTGCACTAGGTGACCTCCACCCTCAATTGTACTGTGATTCTGTGAATTACCTGATTAAATGTTAAGACTTTTCCCTTCCCTCTGAGTTTTTCCGTAACTTGTTATTGCAAAGGCTGATGAGTCAAGGATATTGAAGGAATGTTTTAGGTCTAACCTTCCCTGAAGTTCTTGAGGCTTTCATGTCCGATCCAACATTCAGGTTCATGTGGCCCTCATGGGAAAGCAGCAGTATTGTGCTTTTAAGAACAACTCTGTGTAAGAACCCAGGTGGAAGTTGGCACCTACAGTACTTCTGGACAACAGGACATTGCCATATCTAAGTTTCAGTCATGTTTCTCTCTAGACCATTAAAATACTGATTGAATTCACTGGGTTTATTGAATATCTAAGACCTAGTTCAAGATAATACCGCAAGGAAGATGTAAAATAGCTAATAGTGATATTTGCAATTCCTCATTCCATGCAAAATGGTGTAATTTAAACCAGAAGTCTTGAGGAGCTCTCTGATAAACTGCAGAGTATCTCAATACTGTTATCCACAACTACATAGGAGATGTGGGTCTAACATGATGCAAACAACAAAGAGAATAATCTAGTTCTTCCTGTCTCAGGTGAGATTTCTATTAAGTGATTAAGGCAGAAAATAGGACAGGATCCCAGCTGTGCAATGTGAAACTCTTGTTCACCAGATGTGACAGAGTGATTACACAAACCCCAGCAGGTGCCACAGCAGGAGCAAGGAGGGAAGGGATCTGCCTGGGAAGAGGATTTGTGGGGCCTTGATTCCCCAGGCAGGAATCCAAGGAGCTTGTTAGAGGGGGTGTCAAAACCTAGGAAAGGATGATGCTTGGAAGGTTGCAGTGGTCAGTTTTGAAGATAGATAGATATTTTAGGAGACAGTTAATCCATCTATGAAATTAGTCTCCTTGTTTGGGATTGACCCTGTTTATTATATAAATCAATAGATAAATAAACAGAATATTTTTCTTAAATTATTCATGCCATATAGGGCTTCAGGGAAGAAAAGAATCTATTTCACAGTTTTTAAATCTTGCATAATTTTAGTTAAATCATATTTTAAATCCATTAATCATTTCACTGCAAGCTTGTCTTTTAAACTGATGGATATTTTCCAAAATGTAGTAGTTTCTTAGTATTTTTTATACCAAACCCCTCAGTCTCAAATACCAAAAGCAATGATTTAAGGGAGTGAAAGAAAAAGAAACATCATCACTTCTCTGCCTGAACAGGAGAGTAGTTCATATTGATCAACATTTTTTTCTGAAAGTGTTGCAGACTTCTGGTTACCAGGAACCCTGCAAACCCTGTGCATTTGTACATTTTAGCAAACAGAAGCCTTGCTGTTCCCTTTGTTTAGAAAGGTTTACATCAGCATTAGCAAGCTGAAAAAATACTTTGCTCTGAATTTTTAGAAGAGTTTGCGATGGGTTGCATTGCTATGTTGTCATGGTGATGAGAAGTGCCGATGTCAAGTGGAAGCCAGAAAGTGGTGGTATATATAGTGGTTTCATTATTAAAAGACTTGATTAAAGCAGCTTTCAGAGGGCTCAGATGTTCACTCTTCCAACAGATTACTCAGACTTCAGTAGCTGAAGTCCAGAGACCACCACTCCAGCAACCCTCAGGCTTTTGGGTTTAGTGGGCTGTGGATATGACCATTAGTAAGGTATTGATGTGAAACAAATGCATTAGTTTCCTTTTTGCACAGAGACAAAACCCTCCTACAAACTGAGATCCTACAGCTGCCTGAAGTACCTGTAAATTTAATAAGGACTATTTTTAGATGGCTGTGTTTGATATATGGTAAATGGGGTGTTACTCTTGGTAAAGCTGCTAAAGGTATTTCAGAATTAAATTAGAATTAAAATTATAATTTACTTAACCAAAATGCGGAGGAAAAATATAAGTTCACACACAAATTGCCAACACAGAGTACAAAATAGGGTGAGTGGCAATTTAAAAAGCAGCTTTGACTCTACTGAAGATGGGGGATACCTGCTGCAGGAGAATAGTGGCACTGACCAGTGTCCTTAACAAGGATCAATACACTGAAGCCATTCTTCTCTCTGTCTTCTGCCTTTGTTCACATTTTTAGTATACCTTCTTGATATTGTCTTTGTGCTCACACCAGAGAGAGATGGTCTCACACATGAGCTTGATACATGTTCTTGGTGTGGAACAGGAATATATGTTTTTGGTTTGGGTCAGGAATACAAGAGCATGTGACATAGGAGGAGAGGCTGAGAGAGATGGGCTTGTTCTTCAGGAGAAGAGATGGCTTTGGAGAAATCTGTGTGCTTCAACCAGCCACCTTATGCACAGTGTTAGGAACAGCCATACTTCTCTTAGAGGCACACTGAAAGGACAGGAGACAACCAACACAAGATGGAACAAGGAAATTAATGACTGAACAAAGGGAGAAAGAAGTCTCACAGCAAGTTTGGTCAGGTCCTGGGACAGATGCCAGTGAGGCTGTGCATCCTCAGAGGTACTGAAACTCAGATGGATGCAACCATGAGAGATTTGCTCTAGTTTTAAAGATAGATTTTCTCTGGTGGAAATTAGGAACAAATTACTTCCAAATGAAGTTATTTTATAATTCTATGTTTTTCTGATTTAAATTAGAGATAAAAATCAGTGTCATGATAAAAGAACCCAAGCTTCTGTGTAATACAAATGCCCAACAAACATCCTGGTTTGCTTTTTTGTTTAGATTTAGTGACATTTTTAAGCCTTTTTATGTTGACTGTTGAATAACTCCACCACCACACTTCACAGAAAGGTCAGTGCATTTATCTTTAAGTGTTACAGCCTCTTCTCCTCTTTACATCTGTAAAACTGTTGTTGCTCAGCCAGAGACCCCTGAAATCTGCAACATAGGCATTACTGCTATAGGTAAGGCCAGGGATTTCTGCGGGGGACCACTAGATTAATGATAAATTCATTTGCACAGCTCAAAACCAGCAGTGGGGAAATGGTGAAAAAGACACTCCTCATGCCCATCCCTTTCCCTCCTCCTCAGCTACTGCCTCAATTCGCTACTTTCTTTTCCCAGTGGGATCCTCTTGCCAAAAGGCCAAAACCTAGAGACAGCTCCAAGAACAGCAGCAGGTGTATCTAACTATGTGGCACACAGCTGTGATGATTTTTCAAGCGAGGGTGCCCATCTTTCCACCCTGCAGCCTATATTCCCTGCCCAAACAAACCATGTTTTCATCCTTTGGCATCAGCTGAAACATCTCCTATCCCTGTTTCTGACTGCAGCAACCGTGAGCCTTCTCACATTCTACAGCACCTTTTCTGGCTCTTGGATTGTAATTTTCTTGGTACAAACAAACAAAAAACAAAACAAAAAAAAAACCAAAAACAAACGTATGTAGTGGTGGACAACCAATCAAGTGTAGTACAGTTAGGATTTTGGGCTACTCTCAGTGTAGCAAGGATGTCACTCACAGACATCTTACAGGCAAGAAGAGGGACGTGTGGAGTCGCATTAGTATGAGCAGCACTTTTGAGCTCCAGTTTGTTGAGAGTTCATTGGGATATTTTTTGTCCTGCTCAAGAGAAGTGTCCCCAGATGTGACACAAGTAAATCTGCATGGCTGGTTGTGTGAACAACAATCCCATCATCAGATCGTATGTAGTGGTGGACAACCAATCAAGTGTAGTGGCAAGAGAGAGAGGAGTCAAAACCAGAGAGGTTTAGTTGAAGTACAAGTTAATGTCTAAGTGTCTAATTAATGTTGTTATCCTACAGTCCTCAAGGTTTCCCAGAATTTTTAGGTCCAGTGCTCTTTGGCTGAGAATGCATCCAATCAAGTGACAGTTCAAAATGGTGTGTTTTGGAGGGGACATTTCCTTCCCCCAACAACGATACTATTTTGTGTGGACTACACTGCCCTGCTGTAGCACACAGCATGGAGACCTGAGCTTCTTCTCCAGAGCTGTGTTTCCAAAAATAGTGATGATCACTGACAATGGAGGAGAGGAAGCATGTATTTCTCAGCAGAAATCTTGGAGGTGAAGAGTGGGGTCGAAAAGCTCTTACAACAGACTGTATGAGCCAAAGGAACATGTTCTGCTTCAGTCTGTGCAGCTGTGAAAAAAACAAGTAGCCTGAACTTTCCTAGAATCCCACAGAGACACCTGCAGGGACAGCCCAAATCCATCCAGGCTCATGTTTGGAAAAAAACTCCGTGACTGATAATAATCTGATTGGGCAGGTGCACCAAAAGGAACTGTAAAGGGCTTCAGAGGTCAGAGGCAATAAGTGGAAATCTCATACATTAATTCAAGTATGTTGACCTCTGCCACATTATTTCCAGATAAGCAGAAATCTGACTCATTTCCAAGATATAAAATTCATTGGATAGAATAGCAAAGGGAGTTTTCAAAAAGCAGCTTGGCTCTAAGTGCTCTGAGGACATTATTTAAAATGTAGTTAGCTGACAATCTGAATGAACTCCTCTGTATATACAATGACATTTTGCTTCATTCAAATGCTACCTTTGGTAACCAGGAGTTTTGCCTAGCCCTTTCAGATGATATTTTTTCAAAAGCCTGAAATGAAACAATGATCACAGGGATTTCAGTTTAAATCATTTCACTGTGTAGGGAATAGTAGTAAAGCTGTAATTATTCATTGGGTGATGCTCAGTTTCTGAAATGAAGGGAAACCTCCAACTGAGAGTACAGACACTGCAGTGGAATTAGCAGTGATGCATTGTGACCTCCATTTTCTGTAATTGTCGCAGCTGCTATCACAATTAGGATCATTATTCCATCAGGAGGTAATGCTCCCAATATAGAAAGAAAGGGGAAATGTTTGTCACAGCATTTGGTGGTGACTTGTGCAGAGGTCACAAGTTCTGTTGCAGCTTTGATGCTTCTGCTGCTGGGTGAGCATTGCTATTCAATCACTCACGTCTGTTAATGCTCTGTATGAAAGAGCTGCTGTTCAAAATCTGTTCTACAATGGATTTTTGGATCCATATTTTAGTATTCAGCACCTTTGTTAGAGGGATTGGCAGAAAGGAAAGCCAACACCTGCTAAGGGCCATACAATGGAAGGTGCAAAAGACTTTCACTCATGTCAATAGATATTTAAAGGAGGAAATCCTTCAATTTTGTTAAGACTTTTGTTCTTAAAAAACAGCTTGAGTTTTACACTCAATGAAACACAAGAAGAAATCAGTACTTTAGAGCAAGTATTTTACACTGAATAGTAGCATCCAGCTCACCCATAATGATGTTTCATTAATAACAAAAAATAGATCTCAACACTGCACTAGAAAACAGATTAATGTCAAGTTCCTGGGTAACTGATCTACCAACTCTTTTTGAAATGTATATTTCTATTTTTTTTTTATTTTAAACTATGTCACAAAGGGAGGATGCTAAAGCAATGTATCTGTTGTACCTATTAAATACCATCCTCTCAGTGGTAATAGAGGGTAATAGACCCTCTTACTATGTCTTTTCTCACCTAGTACATACTTTGGCACACATAGATTAATTTCTGCCTCTTCCACAGAGATACAGTGGTGAAGGCATTCCCTCATTTTCCAGGCTTTGGCTCCAAAGGTATTAATTTTCTTTACACAGTAACCAATTTATTCACTTCACTGACTTGTTTTTGGCCATCACCTTTAAGAAGAGTGGCAACATTAGCAGTTAGGTGCCATATGTGTCTGTGTCTGGCTCGTCTTTGGATGCACATTTAACAAAATCTGCACTGGCAGTGCACAGTAAGAAGAACATCTTCCTGTAAGATATTTTTTGCTGTGATGTAGCTTCACCCTGTAATATAGTGAAGGGCAGCACTAACTCCTCAGAAATAGATGACCATTTGCTTTAGCTTCATGATCAATCTTTCAGTGCACCTGCCAGTGGAATGGATGGGAAGCAATCTTGCAGAAGAAATTTCAACAGAGACCTTCTGTGCCTGTAAATAAGGGCACACAGTATAGATATAGAGTGAGAAATATTAACATATAAATTTCAGAGCATCACCATTCTCCTTTGATGTTTTAATGTTGATCTTTTGTCTCCTTGAGACAGTTTACTACTTGCCTTCTCTGTAGTGAATGTTGTGAGCAAATTATTGCCTTTCTTTTAGCATGACTTGTGTCAGATCATTTCTGCATCTTTTATTATCTAGGACAAAAAATTTGCATTGCTTCCAACTTTCTTTGTAGCTTGTGCTTTCTAGACTGTTGGTAATTCCTCTTGCTCTTTGACTGACTTTTTTCCATTGATCTGTTGCTTCCTTGAAGTACCAAAACTGGGATTGGTTCAACATTCAGATCTCACCAGTACTGAGTAAACCAAAAGAATTATGTATTACTATAGGTAACAGATACTTCCTTTTTTACATTCTGGGATGAGGTTCCTTTTTTTTTTCTAAGGATGATGATTACTTTTTAACTTGCTCTCAGGCTGTGATCAGCTTTAGGATATTGTGTTTTCTGCAGGGCAGCTGCTAACCATTGTCCCCTACTCTGTACTTGGGCAATTGCTTTCTTGTATATAATTTTTTACTTGTTAAATTGCAGTTGGCTCTGTTTTTCTAGAAATTCTAGAGTTTTTTTCTATTCTCCTCTTGTAGACTAGCGTTTCAGCTCTCCCTGTGTTGGGGTTGCTACCTCTATCCGGTCACAGAGTCAGGATTTCTCCTCACATGAAGTTTCCTGCGGGGGTGGAGAGCATGTGAGCACCTTGCGGGTATCTGGAAGATACAGATGCAGATGGGTTTTCTGGGAAGAGTTCTGCTTAGCTTTCCACAACTTAAGAAAATTGGTGCAGATACCTACACAGAAAGGCCAGCTTCAACAGGGCAATCCCCCTCCTTTCCCATGCTGGGGAAACCAGAATACCACAAGTTTGTCCTCTGAGTGAAACCATCAAGGCCATAGGCCATTACCTGAGGGGGAACTGAGCTACTTGCCAAGTCCCAGACTGGGAGCTGGGTGTCATTTCTAGCCATGAGTGTCACCAGTAGCACCAGCAAAGGTTCAGTGTGGTTAAAAGCAGTGACTCGGAGGCCTTACCACAGGGAGAGTGCAATTCTCTTCCAGTCTCATAGGTTACAAAGCATAGATTATGCATTCTTCTGCCTCCACACCGTATTACTGAAAAACACCAAACTGCCGCATTAGATACTTGGAGAACTGCTGATATGCAGGTCATCAATTTTACAGAAGGGCATGTCTACATCTGCATCATGGCCTTCTGCAGATCATAGTCCATAAGAACTACTCAATTTCCTTTCAAGCAATTCAGAAGCCTGACCTGATACTTCTGTCTTTCAAAAATAAAATGGCATGTGCTAAGCTGGGAGCCAGAAACACCAGATGGTCCAAGTGCCCAAAGGCACCTACAGCTGCAGAGGTTTGCTGTGTCCAGAGCTCCTGCAGACAGAGTGCCATGCTGCAGAGGCTGTGTCAGTCCAATACAGAGAAACATGTGACACTAGAGCCATTGGCAGCAGTGTGTAGGTAAGGATGGGTTTTGTGCATTGAGGCCACACAAGGACTTTCCCTAACAGTGCATATTTGCAGTCAGCTTGACAGTAGAACCCTGCGTGTGTGTCCTGTACCCAGCAGGACATGAGCAGGGAGATCAGAGGCAATTGTAGTCAGATGGCTCTGAGGAAGGTTGCTTCTCTGTCAGAAGTCAATAATTTCTTGAAAGCATCTTGCACTGTATTGATTTCAGCAGAAGTAATAGAAATTATTCACCATAATTGTTTTTCCCTTTCAAAATGAGGTTTTGGTATAGTTTCTACAAAGTTGCATACTTGCTAGACAAATTAAAATTGGAATACTCACTTGAAAAAAAACATGATCACTGATAACCTTATGGGGTTTTTTAATTAAAGATTTTTCTAAGTTTTGATGGTTTGAAGTTTCTTTTCACCTCTGGTCAGACTTGTGTTCTGATTTTTTTGGCAGTCTTTTTGAAATGGGAAATTAATTTCATCATTGAACTGACCAGCTGATCAGGCTTTGTTTGTGATTTGCCTATAAAGCTTAACCTGAGATTTTCTGTATTTCTTAAAAAATTACATGAATTGTATTTCTGAAAGGTAGAACACTGATTTGATCCAACTGTTCATTCCTGCTGTGTCCTGTATTTGCAAATCTAACAAAACCATCTCTTTGGCAAGTCTTTAGTTTAAAAATTGCTTCCAAGTAAAAGAAGAAAAATTACGTTACCATGTCATGTATTGATTTCATTTGGATCATGGTGTGAGTGAATCAGATGTCACAATATAATTTTGCTAAAATGTTTAGTGGAGTACCAGAAGTTAAGGAAGCAAGAAAGTGGGGCTTTTTATGTGATTATGCTGGCTTTAGCAATGGCTGTGTTGTGGAGATCTGTACTTTCCACTGTGCGAGTAATACAGGTCAGATTTTTTAAATACAAATGCTGCATCTCTGGTTTGAGACTTTTATTCCTTTTTGAGACAGTTATTCCTTTTTCCAGAACTGGTAATACCATGCTTGTTGAGCTGACCACAGTTTAGAAGTTAACCTTTAATAAGGTTATATCTTTCAAAAATGGAATCAAAATGGTGAGATTATCCTGAAATTCCTTGTAAAGGGCCACTTTTTTCAAAAGACATGGTGATGTGAACATGCAGCTTGTGTTGTGTACAGAACAGAACACTCAGAGTGTCTTCCTATTTTTCTTTGTAGCTCTTCTTTTCCTCTTGAATCTATTTTAGGTGCTTCTGTGCACAGTTCCCACCCCGTGACAGCAAAGGAGTCTTTATGTGGTGTAGGCTGGAACAGACTGCAGTGTGGGAGGATGGTGGATTACTGTAGCTTCATATTACAAGCAAATTTAGCAAGTGCTTTAAAAAGCCAAACTATGAAATAACATAAACTCATGACCAAAAAAAGTCTAGAAATATAAATCTGAGCCTTATTTTATTCTAAGACCATATTTAAGTAGAGAGCAAAGGACTGATGATAGGTGGAAGAGCACACTACTACAATAGTAGGAAAGGTCAACCCAAATGAGTGATTTCTTGGCTGACTCACAATCCATTATATTAATAGTATTATTGATTAATGTTTAACTAAATCCCCTTTTGGCCTTTTCTTATTTTAAAATGTTTTAAAAGTTTAATGAGTTAGCTTAGCTGAGATTAGCTCAGTTGGTTGGCTTACGGTGCTAATAATACCAGGTTGGATCCCTGTATGGGCCATTCACTTAAGAGTTGGACTTCACAATCCTTCTGGGGACCTTCCAACACAGAATATTCTGTGGTTTTGATAAAAGACAGCAGAGTGAAGACAGGATACAGACATTATGGCTGCTGTCAATGTCAGAGTTCTAGAAATATTTTAAAGATTTGAGAGGGATGTAGTCCTTTCTTCTCCCTGATATAATCCAACCAGTTATAGCAGGTTAAGTAACTTCCCCATACAGTCTCTAGTACCTGCTGGTTTGCCTGTGAATGAGCAACCTCTACTGAAAGTGTCCAGTTTTGTGCCCCTCAATACAAGGCAGGTGCTGGAGCATGTCCAGAGAAGGGCCATGGGGCTGGTAAAAAGTCTGGAACATAAGTCTGATGAGGAGGGGCTGAGAGAGCTGGGGTTGTTTAGCTTGGAGAAAAAGAAGCTCAGGGGGTATCTTGTCTTTCTCTACAACTGCCTGAAAGGAGGGTATAATGTGGTGGGGGTCGGTCTCTTCTCCCAGCTGACAAGTGACAGGACAAGAGGATATGGTGTCAAATTGCACCGGAGGAGGATTTGATAGGATGTAAGGAAAAATGTCTTCATTGAAAGGGTTGTCAGGGATTGGAAAAGGCTGCCCAGGAAGGCTGAGTCACCATGCCTGGCAGTATTTAAGAGAAGAATGGATGTGGCATTTGGGGACATCGTTTAGTGGTGGGCTTGGCAGTGCTGGGTTAATGGTTGATCTCAGTGGTCTTAGAGGTCTTTTCCAATGATTCCATGAAAGAGTAAGGAAAGCAGTAACTGCCTTTGTCCTTCAGTAGATGGTGCTCTTCCCTTCTCCTTTAAGTTTAGGCTTGTGTTGCTGATGCATTAGGTGTCTCACTTCAGAAGTGATTTAGGTCTACAGTCCTTCTATCTTTTATGCCGCCACTGCTTGCTGTATACTTTGCCAAGCCTGTTAACCCCTGTGCCTGGGCCAAGTCATATTTTATTGTGTTTACTTCATTTATCTTCTCACCTGACAAGGACAAGTTGATAATATATGAGGCTTGTGTCTACCAACATTTTACTGTCAGTCCCCCAGAAATAAACAATACATGCCTGGTGAACAGACTTGATATCTCTCCAGAGGTGGACCTGTTGGTTTTCCATTTCAGTGCAGCATTGTTCTGAAATGTGTCTGCCACTCAGGCACCAACACAGACTTTTCTCAGCTCTCTGGCTTTTCAGGACCTACATCTAAGCTGCTGGACTTCAAATGATCCAAAGGGTGAGTGCACATGTGCTGAGGCACCCAACCTGATCAACCTTATTCCTGAGCGCTGGAGAAAGAACTGGGCATTCTCCAGCCTCCTCCTGCCATGCTGCATCTTGGTTCTTATCAGAAGAAAAAAAAATAATAGGTGTTCTTGCCATGTCCTGGATTTGGATTTGGTAGGAATGCATACAGGAGCATGCATCTTCTGCTCAAGCTGGAGACAATCTGAGTGATGGGGTTTGAGAAGCTTGAGATAAAAAGGACATATGCTGAAAACAGTTTTCACCACGAGGACAGTCATGCAGGGGTGCAGGTTGCTCAGAGAGGCTGGGCAAAAGACCTCTGGTGGTCCCTTCCAGCCCAATTGTCCTGTGATACCACAATTCCCTGTCACATTACAGTTTGCTTTAAAAGCAGAAGCTATCCTGAAAGATTAAAAATTACTGTGGTCATTGACCTAAGGCAGGTTTTTTTTCACCCTGCTTTCAAGAGTCAGGAGGCGATCAGAGTAATGTCTACCTGGGTGATGTGTTCATTTGCTCCCCTCTGGAGCAGGAAGAGCTTGGAGACTTGCATTTTGGCTGGAGATGAGCCCTACATGGGGAAGTGTGGACCTCAGTTTCTTGCCTTGTTCACAGGTTGGGCCTGGCTTCATTTACTTGGTTGTCCTACTCACAGATGTAAGGATCCACCAGTGAATTTCATGAAGTCAGAACAGTTGTGCATCAGGGAAAAAGGTTAGTCTGGGCTGATGCATAGTGTGTAGCTGGAAGAAGATCCTGTCATAGAAACTGAAAATAGCTGTAAATATATAAAATGCTAATGCGACACTTCAGCTGTGAGCACATACTGTTGGCTGTTCATTTAAAATAAATAAAAATGGCCTCACTTTGTTATAAGGAAGGCATTCCTCATGTTCAAATTACAAGTAAAGTTTATAAGGTATGGAGAATCAAGCCTGATTAAAAAAAACAACAAATATCTTCCTGTCAGTATAATATAGATAAGCTCTGTTTTGGCAGAGTAAAAGGTATTGCTCCATGACATATGATGATGTACCACCATAAAGAGAGATGGATGTTTTAACAAGTACTAACTACGTGTTTTAATGGTATTGCGGGCAAATTAAACTGGTGATCATACTCATAAAAGTTAAATATGCATAATGTCAACTTCAAATAAAGTTACTAAGAAAGAACATTTTCTTTTTCCTTCCCACTGGATTTCCCACCTTGCTGCTGTTTTCTGCCACAGAGTTTCTGCTAGTGGCACCTACTCTCAGCTGGACCTGCAAAAATGTTCCTGATGAACACTTGTCTTCTGTCACAATCTCTTTGGGGCTTGCAGAACAACCCAAAGCAGGCTCCTCCAGTCTACACTGCAGGAAACAAGCCAGAAAATCTATGACAATAATTTGGGAGGGATTGCGTTGAAAAAGTAAAGATGGGATGAGATATTTGAACTCCTCTGTCTTTGATGCACTGTACAACACTGCAACAGAGAAAAAATAATGCTGAAGGAGGGATGCCTCCATCACTACTACAGTTGAAGCTGGAACTATCCCATCTCAGTCTCTAAAAATATATTTATGTACTTATCACACCCTGCAGACGACGGACAGTGGATCTACCTTTTTCGTAGCATAGTACACTCCTAGCGAAAAGGCCACCATGCAAGAAGAGATGTGGATCTAGTTTATATGAGTACTAAAAACCAGAAGATCCCAAGGATGCTGAAGTTCAGACTCTCAGGCTGGATGCAGTCAGAGTTTCATCCTCTAAATGAGTAAGGGTTCAGAGAATGCTTGGAACGGCAAACACATTTTTTTCCAAGCTGGTTTGTTCATCCCTGTTCAGAGGTAAACATTTAATACAGTTTCTAGTCTAGCAAAAATAGTAAAAGTAGTCATCAAAATCAATATTCATCATGAACTATTTCATATTGAGAACAAAAAAATTGATTTTCAAATGATTACTTAAATGACTCAGCTTTTATTTTGATTTTCTCTTCCCCTCTTATTTGACATGTGGTCTACCATTCTTTACTAGTTAGATTTAACTGAACAGGATTTTTATAAGCTCTGACTAATCTTTGTAATATGGGAAAAAATTCCACTATGAACAAGAGGAAAGCAGGCAGCACTAATTATCTCCAGCACAGAAGAACTCTATTTCAAAAAAATCTAACCCTTGAAATACATTTTCCTGTCAAAGCCTGGTTTACAATTATGCTCATCAGTCAGGTAAATATTACAACTATGTGTCATATAATGTGACACATATGAATGTGTCGGTGTCATGTGGATGAAATATACTTTTTTTTTTCTTTTTTAATTAAGAGCCTTTTCAGAAAGTGCATTTATGCTGTTGTGTTATTGTTGTTCCCTCTCCTGTCAAGCCAACAGGTGGGAGAGGACTCCCTGTGCACTGCAAAGTTCTGGTCCTTCTAGCAGGAAAACTCTAGCAACCAATAATTTCCGTGATCCTGAATTTAAAACTCAGTAAGGCCTTATGTCATCTGTGTTGTCAAAAAGCCTTGACATTAAAATGTTTTGCCTTGTTTTCCTTCCCTTTCCTTGTCTTTTCATGTAAATGTTTAAAAATCAGACACCATAAACCATCTCAGAAGACTGGTCATTCGAAACAACAATTTTCTCAATGTGTGTGTTCTGCCAGCTGGGTGCCCTCTCAGGCAGAGCCTTTGCTGAGGGCTGCACCAGGACCACCTACATGGTCCCTGAGGCACATCAGGCAAGACATGAGTCTCACCCACAGGTCTCTGGCTTTCATCTCCCATTTCCCTCCCTGCCCCAGACAGGGAGGGCTGATGCAGCTGAGGGATGTGAGGGCGACTAACAAGCTGTCCCATCACCAGGTGTGTCTGAGACATGCCCCATGCACACTGAAGGGATTGATGACCTCAAGGCCTTGGCAACAGGAGGGGCTCTTGGACATCTGGAAGTGCTCCCCCTTAGTTCTGATCTGCTACCAGCACCTCCACAGGCTCCTGGACAGCACACAGGAAACCTTCCCCTCTGCATGTAGAGAAGATCAACCAGCCAATCTCCCACCACCATCAGAAAGTGTTTGGGCAGGTGAAGGGCTCTGGTTCCTCTTTGAGAGATGAAGGAAAAGAGCAGGTCTGCTTGGTGGCTTTTTAAAGGACACTTCTATTTTTGCCAGCCCCACCCCCACAATGGCTATTTAAATGCTCTGTGTTATGGCATCTGGTCAGTTTGAGTAAAAGGAGGGCTCATGCCACCATTTGCCTGATGCCACCAAGGTTCTCCCAGCTGGTCTTGCAGCAGTGGGTCAGCAAGTGCATCTGGCAAAGGTGCCAAACAGGGAATACAGGTGTGTGTAGCCCAAGTCATGTCTCTGCCAGAGGAAAGAGGGCAGAAGTAGCAGCACATTTTTCCTCTGAAACCTCCTGCTCCTGAAGCACTTCTTTATACTTGGTGAGTGAACATATTTTGCAGGAGAATAAAAAAGGGCAAATATGGTTTTCCCATACATGCTTTCATGACATCATTGAAAGCTATCTGACAAACTTAGGACAGGATTGCTTGAAATTGCGTGATCTTCTCAGATACTTCAGATTTTACATAGTTTTAGTAATAAGGTAATTAAAAGCATGCTCATATATACAGCCATGGTTTAGTCCCCTTTTTCTGATTTCTTACAGTGAGGGAGTAGGCAATATGAAAAACAGTGTGGGGATTTCCTTTTTTCCTTTTTTTAAAAAGGTGCTTCAAGCTAAACTACCTTATTTCAATATTACATGCTCTGTCCAAATTCGAAAAATCTTGTCACTGGGAAGCAATTTATATCTCTGATGAAAGAAGGCTTGGTAATTTAGGACTACATTTCTGTAAATCTGTGGTTTGTATCTTCTAACTTGCAGCTCCTTGGTTTTAGACTCCATACTCCAGCTAAAATAGTCCTGATAAAAAACACTGTCCATCTGCATTACTTTCTGTTCAAGGCCTCAAACCCAAAGCAGACTAATTTGTTGCCCTGACAATTTATTTCTGGCTTAGGGGATTTTTTTTCCTCCTTGTTGTTATAGTTACTCTCCAGAACATATATGTACTTCTTGCTCTATCTGCTGTCTGGAAAGGTATAATTTCCTGTCAAGGGCAGTGTCTACACTGAGAGTAGAAGGGCTTCGTGTTTTTAATTACACACTGTTTAAAAATACGTTTTCAGCCACCAAAGCCAGAAGCTACAATACCAATAGACATTTGTTGATTATGGGCATCCCCATGGACCATGTTACAGATGTCCTTTCTAATGTTTTTGGTGGCTAACATTAGAAGCTAAGACAACTTATTTACAATGCATAAAATTTCATTTCTCTGATTTAAGCAATCTCTAATCTAGTAATACATAGGGCTTCATGTAGAGAACTGTTCTTCCATCACTCCTGGTTCTGAATATGCCATTTCCAGACTACTTGAAGCCAAAATCTTCTAATAGTCAGGCTTTCAAGACAAAACAACATCATCATTAATGTTATTTTTAGCTGGATAAATTAGTTACAAGGGACATACTCATAAATGCACTTCCTCTTCCCTCCTAAATTCCTGACTTGTCAGTATAACATGAATCTGGCTGAACATTTTGTTTGAATTAAGAGATTGACATACCCATGCTGTGTATTTTTCACACTTGTCTTTCACATAGTCTTCAACGGGGCCTTCAATAATCCAGCCCTACTTTCTCTGAATTCCTTGGATACGTACGGAAGGAAATCCTTTTTCTCACACTTAGACTAAACACTGGCAGTGTGGGTCAGGATGCTGGATTACTTCTTTTATTTATGTCAAACTTTCACTGAACTGAGACCAGGAGCTTGACTGGGAGGCGAAAGTGGGGAATATTCTGCCACAACACTCAAATCTCTCAGCCACTGACAAATCTGAGCCCTGGAGTGAGTTACCCAAAACAGCCCAGTGCCCCAGACAGGACACAGGGACCAGGAGGTGATCCCATCCCATCCCACACTGGGCTAAGTCCTTGCTGCACCACAGTGAGTCAGGTGCTGCTTTGCTGTCCTTGCCACACAAGGCACACTGATTTTACTATCACTTGGGCTACTTCAACTTTAATTACTCCCAGAAATAGGAAGTGGAGGATATTTAGCATATTGGAATAGAGTTCTCTGAGTCTGGGGTATGGAACAGCTATAAAGAGCAGTGGCCCTTAGGAGCAATGAAGTGCCTTGGGTCTCTAGAAATGAAAGGAATTTATGTCTTTATTGATTATTGTCTTAAATTTTGTAATCAATAAACTGAGCAGAGCCAGTTTGATCTTCCAAGCTTTTATTTCTAATTAGACCTAATGAATAGTCAAGGGAACAAGACAGAGGAGTTATTGACTGAGTCATATAACAGATCTCTAAATAAATAAGCTATTTGCTTCCCTCTGGGAAAGAAGTCAGCAGCATGTTACTCATGGATGGTGTTAGACTGACAGGTACAGGGATTGTTTTCTTATGTAATATTTAATCCTAAAAATGTTTCTTAAGGCACTGTCAGAGTAGAAGTTGAAAGTTCTATAATGTTATATTCCCTTTGAATTCAGAGTAAGAAAACTTTACAACTATCTGAGTTCACAATTTGAAGTCTAGGAATGCTAGGCTTTGATCAAGAAGGATATATAACTTTTCCACAGAAAGGTACACTGTTTCAGAATATCCCAGAGAAGCTTTGTACTTGTGACTGGTTTGGATGATACAGAGACTGCTTTTGAATTCAGGTTCTTTCATTTGTTGTTTGGGTTTGGGTTGGTTTCTTTTTGATACCCTTTGGCTTATGCTCATCTTGCAGAATCCAGTCCCATGTCTTAAGTTAAACTGCTGATCTTTCAGAAAGAGAAAATGGTATAAATAGCTGTCAAGAGGGCAGGATAGATAAGTGTGCTATCTGAAATCCCACAGATCCTAATGTCAGGCCAATCCTGCAGTGCTGATTCAAGGAAAAAAATTCCCATTTATGTCAAAATGATTTTTTACTCAGGTCTAGTCTGTATTTTCAAATCTGTGACATATGCATAATGGTCATAAAGGGACAAAAAAAGCAAAACAATAGAGCCCAGCCATCTTCAAAGACTGTGAAGTGATAATCAGTTTTACACTTCTCACTCAGATGAAATCCACGCAGGTTTTCACCCAAAGATGTCTTTAACTCTGATCTGTCATGAAAAATTCCTAAACCAGAAGGATTGGAGCAGGAGTAAAGGAGAGACACCAGTGATGGGCTTCAAAGCCAAAGGAGTCCTCTGTGCTCACCATTTGTGGCTAGATTGCAATACCCCTGGCACCCTCAGGTGATGCAATGTATGTCATGATACAATTTTTAAATTCTGCCTCATTGCAGCAAAGAAGGTGGGTTGTGAGGCAAGAGAACCTCTTCAGTACATGCTGGAGTTACGTTTCACATTCTCAGCCAGTGTTTGGTTTGATCTTCAGTGTGCAATTCTGCATCAGAAAAGAGGGGAGTCCACTATGAATTGGTGATGATTAGCAGCAGGGGGTTTAGGCACAAGTTCTGCTTGCATTTTCAAATGAGTACAACTGCTACTCAATGCCATATTTTAAGTGAAATACTGGAAAGCTCAATGGGTCACACAGCTTTTGCATGGCTAATCCAGAGTTGTTATTTCCTTGGCACACACATATTTTTTATGGAGCTTTTGTTTTATTTTGGGATAGTTTTTGTTGTGTATTTTTTTGTTGTTGTTGGGGGTTTTTTTGTGTATGTGTTTGCTTTTTTGTTGTTGTTTATGTTGTTGTTCTTGCTTTTTGGGGTTTTCTGTGAAAGTTTGATGGGTTTCTGTATGTTAATGATCCCTGAAGAGATCTTTTGGATTTGCTTCCTACTACATTCATTCTCCATCTGCCTTCTTCTCTGCATCTGCTGCTTGTTAATCTTTAGCTTTGCTGTTGCTCTTGGTTCTGGTAAGGAGATTCTGGAAGGGCACCTCCTCATTGTCTTCTATTGCAGGTACACAAGGATAGGGGAAAAGGGAAAAAAAGAAAGGGAAATGGTGAAATCCTCAGATTGAAAGAGGAAATAGAAATAAAGTAAGAAAATTTCTCATTCTCAGGTGGAGGAATCTTAATACAGAAGAGCATAACACTGTAAGATACCATATGGTATTTTAAGCTACTTGTGTTTATTTTAAGATATCTCACCCTCAAAGCATTGGCAGAACAGTCATTCCTTAGTACCTAAATGTCCCTCCTACTATTCAGCTACAGACATTTAAAGCTGACAGTATGTTTTCACTGCATGTTATAATTAATCAAGACCTGGGTGCATTTGTTACTCGTGGCTATAAGATACCAGCACCATACAGCCATGAAAGAGATTACTAAAGCTGAAGGATGGTGTTGTCACAAGAATATACAGCTAGGAGACAGCCATCTCTAACCATTAACTGGAATCTAGGTCAAAGCATCTAAGCATTCAAGCTGAGAAGTGCTGCTCTGAATTCCTGCACAGTAGTGAGAGATAAAACTCAAATTGCAGTTAAAGATGGCACTTGAATACTTTGAGGTGGGCACTGCACAGTTAGGAGCAGGACCTATTCCTCAAGGTCCAGGAAGATCCTTGTGTACTTACACACCTTGGAGAAGGGGAGAAATAAGTTCAGAGGATGTAGGACACACACACCGAATTCCTGCCCATTTTTTCTTCCCTCCTCTTCATCTTTCCTTTTTCTCCATTTCTTTTCACCCCAGTCTGACCTTTTATCACTATTTATCCCTACTTTCTTGCTCTATGAGGCAAGAATACGCTTGGGTTGAGTCAAGAATACACCTAGGTTGAGGCAAGTGAGAAAATGGACAACAAATAGAGAGATGGAAAGATGAAGAACAGACTTAAAGGGCTGTATTTCAGTGTGATTACTTTTTGGTGTTTCAGTCTGAAAGTTTTGACATTTGATTTTTTATATTACAAAGAAACTTTGGGATTAGTTACCTTTTTGTTTGTCTGCCCCCAAAAAATCTCCACCACAAAAAAAAAGGGAAGAAAGAACGTAAAAAAAAAAGCTGAGTTTACATGTCAGGAGTTTACCTGGAAAAGTGAATGAATCCCTTCTTGTCACTGAAGTCACCCTTTTCCTCCAAGAAGGAAAGTCTTTTTCTCCGGCGAACACTTGCTAAAAATTATCTGTGAAGAATGGTCATAGAAGTGTCTTCAGGACTAATCTCACCCAGCTTTGGCTGTAAATGTAGTCCTTCAGGGTAGTTACCTTCCTGTTTGGGAGCCTGCTGTCCTCCTCTATGGGGCTGCAGAGCAACTGGAAGCAGTGGTGACAATGGCAGTGTCCAGCAATTTCACAGACGTCGCCTGTAATTCCTCAAACAAAAATTTTGCTGTGAGGAAGGGAATGGAATTTCCTCTTATCACACTTCCATTCGTTAAAAACCCAGGACTCTCCCTTGCAGAGCAGCAGGAGGTGACATTTATGGATTTGATGGTGCAGTGTGTAGGGATGCCTGGCACAATGACACGCCCAGGTGCCCGCAAAGCGTCGCTGGGCGCAACGTTCACCCACACGGCCGCACCAGCGCTGCGCTCACTCTGTCCCTTCTGTCCTGGTGGCAGGGAGCTATGCCTGGCCACAAAGCCTCCTTTGTTGGAAACATAAAGAACAAAACATGCATGTTTAGTCTGATCAGTGCCAGAACAAATCGCTTGTACTTATCAGATTGCAAGGTCCTTTCTGGAAATAGAAATTTGGAGTCCACAGAAAGCTGAAGAAAAGCCCCTCAAAGTAAAAGCAAGTCCGGCAGCCCAAAATGCAGTGAGATATGTCCACCTCTGAGTCATGGTGTTTCATGAGTTGCTCATTTGTGTAACTAAGTATTACAGAGCGATTGTGAGACACATCCGGAGATCCAGACCAGAGGAAAGCAACTTTCTTACCATTAAATATTTACCTGATATACTAATCCTTACTGCCTAAAAACACAGTTCTCCCTGTTAGAAAGGCAAATTTGAACTAAAAAAAATGATACAACACTAATCCCACTAGTCGACTAGTCCCTGAGAAATTGCCAAAGAGCTTTTTGTGGGTAATTACTCCCCAGAGTTTCTTTCTCTCAGAGCGTTTCAGCATGTGTCATCAACACCTCATAATGCTGTTGACACATACTTCAAAATGCATGGCAAATACATGTCAAACTGACAGAGAGAAAAATCAAATATATGTCATCTGTGTAAATGGTTGTTCCTTATTTAAATTGCCTGATAGGGAATGACCAACACATGTGTTAGTCCTGAACCTAACCAGGCTTGAAACTAAGCACTTAAGAAAAGGATCACCTGATGCAATTGCTGAGATTTGTGGTTCAGTGACCTCACCAGTTTCCTTAAATCTTGTATTATTTCCAGGTCTCTTCAAACAGCCTTTTGATTGTTACCAATCATCTTCGGCATTTCTAAGTAAGCTATTATATGTTATTTTCCCCTAAGTTTTAATAACACTGAGTTTGGTGCCAAAGGGCCCTCACAGACAGAGATCAGTCAAATAAGTTCCTTGTTTAGCTTCATAAATAATCTGTTTATACCCTGACCCTGTCCTAATAACATTTTGTTATTCTGGGTGTATAGCTTATTTAGTGTAATAGGTTCCCTAAAGTAAGTGGAGTCAAGGTTTCAAAGCCTTCCTCTGCTTTCATATTTAGTGTCCTTAGGGCTTGTCTCCTTAGGGCTTCCTCCCTTCCTTCCTTCCTTCCTCCCTTCCTCCCTCCAGAAATGGCATTTTCTGAGTCATTCACCCAACCCTAACCTTGGCTTTTCTCTTTTCAGGTAAACCAAAAAGTCCTAAATGCCTGACTCTGGTTTAGCTGGGAGTGACAGGACATTTACTCTTCCTGTTTCACCCTAATTAACACTCATATTCCTCAATGCAAACAGGTCATTGCATTAGAAGTGCATATTTTGGCATTACTTGCAGCATTCACAAAATAACCTGTTCAGTAAATACATCTATTTTTGCTGTCTATACAACAGAATAAAGAAGTAAAACAAACTAGCAGTTGTTGTCTGTTCTTATTTTTATTCTATTTCTTATTAGTAGTTTTCTATTTTTAAAACTTTTCCAGTGTAATTCACATCCTTCCTTCAGCATTGGAAAAATGCTGTGTTTGGATATTTAGGGCATCATTACAGTTTCCACTGATATGTGCTTCAAGAGTGTGATTTCTAACGACGGGGTTAGTTCCCAGAGGCAGCAACTGTCTAAGGTGTCTGAAAGACACCTCACTTTTTTTACCATCCTGAAAAAAGATGTTCTTTACTGGTTGTCCCAGTATGCTAACTGGTTCCATTCTATTAGCTCCCCAAATACAGCTAAGAGAAGTATTTAAACCTGACAGAAACTGTTTTGTTTGGTGATTTTCTCATTCCCAGCAGTTGGACAACTAGAAAATGAGATTTGTGAGCACATAGCCATCATGTCTAGCACAGTCTGAAAGTTTTACTATTGATTTCTTTTAGGATTCTGTAAAATAAATGTCTCAGATGGCATGAGGTACAGCACTAAAAGCTTCTTTGTGCGTATTTGCAGGTATGTCTAAAAATACCAAAAGGTACAAATCTAATCAAATACATTTCCACAATTCCCTTCTTTCTGCTCTCTCTTTTTCATTAGGGCTCTTCTGTGAGTCATGCTGGTGAAGCAGCATCAGTGAATCAAGAGAGTTTTTATCATTTTGTGGAACATACAAAAGAAATGTCATTTTGCATCCTCAGCTTAATTCTTAATTGATTTCCTCTAACCTGGGAAAGATATATTTTACATACTTATCAATCCTTCATAATAAAAATGTGTAACTGGACAAAATAGGTGTTCCTGTCTGCCCCTGACCCTTTGTCAGTGCTTTCCTCATTGGCAGAGCAGCATCAGGGCTGGAGGAAACATTTAAGGAGGACTCACAGCCCGAGCAGGTCACTTGTTTGATGAGAGAGCCCCAGTGACTGAGCTCCCCTTCTGCTTTCACCAGGACACGTACATGCCTGGAATATAGGAGAGATAGAAAAAAACTTATCACAACAGTGTGACCCAAATACTGCCCAGTCCCAGGCTCTGTATTGCAACAGATCCCAGCACACTGCAGTCTTTGCCAGAACCCCCCATTTCCAGAAAAAAAGGAGGATAGAATTGAGATGGGAGGTCAACCAGGGAAGCAGGGTGCTAGGAAACAGCTAAAGAGCTGTGCCTTGAATCACTCCTCATATCTCCATGTCCTTTCCATGGTCCCTTGACTGCATCCATGTGGGACATGAGGGCTGTGGGACCCAGCCTGTGAACATTAAGATGGGATATCTGAGATATTTATCAATCAAAATGTTGGGGGTGAATTGTGGAATGATAACCAGTGGAGCTGGTTGCATTCAAGGTCTGAAAGCTGGGAAGGAAACAGAAGTGTTTGAGCAGTTTGATGGGAGAGCCTGGAATGACAGCAAGAATTGCTATGGTCAGAACTGGTGAAAGAAATGTGACCCTAGTAGCACTGTCTTCCTTTGAAAATTAGGAAATTAGGAAGGAAAAGCTGGCAAATTAAAAGGACAGAGTAAGCATGGTGAAGAAAGGAAGAAAAGAATCATTAAAGAATCAATATGAGTAAAATTATTGAGAAAAATACTGAAAATCTTGGGCATGGTTAGTCTATACAAGATCTACAGAGCAATGATAAAGGGTCAAAAATAGGCTGTCTGTGCTGGTCAAGAAAACATCAAGCCTGGTAATTTTGTCAACAGTGAAGATGCACAGCTCCAGGAAAAAAAATATTTTCAGCTTTTGCTAACTGATACCCATTTATGTGTATTAAGGTCTCCCTTGACAAAAGCAGTTATTTCATTATCTGTGACCCAGCTGAGGTTAATGGTCCCTTTACAGCTGGAGGTAGGAGAGAAAGTGCTGAAAGAAACTGAGGACGCAGGAGGGCAACATCCAAGCTGGGGCATGGGTTAGGGGGCAGGGGTTGAATGAAAGGAGATTCAGCAGTTCTCATATTCTAGACCTTTTTCCCTGTGCTTTTGTGCTCATTTCATGCTTTTTGTGCCCCTATTACCCATGGCAACGTGGGTGTCTGGGGTGAGGAGTGTGTCTGGCTTCCTCAGCTGCAGCGACAAATTCTGCTGCCTACTAACCTGATTCATGCTTGAACCAGTAACCCAGAGCTGGGAGGCTGCCTAGCTCATTAAAAATTCCCTGAGCGAGTTTTCTGACCCAGTTCCAAAACAACAGAGAAAGCTTTTTAAGTTTTTTTTTGGAATTCATTTCATAAAAGATTCAGGCAACATATGGATTATTTATTCACATAGGGGATTTTAAATTGCTGCTTTATTTAGAAAAAAATACATCTGATTTTCACCCCTGTCTTTGTTTTACAACTATTCAGACAGCTACTAAAGGACCAGGTAGGGGAAAGGAAGAAACTGGGACAAGATCTTAGGCATGACTACAAGGACCCAACAAATCCAGTTCACTGCCAAACTGTTTTAATGAAAGAGCTGAATTTACTTTCTACATGCCTGTGAAGGGTTAAAGGGCACATTTATTATCTCAGCTACTTTATTTGATTCTTTCTATATAAAGGACCAACCCTATTCTTCATGTATTTTGGATTAGTCAGAAAAAATAATCACACCCATATCTGCTTGTATAACGTGTCCTTCACCTCAGCGTCAGACCCACAACAGATGTGGCCAGGGACAGGTCCATTGAAGGCACACCAGCTGTTCTGATTCATACCAGCTTCAGCTCTACTCCACACTCTGTTAATGAAAATGAATGCAGGCTCACAGCTTCACCAAAAATATTGTCATTGGCTTCAGGCTCTACCTAGGAGAACCCCACCCCCCTTCTGCAAATGTGTTGTATGTCAAATCCCTTTTGAGGAAACCAAAGGTAAAAATAGAAAAGCGACACTGTTGTTATTGCAGAAAAATCTCAGGCAGGCAAGAGCCACTAACCATGACCTTCAGGTAGAGAAAGTTTGTTTTTTCAGGAAATCTCAGTAGAACTTGACCTCTTCAGTAGATGTAAGGTCTTTTTTCTAGAAGAGTAAGAAACAGAAGGACAACAAGCTGTAGTTTCTATCCCTTCCTGCACTGGTTAATGAAGAACTAAAATGGGACAAAAAGGAACAGAGTGTAGAGATACACACAGGACTTTTACACCCCCACAAAAAGGTTGGAAGCACAGAGGACAAGAGCTCAGGGAAGCAACAACGATGAGAAGGAGGATGGAAGGAATGATGGAAGGAATTTTCGGTCCTGCACAAGGACCCCAAAAGTGATGCTGCCAGTGTGGGACCCCTAGCCATTCTCTCTGCAGCATCACAACCTCCCTGCATGCTATTCTGCTCTCTTGGTATCAGGCCTGAGGTTTGCTCCATTTCTTTCCCTCTGGATAAATCTTGTCTGACCTTGGAGATCAAAATTTTTCCTAAAGTTTTGGCTTCTAAAGTTTTCCAGGAAAAGCAAAGGAGCTGTGCAGTGGACCCATACACAGCAGCTTCCCAGATGACAAAAAGACAGATATCTCCACACACCAATCCAGCCAAGGTCACATTATATCTTGGATAAACATCTATTGCTGCACCCCTGGAAAAAACCCAGGTAATCAGCTATGTCTTGCCAATCTTCCCTGGCAAGACAAAAAAAGAGTCCATGCAATTATAAGTTCAATAGCCTGAAACAAACCCAGCTAAAACACTCTATAGTTGAGGCAGAAGTCAACTAATAAAAAATTAAAAGAAAGTGGTATATTTAATGCTGAACAAAGTGCAATATTAAAAAGTAGCTTGTTATCTGTTGATAATATTGCAAGATTGATTGTAAAATCCAACTGAGGTTGTTGCAACAGACTCTGCAGGGTGTATGATGTGGCGTGGCATTTTGATTAAGAAGCAGAGGGGATTAAAAACCTGCTGGTAGGTCTCAAAATGTAGTGGGGACTTTTGTTTTCATGGTTACATTTCTAGTTCCCACAGAGGTAAATTTTTAACATTATGCCATTTAAAACTCTTCAGTAGCAACACGGAAAAATGAAGTAATCTGCAAATGTTAAAAGAAATAAAAGGTGACTAATCACTTAGGAAGAAAGCAGGTCTCTGATACAGAGCAATACAAGCCTATCAGTAAATAAGATACAAGTAAACAATATATATTTGGGTGTGACCTATAATGGGAATATGTCTCTACAAAGACTGCAAGGTGAATTCTGGGGAGGGCTGTAGTGGAGGCTGGAGGTCCTGGCACATCACCTGCTGAACATGAGCTTCAGACTGATGATGGCAAAACCACTGGCTCTCATCTTTCCTATATCCTGATTATAGCATTACAAAGCAAAAGGAACAGAGAGGTTTGTATCATACCCACAGAAAGGCTGCTGCTGAAATTTTTGTTTCATCTGATGCCTACAAATTCAAGGAAGATGTTGATGAAACTGGAGAAGATCCAGGAAGGGGACACAGAAATTACTGAGGGACTGAAAAAATGTCTCTTGAGAAAGAAAACAAGGGATCTAACCTATTTTGTTTACTCAGATGTATGTCAGCCAGGGAGCTGTTTGCTTTTTAAACGTGGGGAAGAGAGATATGATAGTGAGTCTTCATAGTGAAAAACAAATACAAAAGATGGAAAATCGAGCTGGCTAAATACAGGGTATTTTTCACATGCTTTCCTAGGGATAGCAAAATCTATGCATCTTTCAGTTCCACCCCTTGTTTTTCCTCTTCCTTTCACACTCAGGCAAATTTAAAATATCTTTAGCATGTTTGTCCAGTTACAACCAGTGTTACTGGGACAAGGCAGTGGGAAAATAGAAATCTTAAAGACATAACAAACACGTCCATAAGTGTCCTGACACCCAGCAATGGGGCAGAGCACTGTGCCAAATCATGTCCTTACTCAGAGGAGGGCAGCTGTGATTGTGTGTCATGGTGTCTAGCACAGACACCAGCTGGTCAGTGCTCACACACACACACTGCTCAGTTAGACAGTTCAGGATGCATTTGGCTCATAATAGATTTTTCTAAAAGTCTGAGTGTAGCAAAGACTGAATCAGAGCAATCCTGTGGTCTGTCTATTATAGGAGATCAAAGTAGATATCTGTGGTAGCCTTTCTGGCCTCACTGCCTCTGAATCCCCCACCGTTTGACTCATAAAAGCTAAGAGAGTGTCAGCACCAGAGAGTAGGTGATACAAGGGAAAGAGCAAAGTGTTGAGAATCCAGGATGTAAAGGATGTTTGAGCCAGGCATGAAACACTTGTGCTGCAGTGCTGTCAGCCAAATCTGCAAGCAGATGTGATTCGCAGCCCCCAGGCTGTGAGCTCAGGTGAACAGGTGCCTCAGTGACACCAGACTTTGAGCTGGCCCATTTAGCACTAACTTAGGTGCAACTACAGGACCTGCCGTCACACCTTTCAGGGTCAAAGGGGCATGTCCTACCAGAGTCTTGTGCAGTAAGCAAGTGATTCTCCCTAGTGCACTTCATTTATCCTGAATATTTATCCTGGAAGCAGTCTGCAGAGGAGAAAGGAAGCACCCTGGGTGCTGGGGCTGTGGGCTGAGTTGGTGAGGAGCTGGCCCTGTGGGTGTTCCACAGGCAGACTCCTTCAAGAGAGGCAAAGTGTCAGTTTGCACAACCTCCTTCACCAGGAAACAGCATCCAGCACTCACTCAGGACACAGTGAGAGGTAATTTAATACTGCCACTGGCAGATTTATTCCACTTCCTTTTCAGATAAGCACTTAGTAAATAGAATTGAGATCGCTGTAGGTGCAGTGACAGACTGGCTTTACTTGAGTACACATATGTGACTTTGGTGCTCTTTGGCTGATTACAGCCATCCAAAACCCTGGCTTTGGAGCACTATGTTGCCTCATGTATTTTCTATATATGACATGGGGAAATTGCAGTTTTGAGTGAGCCTGTACAACCTGTTTTGAGCCATTCATGAGAATTTAAAACTGTCATCTGAAGCCATAGACAATGATGGAAAAAAAACTGGACAGTGCAGGTATTGCTGCTTTTGAATTCCTGGTGGGATCTACACTCCTACACTTTGTAACCCAGTTTTGCAGGGCTCCATGAAGAAAAGCCATGTACATCCCAGCTGCCCAGTCACTGCTCCAGAAATGCAGTCCTGGAGAGGTTGGTGCAGGATGAGCTCAGTGCAGAAAGCTGCCAGCTCAGGTTCAAACTAAGACATAAACTGTCCATTTTTGCACAGTGTAGCACCTCTGCTGATAAGGTAGCTCTTGTTGCCAGGTCCTGAGCAAAAAACCAGCGGAGCCCTGAAGAGTGACAGGCTGATTTTGTGTGACCTGTTTTCTTGAATGTATTTTTTCCTGTAAATGTACACAAATGAATAGGAATTAGGAACATTGCAAAATGTTGTCTATTGCACTCAAAACACAGGAAGCTCTCAGGGCCCTGGTGGATAGGAGAGTTTCTGCAACTCTCTGGAGCAACTAACTCAGCCCCACTAGCACAGGCATCTGCAGGTTGCTGGGACCTTTGGGATGAACTTGGGGTGCAGTCCAAATTCTCCCCCTTGGTGCGAAGCCTTTACCTCCCTGTTGTTTGTGTGACACCCCAGAGCCACAGTACAACCAAGCCTTGCTTCAAAAACTCATCAGCCTACAAAGTGGGGCCCAGCAGATACCTTACAGAAGACTTGTGGCTACCTCTCCTGCTCTGCTTCTTCTCTCAGGCTGCCCCTCTGCAGACACAAAATTGAAGATGTTGCTGACTTTTCCTGAAAAAACTGCAGCTCAAAAGGCTTTGTGTCAGCCTGGTAAGCATAAGATAAAAAGAAAAGCTCAATTTTTGTGCATGGAGAGGAGGATGTTCGCAATGCTTGTTCAGGGAAGAAAGAAAAAAGCTCTGCAGGAGACACCTCTAAACACTAGAAATCTTTTAATAGCAGTATATCTTCCTGAATCAACGCAGTCTATCAATAGTGTTACAGAGTTAAATATCACACTTCCTTCCTATCTTCCTCCTTATGGTCCTAACCTTTACTCTTCCATCTATGCTACCTGCCTCCTGTGTTTCCTTCTCTTTCTGAGCCTGTTCCGCCTTCCCTGACCAATGCCAACATGTTCTCCACTGTTAAATACCAGCTGCTCTTTAGAAGTCAGTGATGAATTGGAGGGGAAAAAGAAAAAAAAAGCTGAAGCCAGATTTTCTCTGCTGATTAAAAGGCACTAAATCTGACCCTAGGCTGACACTCCAGGGCTCCATGGTCAAGGCCAAGGAAAACTCATGTGTGGAAGGGGAAAGGCTGTGGGTCTGCCTGTTGTTGGTAGCTGGGCTGACATCAGGCTCTCTGTGAATTGCAGAGAGCAGAGAAGGGAAGTCTTGCTTAGAAAGCAGTCATGCTTCCCCATGGACAGCCCAAAGGATGCATCTCTTTCTGCCCTGAGATATGTTAGTGAGGGATGGGACCAGACCTCTGCGACCTTTGCCCAAATTTGCATCTTATTAACAATGTGATCTTGTTAAATTTCATTAGCTTGAATTGTAATTGGCCTGAGAAAGGCTTTGGAGAAGGGGCTCTGATTGGATTTGCACTGTACAGCGTTAAGGAGTTGCTTTTCACTTTGGCAGCATGGACAACACTGGTAGGTATTCCACTCAAGAAGTTCTGCCAGCATTTAAGGATTCAGATACTCAATGGAGATTTATTATTTAGTCAAAAGCAGAGACAAAATTAGCAAGGATAAAACAGAATTTACAATAGCTATGTGCAAAGCTCTATCAAACAGGCTTTTTGCTCAGAGCTTAACCTACAAATATGCCATGTAGTCCTGCTTTTCATTGCAGAACAAGTGTGTGGTGTCTTTACAGTGGCAAAATCTAGCGTAAGAATAAAGTCTTTTTTGCATTCCTTTTCAGTCATACTGATACAAACATGCAGAGATGTCTGTAACTGTGTTTAAAGTGAAGAGCTACAGAAGCTGCCATGCATGTATTTTTTCTAGACTCCCAGAAGCTGTGAGTCAATCACCACTGATTACGCATAGAAAGTCCCAGATAACCTTGTCAAAATTTCATTACAGGCTCAGTGTAAAAATTGTGCAGAGGTGCAGAAGCTCAGGTAGTACAGAGAAATACAATATTTGTCATGTTTAAAAACTGCTGGTAAATGCAAAGGAGTTTCCCAGCCAGCATTTTGTAGTATAAAATATGGTTATGCTTTCTCCTGCTATTATAATAATATTTTGCTTTTCTATTTTCATTACTTCTAGTTGAACAGAACACCAGTGTCAGCAACACCAGCCTTCTCTTGCTATCCTAAGGGCTTGAAGTGAGTGTGGCCCCTGAGACCTGGCATATGGGTACATGAGACTGACAGTCCCCATGGGCTCCCCTGGCCCTGTGGGTGCTGCTCACCCCAATTCCCAGGGCCACAGCAACTCCCAGGCTGCCCTGACACCTCCCACAGCAAAGAGAGATGTGCAAAATCATGTCATGACAAAAATGGGATGGCATTAACTTAGAGGATGTCTTCATCCACACGATGGAAAGCTGTGCAAGCAGAAAGACTTGCTCCAGCAGCTCCCCAAATGAGGCAGGCAGAGGGGCAGAGGGGCAGCTTGGCTGCTCTGGGGCTGGGTTGGGAGGCTGCGTGCTGGTTACCCTGAGCTGTAGCCAAAGGCACTCAGAAGTAGTCAGCCTTGCAGGCTGCTTGGATAATTTTCTCCTTTTTTGCTTTTCCTTGGTGCTAAATACCATCCCTAAATAGCTTAATGAGCCTACGTCCAAACACTCTGCTATTCATTTAGTTGAAAAATGTGCCAGCTTGACAAACCAGTGGTATTTTAATTGAATAAGTTATTTGGCTATCAAGGCATGTGGATAAGTAGATTTACTACTGAACAAGAATTTAGAAAATATTAATAAAATAATTTATGCTCAGAGTGTTCATGGATATATCTCCTACCTTCTGCATAGAGATGTGTATATGTTGCAGTTAATATCTTATATATTTTGATATTGTTCACATGCATATACATTTGGGATAAAACAAAGGAGCACAATTAGTTTTTGAGTGTGCATTTACTGTAGGTATTCTGCAACACTTTTTCCCTCAAAAATATGGTTATTTCACATGCTCACTGCAGAAGAGGCGTTAGCATTTGCCTGCATTTTCCTGTGCTTGGGTAACCTTACCAACAGTATTGTTCTTGGAGGGATGTATACAATTTCTTAAGATTGTTCTTATCACAGAAAAATAGAAACTGAATATTTCCTGGTTTATTATTTTGAACAAAAATTGGCAAAGATACTATTTAATTACTTATTGAGAACTGAGATGTTAAAAATACAGCATCACAGTAAAAGCAATAGCAGTGGTAAAAATAATAACAGCAAAAATAACAATTTTGACAAATAATGCAGAGAGTCTTGGGGATCTCCTGCAGTGTGATGGAGGGTGCTGTATCTCACTGCCAGGGGACAATATACCCTGTCATATGCCTGCTCTGCAAAGGGAAGGGGACAGTGACAATCTGGTTTGCCAGGACTTTCTCCTGTGACTTCAGGGAAAAAAAATTATCTTCTATATTTTCTGCTTAATCTCAGTGGATTTTGGAAATGCCATGAGTTTCATACCTTACACTGTCCATGTTCATATCACTACATCAGGAGTGTAAACCTGACTCTGCCTTGGTACCTCCATGCTGTAAGAGATCCAGTGTTTTACTCTTTATTTTTAATTTTCCTCATCTTGAGACTTTGAATCAAAGACTAGAATGACACTTTTTTTTTTTACAATTTCAGTGTTTCATTAATGGTGGTTTCTTCTCTTACTATGTTCAGGACAATTTACTGCCTGGGATAGCCCAGACACCTACTACAATATTCAATAGAAAACAACCCAGTACAAGCTATACTTCTACAGGGGAGCTCCATGACTGTGCTCCCATTTCTTGGCTCAGGGTTCTGCTCTGCCATCCCTGAAAGCTGAATTAGGAGTAGGCTAGTGTCAAAAGAGGTGGTTTCATCTTTCCTCAGTCACCTTTCAGCCTCCCACTGGCCCCATGTTGTTGTGGTGTCCCTCAAACAGGTACCAGTGTTCACATGGCTGTGCAATGAGCTGGATCACACAGTTTATCTCTCTCAAAGATGAACTTTAATTTCGTAACTGCCAGTGAAAGGTTAATTTCCAGCAGCTGACTGCACAAAGGAAGGGCTGCGTCAAGGGAGGAATTAAAGAGAGTAAGGAGAAGCTAGTGAGGTCTACAGGACAACCAGTTTAGTCAAAAACAGCTCATGTATTGATCTTAAGAGACCAAGAGAAAATAACCCCTTTCAGGGCATGGCTTGCAATTGGTAGTATTTGTAAAGGGCATTTCCCCCTCTCTGTTAAGTTTGCACTTGCAAAATATGCTATTAAATAAACAACTAAATGTACCATAAAATCATTGACTCTTTTCCTATGCTGTACGGTTCTTTGATTCTCAAATAAAGCACAAAAGAGAAGACAGGGAGGGAATTAAGGAAAAGAAAGAGAAGATAAGGGAATTTAAAAAATGGGTCTTTGACCTGAAAAGCAGTGATGAGAATTTTCTCTTTAGTTTATGGAAATTACAGTCTGCTGCCTAGATAGAGATAACTCTGCAAAGCAACTTCATTCTTGCTGAGCTTTTCTTTCCTTTAATCCCACTGACTAGAAATTTCTGTACTGTAAGCATCTTCTACTTCAACTGAAAAGCTTTAATTTAATTTTTCTAGACAAGAATCATCTTGAGATTCATATGTGTGACTACTGCTTTCTGGCTCCATAGAGAGAATAAAATTTATAAATCAGGTACTGCAGTTTGTCTGCATTTCATCTGCTGGGAAAGCGAGAATGAGAAGGATTCCTTGTGGAGATTCATCTAATAACAAAATTATAAACGAGATGCTTGCATGGCAGCAGCAGTTGTGAGGTGAGGATGTGGAGTACAAAAATGCATAGCTAGCTCATGAACTAGTCATAGCTGGCTTAATTTCACTGAAGTTGCTGGAATTGTGTTTGTATTTTCTTCCTGCTGAAGAGCAGAAAAGTAAAGAGCTTGCATCAAAAACAGAGTAAGATGCAATTCACAGAGACTTATATGTTGGGCTGATGTGCATGGAAGAGAAAAAAGAGAAGACTGTAGATAGTTCTTTCTCAGTTGTAGGGAATTACTGACACTGACAAACCACAGACAACGGATTTAATCCCCTCAATATCTCTGCAGGAAAAAAATGTAGAAACTGCTAACAATGGTGAAAGGGCTGGCAAGACAAAACGCTGCAACACAGCAAGAAGCACTTCATTATGCAGCCCTACGGCCATGGTCATCTGTACAATAAAAACCCAAGTTGATTGTTTTTGCGCTGCCTCTGTGGATTTGCAAAGGCTCTGTCCATGGCTCACAGGTCCCAGCAGGGCTTTCCCTGCTGTAAATCCAGTGGCTGCAGTCAGTGTAAATCCATCCACCACAAAACAGCCCTGCTCCCTCCTGTGATACATTTGTCAATTTTTAATCTCCGGCGTTAGATATAATTTTGCTCAAATGTCTTTTTAGTTTTCACGTGTGTTTTTTGTTGTTGTCTTCCCTGTTGTGTCATAAAGGCAGAAGGTCCCTTTGCTCTCTGCTGCACTTGGTGCAGAGCTTTCAGAGGGTGTAAATCATGGAAACAGTGACCCAGTGCAATGCCAGTTATGGCTGTCATGGATTTGTCAGCACCAGGTCACATACTTATTTCTGTAATGTTGTAAAATAACAGATGCTGGCCCATGACATCATATTTTATGTTTGGTGTCAGGGTTTTTTATATGAGTGAGAGAGCAAAGCAACCAGCCAGTAGCTCCCACCCGTTGCTGCACTAAAAAGCAGGGAAGCAACATGGGGACAGAATATTATGTTCTCTTTTTGTCCTTTGTAAATTTCCACATGCAGTAGAACAGAGCCCATTTGACAAGGAGTGGAGTGGTATCTGTAGCCAGAGCAGCAAGCTGGGACCCAGATAAAGACATGGGTTTCTGTCTCATGTAAGCTGCTAGTGCATGGCTGAAGTTAAATGAGAAGCAGGATTTTATGCCCTCCCTCCCCTAGCATTTGCTCATGGGAAATTAGACTAGTGATACCAAAACTATTTACTTGGGCAGTAAAAAGTTTTGAGCACCTCCCCGCAGCATTTATTTATTTATTTGTGTATAAATAAATGTAGGACTGTACTAATATCACAACAATAGAAATAAAACTAGGATGAGATAAAGGTAAAAAATATTTAAATTTAATTAATTAATGAACAAAAAAAATTTTCTTTCTGCCCCCTTCATGACTTGTATTGTGCAGCCTTGTTGTGTGCACACCCTGCTTTGGAGAGCACCAGTTTAGACAGCCCCCACACTCTTAGTGCCAAGAAACCCTCTCTGGAAAGCCATGTCTCCCCCTTCCCCACAGGAGGCCATGGGTGTTTGCCTTGCATTTGGCCACCTTCTCCTCCCCACCCACTTGGGTCAGAGCAGAGCTGTCATCGCCTCTAGAAATTCTGTGCCTTGGGCACCTCTGGTAACTGCTCTAATGTTGCTCATATCAGATTAATACAATCACTTAAGCAGCAGGTGCAGAGTTTTAATTACATCCATGTCATGTTCAGCCTGCACAGCACACAGATGTGTTATTTTTCTGCTCAGTACACACATCTGTTCAAATTATCCTAAAGCACTGGAGTCAGAACAGTGCGTAAATATCAAAGTATACTTTTTTGACTTTTTGTACAACTAGTGTTCAGGCATTAAACTTTGCCAGACCTCTTCATCACTCACTTTATCTTGTAGAAGAAGCAGACCCCACCTCTCTTCTGGAAATATTTTCCATGTTCTATCTAATGCCACCACTTGTCACAGCTCCACCACAGTGTGCAGACACCTTCCACAAAACCAAGCAACAGAAAATCCTGGGCTAACACATTCATGTACCTGCTTCAACCTCTCCTGACCTAAGAGGAAATCGGTCTGACCATCTTCCTAAGTTCAGGAAGCAGGTCCTCTCCTTCACAAGGGGCAAAGCCTTTGGCTGTCATCAACCCTGGGTTTCTTCTTACATCACTTTGCAGCCTTCTGCTATTCTTCTGTGGTCCAGCCCTAACCCTAGGGCCAAACAGAACCTCAGTGACAGCCTGGGCAGAACTTGGAGCATCATTCACCCTTTTCTTCACTTTTAGGGGTATTGTTTTGTGTAGGCTCTATGGGAAATCAAATTATGGTTGCTCCCTCTGCAAAATGATAAAGGTGCTTGGCTCTGCTCCGTGCCAGGGCTGTCACTCACACACTTGGCTCTGAAGGAGGCAGCCCTCACCATGGTTGCAGGATTCAGTGGGTGAGAAGCATCTGGTTATCTTCAGGAGCAAGGGCTTTTAATTTCTCTCAGGAGATTTTGTGCCAAATTATGGTTTCTGTGAGGGTTATAAAAAAATTCTCACAAAGCCCAGAAGTTTTTCATGCATTTAGTAGGATTTGACCACCATCAGGACTGTGGCTAATGGTGATAAGTGAGAGGTTTTGTTGCCTGCACCTTTGACTAGGCTTGTGGGCTGTCATTCAGATGAGGGCTAGGGCTTTATTTGGTGTTTGAGTCAAGCAAACCAAAGCTTTCAAACCCCCCACTGGAGACCTCACTCTGTAGGAGCCTGAGCTAGGAAGAAGGCTGGGACGACTTGTGTCAAAAGCCTTTTCTCACCTTTTGCAGTCTGAGTGCTGTGATGTACCTCAGGGATGTCACTATAAGCTGATCACAAATGTAGGGTTGAACCCCATGGGGAAAGAGGACTAATGGCCTCACCAATTATCCACACCTGCAATCCTCATAGCTGCTGATTTCCTCTAAAATCCAATAACAAACTGAGGCTGTTTGCTCTGGTCTGTAACAACTGAGAGGTTATGAAAGTGGCTGCCTTCAATTACAGCCCATCCTTTTCTCTCTTTTCTCATGTGTAATTCTCTGCCTGGATGGATTTAAGGGCAAGATGCTGGAAAATCAATAGCCTCAGGAATGAAAGTCATTGTTGGCATTTATATAAACCGCAGTCTAGAGAAGGAAAGGAGCTGAAAGTATTTGTCAAGGTTTTTGTTCTTTTCCTTTCCTGTTATTCCTCAGTGTTAGTCAGGACAGTTAGGATTTCTTCTAACTGGAAATTCAGAAGCCTGCATCCCTGGGAAGGCAGATTGCTCCTGGGTGGGGCTGGCCAGGGGAAGATTCCCCATTCTACTTGTGGGAATCAGAATCCTTTATCTGCTGAAGCAAGAACTAGTTCCCTCCATATTTATTCCTCCTTATTTATTCTTATTTATTAATATTGGAATTATGTTTTTCCCTGGAGTCAGGCAAACCTGGAAACATTGCAGAACACCTAAGTCCTCTCTATGACCTCTTGAAAGAAATTTCTGCACCAAGGCAAAGCTAATGGCAGTGTTGCTCAGCCTATTAGAAAATAACAAGGCGAAGTAAGACTTGCTGTTGATGCTAAGGTTCAAAAAATATGCCTTGAAACTATTTTCCAGGAAAGGTTTCGTTTTTCCTTCTTGAGAAGTATTTATGACAGGAGTTAAATTTGTAAAAAGAAAAATGTTTGTCTTTGGCAGAGCTATTTTCATTCAGTATCTTAGAAAAGTAATTTCAGTTGAAGACACTTAGGTAACACTCCAGTTTGTCTGACAACTTTCCTAAGCAGTCAGGTTAATTTCTTCATCATAATGGTAAAATGATAAACTTTGTCATTATTACACAAGGAAGAGGCAAGAGTCAGTCTCTTTGGATTTTAAAGTAGCCATAGGAACTTACGTTTAACAGCTTTTATGGATACCCCTGTTTTAATGGCTTTATCATTAAAGAGGGTATGTTTTAGGTGAAAATATCAAACCCTGAAATTCTCTCAGAATGTCCTATTTGTCCTCTGCTTATAGCATTTTTATGGTATATGTTAATAATTCATGGAGAAAAAAATAATTATGGTTAAAATTCTACTACTTCCTGCATAAAAGCAGTTTATTGACCTTTCTAAAGCTTTTTCTTTCCATTTTTTTATTAGCTTACCTATGTGTTCTATTGGAAGCTGAGGTTCAGAAATTCCTGGTGCAAGGCATAACTTTTTGTTTGTGTGACCCGAAATGCCCTGAGTCCACTGAAAATTCAGGAGGGAGAAAACAGAAATAAAAAACTAATGGTTTATCATTTCTCAGGTGCAAAGAATATGCCTGGACCAGCAAGTCAGGTAGTTCACAGTAGAGTATGCTTTGCTATCAATTATGTTTTGGGATTATTTCCACTATGCAGAGGCCTGTTATTAGAAAAAAAGGATGAAGCTTGACTGCTAATACTGTCAAGAGATGTGATACCTCCAGAAATCCAAAAAATACTTCATGTGCTTCAGCTCTTATGGCACTACCTGCACATGAAGATGGGGAAATGGAGGAATCAGAGGCATTGCCTCAAGTCCCCTGCTCTGAATTCTGGTTTCTGCTCACCCCTTCCAGAAGTCAAAAAGGCAAATGGAGAAGACAGCTTGTAGGCACACAGACAAGGTCCTGGTTGTGACAACTGCCACGTGCTGCCAGACACTCAGTCTGATGCATTCTCAACCATCTGATGTGCGTGACAGTTCAATGCCAGTTCTGCAGTCGTGCTTCTCCAGTTACAGCTCCAGTCCCTGGAGCTTTTAAAGTAATGGGGTTTTGTTTTATTTTTGTGACAACACATGCAGACAGAAGTACCAGAAATGTCAGTGATTTTTCTGATCACTTTTGGGGGTTTCTTTTCTCTTCTTTGTTCTTGCCTATGCCTTAAAAACAGAACAGTTTAAGAGCTAACTGTATGGAATTGGAGCGTAACTAATTTTTTCTTTTTTTTCTAGAAAACACCTAATTTACTTCCACATTATCATGCAGCTCTGTGTTTAAATCTAGCTGCAGTAAACAAGAACTTACTGTAAAGCAATCAATATTCTACTCAAACTGGGCCTGGAAGAAGAAAAGGGCCTGATGAGTCATTAAGATTCATGGTGCCAGCAGAATTTATACTGTCTGATGATCCATCTTCTAGTCTGCTCTCAGCATTGTTGTATTTCTTGTCCTGCCTTCCATTTCCCATGTTATTGAAGCCTTTTTTGGAAGGGGTCCAGCTCTCCGCCAGCAAGTCAGCTTTGTGGTACCAGATACACCAACACAGGCTTCAGAGTGCTGTGGACTCATTCCGAATGTAATGAAGCTTCTTCCACTGTTGCATTTATAACAGATACTGAGGGATTTTGGTTAACAAGGACCCTTCCAGCCATGCTGGCTGCAAGCTGGTCACACCTGGAGAATAAATAAAAACATTGTGGCTTCCCCAGCCTATAGGTACAGCCAGTTGTTTTCATCAATTCAGCATCTCAAAAAAAAAAAAAAAAAAAATTTCACATAGGAAAAAATCACATAGTGTCCCAGGGAATTCAGTTTCATTTGTAAATATGGGGATTAGCCCAATGTAAATACACCAGACACAGCAGTCAAGCTAAATGTTGAAAGGCAATGCTGTACCATTACTGCATTAATTCACCAAGCTCATCAGCATTTTAATCACCAGATCCAGGTGGCTTTTCAGAACCATGGGATTATTAAAGCTCAGTGGGATTCCTTATATCTATTGCCACTTTATTCAGGAAGCAAATATTTTGCAGCAACAATAGATTGGTTTCCTACAGCTGTCAAATGTTGACAGCAATAGATACTAATGGTTCTGAGGAGGAGCTATTCCTCCTGTCTGGAGTGCAAAGGGCATCTCAGAACTGCCACCTGCAGTTCAGCAAGGCTGAGAAGCACATTCTGACATTAAGAAATTAAAAACTAACTCACTTTTCTCATGGCCTGGATAAAACCATAACTCACTTTTGGCCTCCCCTTAGGTAGAGTGTGCCAGCTGAAGTGGCTCAGGCTGGCGCAGGGACATGAGGAGGAAGGGCACAGGGACAGGTCTGTGTGCTCAGCTGCTCCAGGGTGCTGCCTCGTGCCTCAGCTCTGCTGCTTGGCATGTAAGTACCACCAGGCTGAGGGGGAGGACAAAGAACATGGAATATGCTCTGAGATGTCAACATCATGCAGTGGTAGTCCAAGCCCTGGACTACAGGACCACAGGGGAAAGGTAAGGCACACTAATTTAATGCTGCACGTGGACAAAGCCATGGAAGTAGGCAGGGTGCAGCTGTGGGCAAAAGATAAATGACAACACAAAATCCCCTTTTATATTCGGATCATCAATTAACTTGCTGACAAGAAGCACTGTGGACTCCTCATCCTTGAAGAGATTCATAAATAGACTACAGAAGGCTCTGGACAACATGATATAAGTCATGCTGCCCCAGGGACTACTTCCATCTTAAATTATGTTATAACCCAATAGCTCAGGAAAATAAGTAGCTAGCAGGAAAAACTACTCAAAACATTTGTAAGGAGACATTGTTATGGTCTCTACGGCAATAAATATTGATGTCAACCCTGAAAGGTGACAGTGCTCCTACCTCCAGAAAGGAGATGTCAATTAGCAACGCCATAAAAAGGACAGCTTCCCAGTGCAGCATTTTAATAAGATGTATCCCATACAGTATTTTTGACTGGGAAAATAAGCTTTTCTCCACATTGTGCTGGGTACATATTTCATGGCTCTTCACTGAGATGCAATACTGGGTACTATTACATTAGATTAAGTAAATGTAAATTAGTATTTTAGCAAGAGCAAATGAGAGGCCTCAGCATTTGAATTTGCTGGGAAACTCTTTTCTTAGAGAGAAAGCAAAACTTTTACTGAGTCTAATTAATCAATAGATGTGAACTGACTAAACTTTTTCACTTGTTTTGGCAAAAAAAGGCAGTTTTTTCTGCCGTGCTGCTAAGGACAGTTCACAGCCTGTCTACTGTCTAGTAGCATCAAATTCCAGGGGATTCCTGAAGTGCTTTACTGTTAAGTGTCAAAGGTTGTATTATAAACCTTAAATCTTCCATCTGCTCCTACTCCTCCTCTTTTAGTATATGTGTGCACCTTTAGCCTTGGGGTCCTTTTACAGTTGAAATTTTTTTTATTGGCTTTGCACAGAGGAAGATGACTGTGGGTTCATTGCATGGTCATGGGCTAAGCTGGCAAGCTGCACTACTGGACACAATGAATGACTTTGGGCACTGACATGTAGGAACAGTGGGTAGCCAAGACTCAGCACAGGGCCTACTGCTGCTTCTGAAACTCAGGTAAGTGATTATCAAGTGCCTTTGTATATAAGAGAAGTATTTTTTCCATCAAAGACATTTGCACATCTACTTTAGTATAGTACATCCCTTTGGTGATTTCTCACGTCAGCAAAAGAAAGTCATGCCTGACCTGCCTTGAAACAACAAATCCTCCCCCCCACCCCTCCCACTTCCTCTCCTCTTTGGTTCCTGATATTAAAGTATTCAGTTTGAAACAAGTTTAATATCCAGAAATCTCATATCTTTCTTTATTGCTTTTTTTTTTTCCCTCTGCCCTGGAATACATCAAATGATTTGAGTTCCTTTAGAAGTAGAGAGGCTGATTTTTTTTTATTTTATTTCTCTCTTCTGGCACCAATAATGCCTCCCCCACTCCAAAATTCTAACCTCACAATTGCTATCATAGTCATTTGTCTTAGGCTTTAAAATGCAAAGCAAAAACAGAGCTGTACTCAAAATCTTCCTCTGATCCTCAGCATCACAGAGTTTCCAGGCAGAGATGGCTGTACTGTGAGAGACACAGGTGAGCAGTGACCCTGTGGCCCTTGCAGGTAAGGGGAATGAGAAGCCAAAAGGCAGCAATGGCAGCTCAGCTTCCAGAAACACTGATGGGAAGCTGTGGCAGCCAGGAAGCATCCTGGCTTAAGCATCCAAGCTTGTGGAAGTGCTTTATAGTTATAGTATAGAACTATTCATACAGTTCCAGCTGTAGCTTTGAATGCAATGCTTGTTTATTCCTGCTTTCCTGTGCCACGTGGAAGGCCCTCAGACTCATTTTGCATCTTTTTCATTGATAGATCTGTGGCAGCAGCAGCTTCTCAAACTCCCAAAAACCAAGGCAGAGAAAGGCAGAGGGGAGGAGAGGAATAAGTGGTGCATTTAAAGCAAAAGTTGCTTTAAAAAAATATTTGGTCAGACTTATTTTTAAAAAAATTAATGGGACTTGAGATCCTGCTCTTTATTCTGCCTCACTCCAGGCCCTCCAAGCATTAAAGAAACCACCACAGTGCTTGTGCCAGTGCTGCACAAACCTGTTTCTAGAGCAAGGCAAGACAGAGAAAGGTTGCACTGTGTTTATGCTCTGATGCCTTCCTGCACTCTCAATTTATGTCACTTCACACCACTTTAGAAAATCTTTCACTGGAAATTAATTTCTGTAGAAGAGCAATCCATTCTGTCTGTTTCACAGCTGGGCACAACCTGCCACAAAAACACAGGAGTTTAGAAATGTCTGAGAACAGCTCTAAGTCACTTCCTTGTATGTAATGGGTTGAAATTAAAAAGAAGTACTTCACTTATCCTTTTCAACTTCTCTTTTTACTGGTATGAGAAGATAAATTAAAATATCAAGCTTATTTCAGATTTCTGTTTATGTTAAAAAATCTTGCCAGTCTATTAACAATTAAGTGTTTGGTGGTTTCAGTCAAAATACTGATACAAAAAAGGAGGAAGTAGGAACACACAGAGAGAGAATTTTCTCATTCCACAGAAAACTGGAGACTTTCAATCAGGAACATTTTAAAGAGTCATATTACTCTTAGGCATGTGGATAAGACAAGGCTGGTAGGGAGAATTGACCTTTTTACTGAAAGAAGTAGCTTAGCTAGAAAAGAAACGAGGTTTTGGACACATAGACCCTCTTCTCGGAAGAACCTGGAGATCTGAAGATTATTTAATTTGTTAATTATTATTTTAGGAGACTTCTGTTGGACAAGCCTTCAAATTGCCTCCTGTGCTTAAGATACCTCAGCTTGAACATTTAGAAACTCAGTTGAAAAACTGTGTTATGGAAGATGTAAAATAGCCACAGTCAAATGCATTAGCCATCTAAATAGTTAAGCTAAATTGTATCTTCTTTGATTTCACAGTCCTTATTAACTTCTGATGGAGCTTGGCAAATATATCCAAGGGCATGGTTTGGGTTTTGAAGTGTAAATTGGCCCCTCCCTATCCTAGTTTAAAGCTCTAGTGTATCAATTTGCAAAACCTAAGAGTAATTTTTTCACACATCTGTTGTAATATATTCCACAAATTGAATCTGCAGTGGCTCTGTTGCTACCACTACTATTAGCCAGTGAAACACTCAGCCTCTCCAACATTTGCCTGGAGAATTCATCCCCATCATCGTCCCGCTGGAGGTAACGCTGATTCCTTTGAAGTTTGGCAAAAAAAACTTCAGAAAATCATCCTGAATTTCAGTGGGATGTGTGAAAGGTGAGATCAAAAACATCTAGAAAGATCCCTTGTGCCAAGGGACTAATACAGAGTGCTGCTTTTGTAATTGCCACTTAATTAGACATGTAATGATTTCAGGCCTGGAGAATTTGAAGGAACAACATAGGAAATACACATGCAAGCACACACCTTTGCTCTCTTCTGCTAAAACTGCTTGTTCTGACAGTATTTCTGGACAGCTGAAGGATTAATAATTGTTAATCTAAGTTATCAAAAGATAGGTACATATCTTTCAAGATGATAATAATATAGGCACACACCCAGCAAAGCACATATTAGCAGCAGACCCACATCTCCTTGGAGCAGCAGGACCTGCAATGCAGGGGGACAAAGGGCATTTGGGAGACTAAAGGGAATACAGAGTATCCTATGGAACACAGGAGCACTTTGATGTCCTTGGATAAAAGCATAAAATACTTTCTGACACATACAGGGTAGGTCAAGGTGAAGTAAGTCCTGTTTCTCAAAAGGATGTCTTGTTTTATTTTGATCTTGTAAAAACAACTTCTAAAATTCACAGGTTTTTCAGAATGCAAACTGTCACTCGTGCTTTCCTTACTTGTGTTTTTCAGACTGAAACAGTCTTATCTTACTTTTTTTCTTCCTGAATGGAACCCAGAATAACCTACTATGAATATGTTCATAATAACTAGGAAAAAAAAATCACATAAACATGCTCAGTGACCTCTTGATCAACTTTCTGTGGAAGCTAGCAGGAAAAGGGTGAGAGATACAGGAACATGGATGCCTTCCTTGCTCCAGGAGTTAGGAAGCAAGGTTGGGTTAGAAAAGGCTGAAAGCCTCACAGGCAGCATCTCTGCTGAGGCTGGTGTCAGCACACAGCAAATCCCTGAGGCTGGAGCAGAGTAAGGGAGATGCCAGCCTGGCTAGCTGCTTTTGTCTCCTTGCAACCTAATTGCACGGAAATGTTTTGGGAACACACAGCTGCCGTTACACATGGCGCTGGCCCATATTGGAAAGCAGACAGAAATGCCTGTTTAACCATCCCCAGGATTTCTGTGTGGCCACAGGAAGATGTTCTTTTTCTAACAAAGGCAGACAAGCCCCTGGCAGTTCATCAATCCACAGCAGCCATCTGTTTCAATAAGGACCATTTGCACCCAAGGACAGGTGGGACCCTAAATCTGCATGGCTAAGATAATATTTCCTCTCTGTCTCCTAAGACAAAGACCTGCCAAGGGACACCTCTGTCATCAGCAGCTTTTTAATGAGAAGCAGTGACTGCTGGAGGTGTTTGGGAGCCCAGTTAACATGTGGCCTCTTCTGTCCCCAAACCAGCAACTTTGCTCACCAGCAATGCTTTGCTCTTTGGTACTACCTGCTGCCCTGTCCATTTGTCCGTGCTGATCCCACCCAGAAACACTCTCCCTCCATCAGCACTGTGCTGCCTGAAGTGCCAGGCACCCACCAGCCCCATGGCATCCTGCCAGCCCCTCCATGGGCATGCTGCACCCATCCTCCCCTGTGCCCTCATCTGGGAGGCACCCCTGGCCCTTGGCATCCCTTGCTCAGTGGTTCATCCTTTCAGGAAGAGGTTACTGAGCTCACATCACTTTCTTTGGGTCTGTTTGTACTTTGCTTGTTTTGAATTATCCCCATCATCTTCCAACCAAGGCACTTTGGCAACAGTGCCTTTTTCCCATAGCTCATCTGGGTAAAAGTGGGGAAGAAAACCAGCTGGGATTGTGCTGGTGAAAAAGTGGCCCTGGTTTTCTCCAGCCTGCTAAGCCCACTGTGACTCAGGAGAGACAGAGCAGTAGCTGGCTGCATGCAAATTTAATTGTGAGGCTTTTAAATGGATTTAAATGGGTTTAGCTATTCCAAAGCAGCTTTCATATGTGTCTCTCAATTGCAGGGTGTTTAGACCTCCATGGAGAATTTGACTTCTCACAAACTAGCTTTGTGGGTTTGTTTATGCAAGGATCTAGGCATTTTTGGTGTTAAAGAAGATTTAAAACCTTATTGGCTGCAAAGCAAAAGGACCTGGTTGTTGGCCCAGGGTGGAGGCAATAGCTGATCCATCTGATAAGAATGGTTTATTCAAAATGAGATCTGTCACACTTCAGGCTTACCACAAAATGTGCTTTCCCTGATCACATCATAAATTCAAAGATATCCTATGCTCTTGGAAAAAGGCTATGCATAGAAATTAAGCACCTTTTGCATGGAGGCAGAGAACAATTAGACCACAGCCTGTCTCAAGATATTAAACCAGTTCAGTGCCTGAAAATTTTCAGTAACGCCAAGGCCCTCAGGGAAAGTGCCCCTCTTGAATTGTAGCCTCCTCTTAAGATGGGCACATGCTGTTCAGCCCCTATAAATTGCAGTTTCACACTGGCTGCTCCATTTTCTCCCTGGGGTAGCATCTCACTGGATTTACCTGAGAGGATCAGGTTATCTGTGTATAACTGCAATAGTTTTTTCATACCAAACTTACTACTTCCAGCCACATGGAGCCTGGTGGCTGCCCTGACCTTTGGTACACTCCTTGCTCAGGACTGAGGCAGACCTATAATTGTTCCTGGTGCCTTGCAAACATAAACACTTCATTACTGTTACAAGGAAGGACCAGATCAGTTTAGAAAGTGCTGTGCCAGGACAATAGTTGGAACAAGGCTAATGAGCTATTCAACTGTGATCAGGGAGAAGTGTAAGGATGTGGGGGAGTTTATTGATCTCAGCCTGGCAGAGTTCAAACTAATGCCTCTCTCACCTGGTATCGCCAGCAATAAGAGCTCATTCAACACTTGAAATAGCAATCATGAAATTGAAATAACAGAGCATTAAACACCAGGCATTTTCCGCCTCTGTTATTCTTCCTACAATAAAACCTGGCTTTGCATGAAGGAGGCTGCATGAGAGGTGAAAGCAGCATGGACAGAAACAGTGATGCCAAGAGATGCGTTTTGCACTGCATTTACAGCTGAGCAAATTGGTCAAAATTCTTGTGTTGCTTCTGTTCATCAGGAGGCCCAAACACCCACTCACCAGTGCTACTTGCTCTCCTCACACCACACCTGCCCTCACAGCAGCATATGTTTCTCCATCACCAACCCAGAGGCTCCAAGAAGGGCAAGAGGAAGAGGCTCAGTAGAAAACCCCTCCAATGGGAGGCGCTGAATCCAGGTGACTTAGCCTGCCATAGCCCACACTGGTTGAAGAACTGAATCTATTTTGAATTTTTTTTTTGTCTTTGGAATACTCTTGGTGTAAAAAACTGCTTGGAGCCACGGGTACTCCTTTGTTCTTCCCAATACCTTTTTCTGGAGCAGAACAATGCATCCTGTTATGAGGCCTTTCCATCTTCTATCCTCCAGAGTTCTAAGTATTTGTGGAGTTTACCTCAGGTTTCAGAAACATGCAGTTTTTCTCTGAATGTTGAACAAACTGTAGTGCACAATTGCCTACAAATTGCCATCAGATGGATGTTGATTACAGTAAATAAGAACTGAAAAGATTATAGAGAAGGAACTTGAAAGCAACTAAAATGAAGCCCATTTATGTTTTCTCAGCCTGCCTTCAGTTGCTTTGTTGAGTACACACTACATTTTATGCCCTGATTGAAATTCAAATTACTTTCTGTGTGGGAAGGTCTATTGAGAACTAAGGATACTGTTGATCTGCAGACTTGGGGATCTTGTATTTAGCCAAAAGGCAGGTTGTCCAGCCAAGCCCCCTGACCTGAGCAAACAAAGGGAAGGTACTTCACTGAAGGGAAACCTTCCCCACAGGGTTTGGGTAGAGAAAGGCCCTTGCCCCCACCCCATCTGTCCCTTCACAAAAGTCTCTGTTAGCACTGCTGGAATGGACTAGGCAGGCATTGCAGCAAGGGAGGCTGAGGGAAAGGGACAAGAAATTAGCACCATGTTCAGCATGTGTAACTCAGCAGGCCTCCTATCTGCAATTAGCCCTTTTATAGCACTGCCACTCCAGCACAGCAGGCCTGCCTATGAACCAAGAGCCATTCATACATTTTTTTCTCAGCTGCTTGCTGTGAAATTGCAGTGACATCGTATGAGGGAAAGAAAGGGCTGGTGTCACTGGTGAAAGCAATGAGATGCATCTTCAAATGAGAATGAAATCTTATGTTTCCAAAGGAGAGCAAGCAAGACATGAAAAAATCAACGGCTCCCACCACCTGCTCCCACTTCAGCCGTGAGGGATGTCTGGAGTAAGTGGATGCTCTTTAATATTTTCCGTGCCATATGTGAAAGAAGAGAAAGCCCCACAGTGCTTTGCTCTGCATCACACTCCCAGTTAGCAGCAGGGAAAAAAGTCAAGTTCTCCCTAGCTTCTGAAGAAGGGTCTGGAGCACAAATCTGATGAAGAGCTTCTGAGGGAGTTGGGGCTATTTGCACTGGAGAAAAGAAGGCTGAGGGGAGACCTTATCACTCTTTATGACTACTTGAAAAGAGGCTGTATCCAGATGGGGGTCTGTCTCTTTTCCCAAACAACAGGCGATAGGATGAGAAGAAATGGTCTCAGACTGTGCCAGGGGGTTGTAGATTGGGTATTACAAAAATATCACCACTGAAAGCATTGTCAAGCACTGGTACAGGCTGCCCAGGGAAGGGTTGAGTCACCAGTCTTGGAGGTATTTAAAAGATGTGCAGTTGTGGCACATGGGGACATGGTTTAGTGTTGGACTTGGCAATGCTGGGTTAACAGTTGGACTTGATATTCTTAAAGGTCTTTTGCAATCTACAATTGAATTCTAAAATTCCGTATTTCTTTGTTTCCATAGCATGTTGGCAATGTTCTCCTACAGACCAAAAAATCAAAACCAACCAACACCAACATTTTTTCACAGGTACTTGTCTAATTGTCTTCCTGTCTCTAGAAAATACTTCCAGCTAAACCTACACAGCAGATGCAGAAGCAACACCATGATTAGAGAGTGGTGGTGAGAGACTCAATCTGCTTAATTCAATACTTTTCACTTGCTGAAAAAATGTAATTTTTTCCCCCTTTCACTCTTTGATTTTGAATGGTTGATGTGATAAATTAGCAGTAATTAGACTCTGTAGGTTTGCATCTTTCAACAGTCCCTAATTAGCCATGTAGCACCCTGCAGGACCAGCCTGGTGCCCGAGTGCTGCGGGAGATCTCTCTTCTGGGGCGCGCCGCATCCTTTACCTCACTGGCCTTCCCTTCAGGAATAGGGCACACCACAGAGGTGCCTCTCTGGAGCCTGAACTGGGCTTTCTTCTTGTCAGAATTTACAGCTGTGTCCCTTGTCCCTGTCGAGGAGATGGAGCTTTCCAGCTATGGCAGCTCTCCCTGGGGCCCTGCTCTCTTTTTACCTCCTCCTCATTCACAGCTGTCTCCAGCTACCTTGGTGGTAAGCAAAGCCACTGAAAATGTGAGAAAATGCAAAACTGTAGCAGATATCCGAGAGAAAAAGGCCTCTGAAAGCTGTGAAAACTCTAATATAAAGTGAAGGATTTAAAAGCAGCTTTTGGTTATGATTTTCAGGTTGGCCTGAGCCATATCTTTTTCCTTTTGGGTCACAATAAAGGCAAGAGTAATCTGGTGAATATAGGTAATCCTGATTCAGACTCCAGTAGAAATGAACCAATTAACAAAGCTGGAGATTTCGAAGGTGCCTGATTATAGATGTTCCTGCCCTTTTTCTGAAAGTGAATAGAAGATCTTCATGTATATGAAGAATTAGGGATTTGTTGTTGTAGTTGTTTTGTTTTGTTTTGTTTTGGTATGATCACCTTCTTATGGTGCCCTGGAAACCTGCAGCTTCTGAAGAAATGACCATTGTCCCATAGGTGAGAAAATACTTTTTCTGTCTCACTTGCAGTTGTGATTCCTTCCCTGCTACTCCCACTGTCGGTGTCCTCTTCCAGCACACCTGGATGTTCCAAACTCCTGCTCAGTACTCGCCCTTCTCCCTTGGGCACTGCTGCTGTTAAAAGGCAGCACAGGTTGTAGTACCCAGCATTAATGGTACTGCAAGTGCTGGGCAGCTGCTGCTGGTCCCCACCACAGACAGTGCTAGAGAAAAAGCAGCAGCTTGGGCTTCCCTCGTGCCACCACGTGCCACGTGAGAGGATGAAGTGATGCAGTGACACAAGGGGCTCATGCAGCTGAAAGCCCCAGGCCTGCAGTGTGCAGAGAAACAGGGATAACACAACCAGACAGGTCTATCCTGGGAAACACAACCTCGGGATCACGTTCCAGTAATGCCTTGGCATAGTGCACGGAAGAAAGGTGGCAGAAATACCTGATATAAACTCAAGCTGGTTCTGAGCACAGGGAGAATGAGTAAACACAGGGGAAGCTTCGAAAAGAAGGACAATATGATGGATAGGAGCACTCTTTAAGTCATAAATGTGACCACCCCTGTAGCCAAGATGTACAAGTGGCAATGATTTTAACCCAGATGGACAGAGCTGTGCAGCAGTGCTTTCTTGTCCTGCATCAATAAACTGGCAAGGCATCAGCTGGAGTAAGTCTGTGATAGCAAGGCCAGACCATCCCTGGCTACAGCAGCCACCCTCTCACGAAAGGGCTCTTCCCACAATTTTTGCTTAGGTGATCAGCCTGTAATGCTAATTATTGTGTCATCTGAGTATTGCTTTGTGAATTTAACAGCTTTCAGGCATTAGGAAGAGAGATCCACCCAGGAAGATCCACACCAGTAAGAGGTATATATTTTATGCAAATAAATTACATATTCAAAACTTAAGAGTCCCACACACAATTTGGCTTTGCAAAATCATAACCAATATACATAACAAAATATCCCTGATGTGGGGCAACTGATGGGAAAGCTTTAAGATCTCATAATCCCCAGGTCAGAGCTCATATCTGCATTTTAACTAGAAGTATTCAGAAAGCAGTATTTGGAAATATCCTCCAGTTTTTGAAAACCTTAATTGGGAACAAGTGACAGGACAAGAAGACAAGAAGAAATGGCCTCAAGTTGTGTGGGAAGGTTTAGATTGGATGTTAGGAAGAATTTCTTCACTGAACTGGAAGTCAGGCATTGGAAAGAGTGCCCAGGGAGTGGTTGAATCACCATCCCTGGAGATATTTAAAAGACATTTAGATGTGGCACTTGGGGACATGATTTAGTGGTGGACTTGGCAGTGCTGGGTTAATGCTTGGATTTGATAAATTTAGAGGTTGTTTCCAAACATAGCAATTATATGATTCTGTGATCAGTGAGCTGTTAGCTCACCCACGATTATTCAGATAAGGATTTCTTCATATATAATATTTTTATGCTAGTACTGCTATCCCACGCTATTGTTCTTGTTACTGCTTTGAGGAAATACAGATCAGACTCTTTCAGTCTGAAGATTTAATTTTTCTCCTGCAAAGTATTAGGTGTGAAGACCATATGGTCTTCATGTTTAAGTCTCAAAAGCCCAGTGCACACTGTGGTTATGGTATGACTGCATCTTTGCAACACGTTCTTGGAGTGTCCAGGGAAAAGAGCTATTTCCCAGCTAGGAGGGTGACATGGAACTGGGACTGATCTAACTGAGGCGTAACAAGCCCATGGTGGTGGGCAATGCCCCCAAAATTCTCATAAGCAAGCACAGCTGAATTTTCTTACTTGGGCAGATAAAAGCTTTGCCACACAAATCTGGGGTCTTGGCCCTGCATCACTGCTTCCTTTGCACCACAGCCAGTCATGTGTACTCTTCCCAGGAAAAAGAGATATTCCTTGGCTCTCAGGCCACGGCATTCCAACACACTCAGCTGCCACAGCCTCCTCAGGGCTACCACCAAGGTGGTTTTCTTTACAATAGGAGCCATTGAATTAGTACCAGCAGGAATCCTGTCAGAGCAAACTCTTTTAATTGATATGTTTATGGCACCGCAATGATGGCAGTAAGGCAGAAATAATCTGAGCTATCCTTGACTAATTCAATCATCTGGAGCCTTTAGAAAACTGACCCAAATGATCTAATCATGCTGTGGGAATAGACTGCTGAACCATCAGAGGTTTCTGCATCTCTTTTTCCCACACTCCCAGTTTCTAACACAGATGCTGGAAGTGGCTCTTTGTTCATGTTCATGGCATCCCCTCTTCACTTGCTGGGACAGCAGGCATCTCTGCTCTACCTGCTGGATACATGGGACTCTGGCATGTCTCTTCTCCAGCCTTTGAACCTTACACACCTTTCAGAGGCACAAAAACTACCTGGAAGAATTGACAGCATGGTTGGAGATCTCCAATAGCAGGATTTCTCCGAGGAAGTTCCAAGCATTTTCTCTGCCCTTAGTGTCAGCTGCTCACAAAAAGAGTTGGGAGCCCTCCTAGCAAAATGCATTTTCCTTTCACATTCAGTATAGAAACAGGTTAGTGAATATTTACAGAAATATGATTGCTGTGTCTTTAGATTGCATTATACTCATAACAACTGAAAAAGCTTCCCTTCCTAAATATACACTCTTTATCATAGTTGCATGTGTTAGCTGTACAATTGTGTGATCATTGGGCAAGCCTTGCACAGATTCTCTAATAAGTAAAATACACCAGGGGAAAAAAATCCAAAGCAATACATTTACAGAGTGTCCTGTAACTTAATCATGCTTTCAATATTTTCCTTCCAATGCCTGAAGCAATGGTTTGGTGTAACAGAGAAATGTGTGTTCAAAGATCTGTTTCCCCTTTGAAGTTGTTAAATACATCCTCAAAATGTATCAACTGAATTGTGAAAAGCCTGATTGACTTTTATGGCCAATAGGATCTCTTCATTTTATCAGTCCTCACATTGGGTCCAATTTCTTATTATCATTGAATAAATAGACTGAATTAATGAATGATGAAATAACACATTCTGGTTTAGATCTCTGCATTAAAGCAGAAAACCCCTCAACATCAGTCCAGAGCAGAGACTGAAACACGACTGAGACAGTGCATTGAGGGTTTGTGTTAACGCATGAATAAATATTATTGTTTTTATAATATTGTATATTATTTAATATTAATACTATATATTCTTTTATGATTATGTTCTAGGCTGGTAGGACACAAACCATCTCTGTGACTGGACAAATGAGCCATAAGATGAAATTTGTTTATGTGCTGTGCTGGACCTGTCTCATGTTCAGTTAAGGTGAAGTGATCAGAGAGGTGTGTGTCTGTAAGCACACACCTCCCTGAGTGCTCTGATGGGTGGTATCCATTAGTTATAAATAATCTTACTATATTTAAATATTTTTTGTTTTAAAAGAAAACAGATAACGAATAGCATTAGCATCATTTCTGCTTGGTCTCCCATGCTGTGTTGCTCAAAGTGACACAAACCCCACTGGTGGCATGCAGTAAGATGAGTGATCTTAAAATTTCTGGCTGTTGTTGATGCTTCCACCTAATACCAAAACCTAGAGGGACTTATGAACAAAAGTGAATGCACATCTCTGTGAATCCCATTGACAACTAGTGAACCATTTAATTTCTGTGAATAATTAAAAAAACCTGCATGTTTATTCCATGTTTTGTTCTGTACTTGAAAATATTTCAAGCTGCTTGTATCCTATTAGGATGTCACTAGTAACTCCTAAGGATGTTAAGAAAATTCAGGGAATGAATTAAAGTCAGTAGATATAATCCACATCCCAAAAGAGTTTGATGAGAAGGATTTTCTGTATTAAGAGAACAGAAGTTTCAGGTGCTGTAGAAGGGTGATAATATAGTGCCAATTGTTTTAAAAATACTATCATTGTTAATAATGCAATGTAATATATATATAGCAGCCTGCCACAAGTGCTAGGAAAAGTAATAATTAAAAATAAAAATGGAGAATCACTTCTGATAGGATTTGTTCAGTTCATTTCAGTTATCAGGTGATAACTGTGCTGTAATAGTGGCATAATTGCAGCATGAATGTATCTTTCCAAGTGGAAAATAAAAGATATAAATACCTTCCTTAATCTATCAGAAAAAAAAACCAAAAAAAACACCAAAGAGTAAAAAACCCTTCCTGGAATGCAAATCCAGAGAAATCCAATCAGCAATTAGGATCATATTCTTACCACCAAGAGCACTTACTGGGTCAAGCTGCTTATAGAAATGAAGAAATCTCTTGTTGTTTTCCAGAGAAAGCTGGATGCATTTGTAGGAAAACAGGGCAGGAACCCACAGTGCATGTTGGCCATGCAAAATGAGTGTGACTGCAGGGGGCAGGGAGACAGAGCCAGTGACAGCAGCCCTGTCACACCACACTGCTGGGCATGGGCAAGACCCCCTCAGCCCCCTGGAGAGAGGAAAATCACTGTTCCCTAAAATCTGATCTGCTGCCTTTCAGCATAGATACTTTAGTCCAGGTGGTGGCTGAAATGTAAATGCTTCGAGATGTCTGACAGGTGCTATTTTGGTGATCTGCAGCCTACTTCAGATAAACAATTTCCCTTTTTTGAGGGGCTGTGCACCCAAAGGCAGGACATGGACATCCTGGTACTGCTGTCACCTACAACTGCCCACATGCCAAATTCATATACCCCACCTGTCCATGAAAAATTGAACTGGTTTTGTGTGGGTGATCCTTCCAGCATGTCAGTGGGACAGGACTGAATGCACTGAGTGTTCTGGTTTTGTTTTCACTTGGTTATGGTCCATTTTGTGAGATTGTCCAGGGGTTTCATTTAATGCAGTGAATCCAAAACCTGGGCAGTGCCCACAATTTTCTGCTTTTCTCTCCAGCACATAAAACTTGTTGGCTTTGATCTCTTGCAGCAGGTTTTAAATCTGCTACAATGTGTTGGGAATGGCTCTGGTAAGCATCATTTTTATCCATCCATTACCTGTGTACAAGCTGGTCTGCCTTTGTTTAGCACTCCTACAAAGCCAGTGCTTGCATGCAGTAACTGCAGCGTTGTAATTTCACTGTTGTTTCAGCCTGTGTGAATGCCCTTTGTTTCCAAGCTGCCTTTTAGCTCTGGCTCTTCAAAATGTGATGATTTGGGTTCTTTGCTTATTTCTGGTTTTTTCATCCCACTTCCAACAGGCAGCCATGTGCACTGGACTGAAGAGGGAAAGCACAACTTGCACAATCTGTAGCCCCTGAGTGAACAATGGCACCTTATCCCAGAGTCCAGGGGCTCATCCCAAGCTAAATAAGCTGTGGTGATTTCTTCTGCTCAGCTGGCTCCTTCCCAAACCAACCATGAGACACGAAACCCTTGCCATGCTCAGCACCAGGTATATGGCAAGCCAGGAGCCATGTCACCTTGGCTAACTCTCATCCACAGGGGACTTGAGCACTTGTTTTGTAGAGTGAAGTGAGGACAAAAGAAAGCAGAGGAGCCTTGAGCAGCCCAGCTCTGGGCAGGGGAGCTGAAGGAAAGGGTTTGTGCTGCAGAAACCTGAACTCTCAAAGCAGTAAGTTTCACACTGTTTTTTCTCAGGATGCAATTACAACTTCCTTATTTGTGCAAGCTAGAGTAGAGAGAATTGTATTTGTTTTAAAAATTGGGAATGAAGAGCACTGTGTGGCTGTACCCTATCCTATTTGCTGCCATCATCTGGATGTCTTTATGTCTAGGAGCAACCCCCAGGGCCCCAGAGACCTCCAAGTACTTGGGCTCTTGGGCTCTGCTGGAATGTCATTTATGATAGATGATAGATGGCTCTGCAGGGAGGTTCAGCAAGGGAGGTGGTGAGTCTGCAACATGGAGCAGGCTGAAGGGCCCTCAGCCAGCTCAGCAATTGCTGTGGCTCACAAGACAGTCAGCTTCCCTAAGGAAGATGAACAACTTGTCCCAAGACAAGCTCAGTGACTTCGTTCCCACAGGCAAGAGCTTTGCACCATATTAAGCCATTTTCTGGCCAAGTCTGGATCAAAATGGGGAGTCCCAGACAGAGAGAGCTTCTCCTGCCTTCAGGAAGCCTACTGGGAAGCCCTCCCAAAGCTGTGGTCAAAACCACAGGGTACTAGCAGGGAAAGGAGATGTCCATCATAGCTGGGTTCAGGGTAAGGAGACACCCCAAGCACCCCAGGATGTTCTCTTGTGTCACTGGGGCCAAGCTGAACCAAAAGGGACAGGTCCCTTCCCTGAGGCTTTCACTGTTTCTAACCTTGCTCTGGTAACTCCTCTTCCTTTTCCCCACTAAGTGCTCAGGTCTCATCACTGTCTGAGATGGAGCAGGATCCTGCAGCTGTGTGCCACACAGCTTGACCCAGGCAGTGGCTTTGTCACTGATGGCAGCAGGGAGGGTTCTTTCTGGGGCAGGAGGGAGCTTGGTGCCCCTGCACACACTCACAGGACAAAGTACAGCTCTGCCTGAACCACAGCAGGTGATAGGGCTGAGGAAGTAGAAGAAATCCATGGAAGCACACTTCATGGATCAATGTGAAGTTCTGGGAAGTGTGGGCAACAGCCAGAAACAAAAAGAAAATTGACAGTTTCCATATTGATGTTTATTCTCAGGGATATATTACATGACACTTGGGATTTCCATGTTGGATCATGGGACTTTGGCAGGAGGATTTCCCTGATGGAGACCGAGTCAGAAATTCAGCTGACATTTTCCAGAAGCATCAAGAAAGGCCTTTGCAATGGAGAACTTCACTATCAGAGCTTTTTCATGTCTGTCCTAGTACTTTTCAAATTAAAATAAAGTTTGTAACAATTTAACTTTCAATATCTGATCTTTCATATCATAAATCAATGTGCATGCTTATTCCTATTTTTACTTACACATCACATGGCTGAAGTTTAGTCATTCTGGCAGAAGGATCCAGCACTGATGAAGTGGCATGTTGCCATTTCCAATGACTTTAGTCCTGTTCTGTTCAGGCTGGGGAACATGAAAACACACAGACCTGGAAATTTAGTGAAGTTTTTTCCTGACTAGCAAATTCAGCTGTTCTCTGTTCCTAAGGTTTAGTGCACCTCTCAAATTGTATGTTGTGAGACCTCACAGCTGGTCACTGCTCCAGTAACTCACCCAAAGAGTCTTGAATGCAAGCATGAACAATTAAAAAATAACATGTTTAAAAGACATGGTATGAATTTGTTGGGATTTACTGTTAAAAAAAAAAAAAAGTGAAAGAAACTTTTATTTTTTCCTCTGTGCTAGTGAGCATTTAAACATGTTCTTCTAGACCTGTAGATGTCCAAGCTGTTTCAAAAGTTCAAAACCCCAAATAAAACAAAACAAAACCAGCATCATGTAAAATATGGAAGTGAATGAGATTTTTAGTTCGAAAACTGAAAACAGAAACTCCTACTCTCTGATGACCACAGAATGGGAGCAAAACACAAAAAATGAGGTAGATACATCCCACCATGGCAATCCCAGCTGCCATAAGAACAGTGCCTCCAAAGGGTGTGAACCAGAGGATGCATTTTCCCACGGGTCAGCAAATGTCCTGGGACAGAAGGCACCAGCTGGAGAAATGGGATGGGAGTGCTGTGGCTTTACAGCATGAAAGAAAGCTTGTTTTAAGTTAATAGATCATAGTGATCTTGTGTAACACCCCTGACTGGAACAAGGCAGGTCAGGGTTTTCCCATGGCTGCTCTCTCACCTGACTCCAGTGAGGTCACCTGGCAATTGCAGACTCTTCCCTGGGATGTCAGAGGCCCCAGTGTCCCAGCAAATGACACTCACAGTGTGTGAGGGTGCTGTGCTTCCCAGCATATGTTGGACAGCAGCCTTAGAGGGCATGCCGCAGTATTTGTCAGGAATGCCTTCAACTCGGTGAGGAAAGCCTCCCACTTCACAGCCCAGTACTCAGTTTAATAGATGGAGGGAGGGAGGCAGGGAGGAGAAGTGATGGACTAAGTGTTCAGAGCAGAACTTCCAGAGCCAGAGAAAGTTGCATAAAAGTTTGCTTTAAATAAAACATTAAATTAAAATGCTGCTTTAAGAACAGCCAGGTAAGATTAGCATCAAATACCATCAAAATGCCAAAAAACAGTAAGAGGGTTTGTTAAACAGCAAATAGCAACAGGAAATGTACCTTTCTGTGCACAGCAGGGAGGAAGAGGAACTGATCAATAGGGGACTAATGAAAGTACCAAACAATTGAATTGCCTCTGGCACTGCAAACGACAGCTGTAGATGAGTATACATATAAACTCAATTTACAAGGTCAGAAGAGGACTCATGCAGCCTGCAAAGAAGTGGCATCAGACCACACTTAGGAGATTAAGAATATTTTAGCTGAACAAAGCTGTCCAGCTGGAAAAACTTACAGAGATTGCATGTTTTTTTCTTGGTATTTTCAGCATTTTTCTGAGGGAAGAGAGACCTTTCCAAGAAAAGAAAGGCATGAGCAGCTTTTCCTCAAAGGAAGGTTTCCGCTTCAGATTTTAATTTCAAAATAATAACTAATGCCAAACAAATACTATGGGATTTTTAGGACTTGCTAATTTTTGCTTTTTCATGTTTTGTTCTCTGTTTCACAGATGCTGCTACGACTGAAACCGCTGCATAGTTGAGTGAAACTGTTCCCAAAGTAGTTTCAGCCCAAACAGAAGCAGGAAATCCAAGTAATCATAAGGAAAACCTCCTTTTAACCCAGGCACAAGGTTAAGGTGCTTTTTCAGTTGTGTATCTCAACACCTACTGTTATCTCTAAGTGGATTTGCCAGGATTACTTACCACTGGCAGTTGAGATAACTGGAGGCATGAGACTATTGCATTTGCTTTGAATTTACTTTAAATATTAAGATGACAGATTCTGTGAACTGAAGTTCAAGCATTTATACTCTTGCAAATGAGTTTTGTGCTGTGGACTGTGCCTAAATATGCAAGAAATTTTTTGTCTGGATTCATCTGTTTGTCATAGTTGAAAACATAATCTTAAAAGTAAATTTTCAGTAGGTTTGTCCTGATATAGAATAAACTCAAGCCAATAAAAATACATTGGTATATGCCAAAGACCTTCTGCTGTGCTGAGTTTTACATTTGAAAATGGAGACTTAAATTGGATGCTTGAACCTGTTACTCTTGCCACATCTCTCAGAAGGCTGATGGGACCTTGAGTCTTTCAAGACTGTTTTCCATAGTGCTAAAATTGCAGGAGTATTGCCAGTACACTTAGCAGGTTTGGGCTCAAGCCATGGGTTGAACAGCTTTCTGTTTCCATCACCAGCAGAAGGGGAAGTGCTGTAACAGACTCCTTGCAAGGACAAAATAACTTGCACATTAAAGAAACAGAATCTCTGGAGAGAAAATCAATCTGATATTTGATGCTTGATATTTAGTCTATTTTAAAAAATATCATTACTGTAACTGAGTTTTAGAGACCACTGTAACTAAGATATGAAGGTTACACAGGAATGAAAAAATTTCCTGCTTGAAAACTGTAACATAAGTCCAGATGTTGTAAAATGGCTTTAGCATTACAGAAAATTGAAAGCATCTTTCTTTTTGAAGGTCAGAAACAAAGTTTCTTGTATAAAATATTATTACCTTCAGCATGCAGGGTTTTCTTTTGTGCCAAATTATTTCTCTCTCAGAACCTTATTTCCTACCCCTGAAATTGATCAAATCTAAATTCAAGAAAGAGAAAAGAACTGTTGTAAATACTTGGAGGATCTCCCATTGCCTCCTTCCTACAATGAACAGCTGTCTGGGTTTGTGCTGTAATTTCACCTGCATAAGCTTTGGCAGAAGTATGAAAGGAGAGAGCCATGCAATTTTACCTCCACTAGGATCTCTGTTTTCTCCCCTGAGGTGAACCAATTCTTAGGAGCATTTATTAGCCAAATTGTTCATATGAAAGAGAAGAAGGACCCTTTTTTTCTTTTTGGTTGTGAGGCTTTGTATGGTCCAAGTTTCTTCTGGTAACTGTTGAATTGAGAAGTAGGCAGTTGCACATGAACTCAACTCTTTGAGCTTCTCATATAGGAAAATTAGCTCATCCATGCCAGTTTTATTACACTTGCATTGATAAAGGACCTAGAACAGTTTTCACAGTATATTTTGGCACAGTGACCACTAAAATCTTCCAGCTGAAAGGGCACTCTACAGTCCACTAAGGTCACTGGCAGCAGGTGCTTGTTCTTCCTGCCATGACATTGTAAGTAGCATGGCAAATCCAAAAGTCCTGGAGTTGAAAGCAACAGATACAAATGAAAGGCGCTGCTTATCTGCAGGTGGATGAGGAACTAAGCCTGCACTGCTTTTCCTCCAAAATGAAGCAGTGCAGCAAAACAGACTTGGTGAGGTCTGGCCACCAGAACATGAGTAATTTCTGCATGACTCTGTTCTGGGATGGTTTGAACTAACCACACTGTACCCCATTAAAATTAGTTCAGATTCCAAGGACTCGAAAGTGGTAAATGTGGCATCAATATTTAATGAAACCCCTGGAGAAATTGTGAGAATTACAGGGAGATAAATGTGCCTTATACACTGAGCAGATTAATGGGAAAACATCAGAAAATAGATACATATGTCATATATGCAATGAATCAACGTGGCTTTTAGAGTAAAAGCTGTTGGGGATATTTGAAGATACCAACAAACGTACAATTAAGGATGAGCTAATCATCAAATCATTTTAACAATGTCTCTTCTCAAAGTGCATTAAAGAAACTAAGCAATTATGATTATAAAATTAGTGGAGTAATAGGAAATGTAGAATTCCAAAAATGTTTGTAAGTGATCATGAAAATAATGTGAAGACTTAGGAGACAGTTTTTTGCTAATAATATTGAATTAATCACAGTAGTCAAAGCCAAGTCTACCAAAACCTGTAAAAATATTTTGTGAGAATATCAATAAATAATGCAATGGATGAATAAGTTCAGCACTGATAAATACAAATCAATACAAAACCTACCATAATTACACATTTACAATATTGGTCTGTAAATGAGCTATTGCTACCCAGGAAAAAGATCTTGCAATCATTGTGAGTATTTCCCTGAAAATTTCACCTTAGTTCAGGGCAGTGATCAAAAAGCTAAACTGAATGTTATGAATTATTAGGAAAGAAATAGAAAATATAAAAGAAAACATCATCATGCCAGACTATATATGACTCTGGAATGACAACGTCTTCAGTTCTAGTCACATCAGTCCGGAAGGCCTGTCCTAGGGCACAAGAGGTGTAAAAATGGCCAGCAAGGATAAGGATACAGAATTTAAAACGGTTCCCATATGAGAAGAAAACACACTCTCAAATAGAAAAGAAATAGCACGTGGGTTGTTGTGATAGTAAGGAATTCTAAATTCAGCTACGGCACAAGGGATGAGGATAATTCCCTGTGCCAGTGGTGGGAAGGATACTGCTGAAGCATGAAAATCCCCGTGGGCTTTAAAAGAGCAATCTGCACATATTATCACCTTCAGTAGACTCTTGTGAATTTACCAAGCCTACAATTATATTTTGATTGGTAATCCCATCTCAGTTTGATAACAATGCCTTTCCTGTATATGATCAATTGAATAGTATGGCAATTTTCCAAACCCCAAGGATTAAGGGTAACAAAGGTCACATGTTCTGCAAACTGGCCAAATGAAACACTTATAAAACTTCATATTTTAAAAGACAGAAAGAGCTTTACAGTTGAGGCTTTCCTAAAGTGGCTGTGGTTTCAGTATCAACCCATTGTGGATTTCCTGTCATCCATTCATCCCCCAAGCCATGTAAAGATTTTCCACTAACAAGATCCTTCTGTAATAGGTTCCACAGGTCGATTATCTACTGTATGTTAAACCCTTCTTCTGTGTCCTGCCAGCTTCCTCTCATGTTCCTTATTGCAACACAATATTTTGAAAGGATCCAGGCTGCTGAAGCACCCAGTAATAACACAGACCCAGCTTGCTGGCATGTCTTCAAGAAGGACCATAATTTAATAGAAGATAAATAGGAAAGGAGCATAACAGAAAAGCAATATGAAGGATACATTCTCTCCAGTTAGCAGCTTTGGTGCACTAAGAAGAACCAGACTTTCTCCTAGCTCTGGCAATGCTACTTCACCCCTGAACCCCAAAGTGTAAAAAACAAAAGTGTAATTTCAACTGCAATTATTATTCAGGCAATGTTTTGTTCTGATCTAATAGCACACTTAAAAATGTTTTCTTTCAAAATATATCTTTATTTTCTGCAATCCCATGTATCATGCATTATCTATTTGGTCCAAAATAGCACATTTGACTCTCTGGTCTAGTTGAAATACATTTGCCCTGGGAAGGTGTAAATTACCCAGATTGCCTGCCTGTGAGAAGGTGATCTTGCTCGAGGCACCACATCTATGCCAGGCACAACCACATGGTGCTCTTTAGTTGGAGGCCACGGTGACTCAGTTGGAGGCACATCATCCCAGAGGGTGAGGATTTGCAATGGCCTGTCTGAAAAACAGAGCTGCCCACCAACCTGTTTCTGGGAACATCTCCCTGACCTTGGCAGCCAAACATTTCTGATTTGGCACAGCAATAAAAGGACAGCTGTCAGTCTGAGTATCAAAGAGCTTTGGGGAAGGCTTGCTACAGGATGCTAAGAACCGTGGTGTAGTATGAGCCTGGCCATTTCCTGTGCACACTGTGGGCACAAGAGCAACCCAAGCCACTCTGCTTTTTGCAGCCCAGCTCTGCTTCTGTCAGAGCTGGGACTATACCAAATAGCACTCGAAGTATTATTGTGAGATAGGACTGAGTTTGTCTTTTGCTCATTAATTCACTTGCAACTTCAACAGTCTTTTGTTATCATCTTATGTCTCTTTTCTGCTCTTTGGAAATAATTTCATTTTTGCTAATCAGGCCAGTAATCACAGCCTCCAGTTCCAGATGCAAGTTCCCACTCACAAAGTCCCTTAAGGGTTGATTGCTGGAAACTGGGAGGATGTGCCAGGGAAAGAAACACTCAGCTGAAGCAGCCACTGCTCCTACAAGAGGGAACATGGCTCTTTGTGTATCTCAGTTCTTACAGTCACATGAGGAAAGCAGAGTGGGGAAATATTTGGTTGAAAGTGCTATGTTAATGCATGTAAACTGCAGCTTGATATGTTTAATACCTGTTTAGACAGGAAACAGATTTCCTATTCTCATCTGGCTCTGAAACCACCGAGTATTCTGAGTTGGAGGGAGCCCATAAGGGAAAGAGTCAAAAACAGAAAAAAAAATGTTCAGTTTCTCTGTTTTGTTTGTCATAAAAACTTGGTTGAATATCCTTGCATAATTTTTGCATGATTTTTGATCTAATAAAAAGCAATATTGTGACTTGTGGAATGAATTTGTAAGTATGCTCACAGGTTTATTTTTTCATTATTTAACTGTGTTTATCCCAGAGGCTCAGAACAAGGGTTCTAAAGCTATTTTGGCCTTAGTGTACTTTCATTTCTGTTAATGCAAATGTGACACCCTGATTATATTTTTCCCATAGACTGCTGGGGGAATTTACCTCACTTGTGTAGCAAGGGCATTTTTAGTTTTTAAACACACTCTAAAGTAGTCTGATTAAAACCAGGGCTATTTTAGACACCATGCCAGCAGCCCACTCTATAAACAACTGCCTAATAAATATTTACTGGCTCAGTTTTGGGATTCTACTTGTCTCTCTGTTCTTTCAATGGAGAAATCTGGGTGATGAAAGAACCTCATGATGATTACTTTGGTTTGAAATCAGATTCTCTAGATCTGGTACCTCCTAGTCCAGATTTTTTCAGCTCCTGGGTGTGCTGCCACTCTGAGCCTCTTTTTCTCTCCAAAAAAGCACCTTGTGGTGTTCACATAAAGGAGCAAAACTCTTGTCACATAACCTACATGACATGGACTTCTGCAGCAGCAGAACAAAGTGCATGCAAGTGCTTTCTGCATAACCTGGTGTGTCTGCTTGTACAATTAATAAAACCTCAAGAAAGCAGCTAAATCCACTCTCATTTCTTTTGAAAGCTTCTTGATATATTTGTGTGATTTCCAGGCTAAGTGTTGGTAGGACTATGAAGTTTCTTTAATACTGGGAGAGTTTAACACAGATGCTGCAACATGTTCACACCAGACTGTGCTAGGTCTGTGTTGGGCTTGTGCTTATTTTTAAACTGGTCGTACACAAACCTCCAAATCTAAATAACATGGTTAGTGAAGGATGAATTTCACAAAACAGCCAAACTGAGCATTCCCATGTGGCATAGCCCCCACCAAAGGAGCACTGCAGGATGACTTCCAAGTAAATCAGAGGAAGGAGATGACTACTGCAATATGAAGATTTTATCTGTGTGTACAGTGTCCATTGCCCTAGGTTTCCAGTTGATTTTGTCCATAGGTTTCCTGTGCCTCTGTGACTAACCCTCTGGGGCCAGCTGTGGCTAAAACAAGCTTCCCTTTGGATTGCTCTGGAGTGAGGAAAGGAGACAGGGAAAAAAATGTCCAATATTTTGGTAGAGCCAAGTGCTCTGAAATTACATTCAAGAATAATGATTAATAAAGGTTAGCTAACACTTCTCTGAAACTTCCTTAATTTAATTCTTACATGGACCAGTTTAAGCCTGGAATACAAATAGTAACATTAATCCACCCATGCACAAGCTAATGTAGTATTTGGATGGAAATGTCTCCTGGTGTGGAGAACAGCCCACATGACAGATGTGGATGTAGTGAGGCTGCTGGGCACGTTGTGCCTCCCCTGGCCTGGGAACAAGGTCTAATGTTGACAGCTGCCCTGTGCAGCTCTGATGGAGGCTGGATGAAGGATGTGAGATGGGGTGGCAGGAGGCCAGCAATGCTGGCTCACACAGAGGTGGACCAGCACTGGTGGAGGTGGTGGCAGGTGGCAGCTCAGCACCATGGAAACTTTGCTCCTCCAGGGCACTGTGGAGACCGACACCTCTCCTCCTATTTCACAGCCACCTGACCAGCAGAGAGACTTTGGAGTGGGGAGCACATTAAAGCTTAGCTTAGTAGTTTGTAAAACCCCATTTTTAATGTGTTATGTAATAAAAAGTCACTTTATGCTTTTGTGTTGTGCATGTCCAGTTTGTGGAGTCTATTTATGCCTGGTTAAAGATGCCCAAACAAAGTGAGCTGAAGAGAGGCCGTAACACATTTTGAGCTAGGACCTGTTCATGTTCACTTTCCCAGCCCAGGTTTTCATGTGCTGGTGGTATAGGTTGCTCCCCTTATTTGGTAGAGCACATTGCTCTAATCAGAGATAAGGCTCCCCATACACAATCATTTAGCCTCGCTTCATGACTCTGGTGACTTTACTGACTACAAAGATCCTTCTTCCCTTTGATCCCATGGCCTCCAGCCTCTGTTACTCCATCCCACTCCTAGTGTAAATTATGAACGTATATTAATTATTAATTCATGCAGATGATCCAGAAATGCTACAGCAGTAAAAAACCCAGAGACTTAGTAAGTAATTATGAAGGAGCATCTCTGCAGTTATGACAGATGAAAAGTAGTATCCCAGGAGTCTGAGGTTACAGGATGGCAACAAGACAAATCAAGACAAATTCATCTGTGGCTTCTCCATACTCATCTTTTCTGTGACTAAATCAATCAATAAATCCAGTGATGTTCCACAATGTGTTTTGTCCATGTTATTTTCAAAGTAGTACACCTTTATATACTGAAAGTGCAAAAACTGTTTAGTACATAACTAATAAAGTTAATTTCCAGTCTCTCAAAAAATGCATTACTTTATTTCCTTTTATATAATCTTCAGGTACAAATTAAGTGGGTGTTCTCTGTATTTCGGTGCCTTTCCTGTATCTCTAGAAAAAGTATTACTATGTCTACATGGAAAATTATAGAATAAATATGTGACAGGCAGGTCACTGGCAATGTTAGCTCAATAAACAATGAAGCTATTTTTCTATGTTTTCTACATTTACCATTAAAAGCAGTTTCAGTTATGCTTCCTTGATTAACATATTTTTATGCTTTAAGTGCAATGGAACTATACATGTTAGACTTGTCCCTGCACTTGAAGTTTTACTGGGATGGATGGATGGAGGGATGGAGTTAAAAATATTTGGACTTGCTAATAACTTAATCTATTTCTTCCTTTTTGCACCTTCACTTTTGAAACGCCTCCCTTACCTTTGCAGAATTATTTATTTAGGATGTTGCTTTAGCCATTCTCTGCATATTCCCTTTGTTAGCAATCCTACAAATAACAGGATCCATCCCAGTCCAGAGATACATCTAATTTTAGAGCACAATGGTAAGAAGGTTTTAATTTATCAAGTTATCATATTTACTTGATGATTCTGCCTGGTTCTGCCATGGACCTTTTTTGGTAATTAACCTGAATAAGTTTGCTGAGGTTGTATTCCAATTTCCTGTATTCAGAGAGAACAAGGCTTGATGCTGCAGCCATCACCTCGAGTCATTTGCAAACATTCAGTCACCCATTTGTTTCTGGAGGAGGGAGATTTGTTGCCCACTCTACTCTGCTGGCTGGCAGCAGGAATACCTCAGAAATACCTTAAATTGCAAATTTAAGATCATTTGCAATTAATTTCCTACAGCTCTCTGTGCACATTCAAGAATTTGACTACTTATTGCACTTTGACAGAAGTTGGATAAAGTAAGTGGTGCTTTAGCGTCATGAAAATTTTTCCAAGTCATGGTCATGTAATAATTTAATTTATGAAAACCTTTTGAAATTTTGATTCTTCTGTAAGTTTTCACATAGTGAGTGAGTAACCTCTGAAACTGATGAAGGTTAAGAGAACCTATACAGTGACAAATGGCGCTTCAAATGCACACTTTGTTCCTTTGCTTCTTCCTACTTCTCTAGAGATCATCTCCCTGAGCTCTGCCTTGACTTTATCTTGACTTGGCCTCTATACTGCAATATTTCTTGTAACCCTTCACTTCAGGCCTCTGCTAAGAGTGGCATTTCACAGCCACATGGTCATTCAGCCTTCTTCCTTGGATGTATTAGGGTGGAAAATGTGACTGGGAAATGGGACATTTGCCTGTACAGTACAGCAGAGTGACAAACACAAGTGTTCATTATTTGACTGACCAGATGCAGAGAATGCTATTGTTTTGCCTCATTGCATCCTCTGTTCTTCCAAACATTTGGACTTACTAAATTCTTTTCACACTGGCAGCTACCTTTGAATTTTATCATTAGTTGCTGGTATTTCTTCTTTGCTTTGTTTTCCTGTTATGTTTTGTTTCTCTGAGTTATGACCTGCGTTATAGCAGCATGTTTTCTTCTTATTATCTTTTGAGTGTTTCAGCGCCTGAAGTTCTCTGTATGGCTAAGAAAAGAAAAGAAGAATTAAAGTAAAAAGTATTCTGGGAATGCAATGCTTTCTCTGAGTTTTAATTCAAATTACAGTTTCAATAAAAAAATCCCACCAGAATCTCTAGAGTCAATCTTGACCTCAAACCATCTCTGCCTTTCTTATCTGAAAGAAAAACAACTTTTATTTCAAATAAGCTTCTACTGAAATCCCCATGTGTAATTTTTTAATTATCTCCTCTTAACTACCCTAATTCTGCATTTTGGATTGGTTTAATCCTTAATCACCAGGAGCAAAAAGGGGCTTTGTTTTCCAGCAATGAAGAGAGTTCCTTCTAGAAACAGTTCCACGTCCCAGTCTCTGCTAATGCATTTTTCATCCAAGAGTCACTAAACAAAGAACATAAACAGCAGTGGGAGCAGAGACCACAAACCAGCAGTCAAACTCCAGCCTCTTGCTGCAGAATTATTTGCTTATCAATGCCAGAGTGCCCTTTTTGCTATGCCAGGAATGGCAGGCATATCGCTTTTTGTTTTCCCTTGTACTGTTCTAATTATTGCTCCACTATGAGTGTGTTTTATTTCTCAGCCCAGCCATCTCTTGGGACTGATTTTCATTCAGTACAAATGTTCTCATTATAAAGGCTTACCATGAGGAGAATATAAATGAGAAGAGGAGTGCATGCTAAGAAGTTGCTTATACAGAAACTATTGATCAAATAAACAGCAGAGTAAAACACGTCAGCATTAACGTGCTCCTACTTCCACGGTTCAGTTTCCTTTTCCATAAGAATAGTGTGACTCCTTGCCTCTGAAACCAGGCAGGAAAGACTTTGTTTAATTGAAATAAAAAGTGCAAAGCATTTCTATAGAAGATTAAGGTACAGCACTAAAGAGCTCTTTGAAAGCAAATGCACCTTCATTAGTTTCAGAGAGTACCTCCTGTCACTATGTGAAAACTTACAGACAGAAGAATCAAAATTCCAAAAGGTTTTCACAAATTAAATTATTACACGACCACGACTTGACACAATTTTCTTGACACTAAAACACCACTTACTTTATCCAACTGCTCATAATCATGCAGTTGACCCACTCACCATGTCATTTCTGGGAGGGTGCATCCCTTGGGAGGTGCTTTTGTCCAGTGGTCTTGGGCTGGATCAGACAGTGGTCGCTGCCAGATGAAGACTTCAGCAAACAGTCATGTGGGCCCTCCTTCGACCTCTGGCCTGCTGAGCAAGACCAGAGGTGTCTCTGCAAAGACATCAATCTCTTTGGGATTTCAGCAACAACATCTCCCCTCCTCCAAAGGGATGGAAACAGCTGAAAGCCACAGTAGAAGTTCAGCCCCTCGTTTTTTCAGGCCAAGACAATATATTAACAGCTGAACAGAGGCAGAGGGCATTCACTGAAAAAACCATCATTTTGAAAAAGATTGTGCAAAACCAATTTAGTCTGAGGCTAAAAGCAGAGTGAAGCAATCCTCAGGTGTCTGGCTACCAGGCTCCACCTGAGGCAACCAGATTTCCTTCTGCCTTCCACTGGGCTGCAGAGAGCTCTGCAGGTAGCATTTCCTCTGCAGTGATAAAGTTTCAGCTTCATTTCACAAGCATATTCTTGGACATAACTGGAAAAAAAATTAAATGTATGTTTTCACTAAATTTCAACTTACAAGTTCCACTGAGGGCAGTAGCCCCTTGCTCTTCTATTTTTCCCACTTGCTGACTACATAAATGTGTAGGATATCTCTCAAGACTTTTAAAAAGTCAGAATTCTAACAAGAATATATGAGTCATGTCTAGACTGACATAAAAATGAAACAGTATCATTCTTGTCACTAGAATGAAGCATGGTTCACACTCTGATCCATGACATGCTCACATGGTCTTTAGGCTAAAATAGCACACACAGAAGTGTGCACAGTTATAATCAGAAACTTCTATAAATATGTAACACGAAGCCTCTTGAATCCTAACTTACAGACTGTATAACCTTGCCAAGAAGTAGTATTTTACCAGACAATTCAGTAGGGCCATCAATAGACACAAGGCGTTATCCAGCGTGGGTCCCAATACCTGTATATCTGGATACAGTATTCACATCTGACTTTAAGCTTCAATCCATTTTAGCTTTAGGTCACCTTCAGTCAACATAGAAACACCATTTAGCTTTGTTCTCACAAAGGCCTTGATGCACATTCACCTGGTGCATTACCCCTTAGGTACCAGACTGAGCATCCTTATGCCACGTGCACCTGTGCTTGGAGACATGGGTTTCCACAACAGCCTCCCTTCCTTCAACACAGAATTGGTGCCTGTTAGTCAGGACTTACAGGGATTTATTGTCTCTCTGGTTACTCTGTCAACTCTTAAACAGCTCTGATGCACAGCCCAACAGTGTAGGACATTTATGGCATGGGTTGCTCAGATATCCAATGCATGCCTCCCACAATTTTTTCGGCCTATGCCTGGACCAAACCTAGATGTCAGGAAGTTTCTCAGTAGGTCATGGGCAGTTCCAGCTAGATTAGTACTGGAAGCTGAGCTACTGCTTTTAAATGTCACACACAGCTCTACAATCAGCAGTTTAGAAATACCCTTTGAGTATGAGCAAACTGGAAGGTAGAACTGAAAACAAAACATGGACAAACTTGCACCATCTGTTTTGAAAGCCAACGCTTTCTTAGAATAACCTGTGCATCACTACCTTAAGACATTCCCCAGAAGAAGAGCTTATTTAAGAAATAGAATTGTTGTCTGAAAATGATTTCTAAGTGTGAGGAAGGCAACATATTTGTTCTGGTGGGTGCAGCTCCGAGCTTCACACCTACCTATATTAGATTCAGTTTTTATGTATCTGCATTCTTCAGTGCTCATCTCACAGCTCCATACAAGAGATTTATCCTTCAATTTGGCAGCCAGGCTTCACTGCCAGTGGAAAAAAACTTTGAGAAAGCAAGAAGGGTTGTAATAAGAAAATGAATCCAGATGCAAGGGTTTTTCCCCTCTATTGTTTTGAATTTTGAGTAAATTTACAGTCATTCTTGTCAAAGCCAGAAGTAAAGGCTATTTTAAGAGAACATGAATGGTTCAGAAACAAAAGCCCTGTTGATTTTCCTGTCTCAAAACGTCTGAAAATTAAAGACGAGTTTGGGTTGCTTAAACACAGGTATTCAGAGTCTTTTTAGAGGCTCTGGGCTGTCCCCTATCCCACAGTTCCTGATCCAGTAGAATGTCTCCTTTACAGTTTGTGCCATATCTGGCAGACCCACTCCAATACATCTCAGATGATGCCTATGCTCAGGCCTTTAACTCTCCCAAACATTTTTCAGAACTCCTTTTCTTGATGCCATCCACAGGAACGGAATGAGCAGGCTCTCTAATAACGAGGTCACCTATCAAACTGGCTGGAGATAATTTCAGTGATTAATTTCCACAGTTTTACTTGAAACATGAGAACAATGACTGTTACAAGCTGAATGATATAAAAAGGTCCTTAATCATGGAAATGACTTGTATAGAGGAATGGGAGATGACAATCCATGATTCAGATATAACACAATAAATTGTTTTCCTGTTTTCACAGCTGAGTGTCTGGTTCTGTGTTCTTATGTGCAAGTTGGATTTAAATTGCATGACAGCCTATAAAAAGCTACCTCCCAATGATCTCCAGGGATGACTTGAGATTCAGATTTTTTTTTTAATCTATCATTCTAGAGTATTTTGAGACTACTCCTTTAACTCACAGTTCAAGAGCAGACCTCTAGGAAGTTGTACCCAGTATTTATTTCTAGACCCGCTCTGCCCAGAACATAAACTAATCCCAAGAGTTTCAAAGTTTTTTCCTTGAAAATGATAATGACTTGGGCCTAGTTTATCTGCCTGATTTCAGCAGCCAAGTTCCAGAGCAGTTCGCTGGCACAACACCCTGTGGTCAACTTAATGGTGTGATTCACTGGAACACTATTTCTCTCCTGTATCCCTGTTACTTGCAAGTATTTAATTTTATTCAAGTCCATTTAGAAACAGGTGAAAACGTAGACAGAGTGCAAAGGAAAAATATTTTATTGTGAACATGGCACGTAAAAGATGCGCTTCAGAATATACTGTTATATATCAAATGAGGGAAAAAAAAGCTCTGATGTGAGATAAATGAACAGTGCTTGAGACAAATGAAGAACATGAACACAGCTTGTTCTAACAGCACAATTCTGACACCAATCACAACAGATTATATAGCTTTCATGACCATGTATATAAAAATTGCAAATATTGGACCTACTCCTGCATTGTTGTTCATCATCCAAATCTTCAGTGAATCTTGTAGGTGTGTGGAAGGAAAAATGAGAGCAAAGTGACACCCCACCTCAGCCAGCAGAAGGTAGAGATGGAGGAACATCAAAAAACAAAAGACAAAAGCACTGTTCTACAAAAGTAAAAAGGCAAATATTATCCCAAGGAATATCATTATTTGTACAAGAAATTTTAATTGCAGCATCCTGACTCCATTAAAGCCAATGAGAGTATGCCATTGAGATCAGTGGAGCCTGAATTTCATACTGAAATTTAAAACATTCTTGCTTTAGTGTAAACATCAGCAGAAACTAAATGTCAGCATCTATACAAGTATTCAAGTGCTGTTTAAAAAAACAATAAAAAACATACAATGCTAACCCAAAATGCTAGTACATATACAAAAGGCAGATAATTAAAAGAGGATTTTTCTTCCCAAATATACATTTTGAAGTATTTAAAACCACCAATTTTTTGGTACTTGTACATCATTGTTAGGGAAGGAATATATGAGAAAAAACTGAGTTATTTACAATGACAAAGGAAGGGCACAGTGTTTGCTCAGATCTATTTGAAACCAGTATTTTTCCACTTTGGAATCATGACATATACCTGCACACTCAAACGTTTCAATGCAGTGTTGAGAAGTGGCTATACTTCATTGTAATGAAATATAATCCTTCTGTGCAAGTATTTCAGCATGATTCCTCATGAGACATTAACACCCATTCACATTTTCAGTTAAAAAAACCCAAACAAACCAACCTGAAAAGTTTCTTGCCCACAATATTTTGTCTTTAAACAACCTGATGAGATTTTCCATCATGGCAATTTACAGTCATGCATTTGGAGACTCAGAGCCAATACAACTTTTCCATTTACTGTTAGAGTTGTGCCTGTCTTCAAACAGTTCTTTGCTAATTTTTGTGCGGATCTCAGGACTCATTAACAGCTCCTTTATCTGATTCAGTCTGAGTAACAGGGCCTGCGTTTCTCTGTGTAAAGCTTCCTTTACTAAGTCTGCTTCATGGCTCTTTCCTAGAGGAAAAACAACAATATCATACATTTTATAACAACTAATGTGATTTAGAATCATTAATGTACAGAGATAAAGAGATCATATCTGGTTTGGACAGCAGTTAAGTGCTCAGTGTTTTGCCCATACTGATTTTTTATAAAAAGGTATTTCATCAAAAAATATAATTTACATCAACAAATGCTACCAAAATGTAAAGAACAGTACAGCATCACATTTAAGGGAAAACTCCTGTCTTATTACATACTGTGTAATAGTATCTATGACGAGTATCTGTAGTGGTAATTTTTAGCTTGGTATTGACTGCTGTTGACTAGGAAACAGCACGTGCTCCCACACGGAGCAAGCAGCTCTGCAGCGCTGCCAAACCCTTGGGTGCAGGGCATTCCTTCCACTTATGGCAAGGCCTCGTCCACAGCCATCCATGACAATCCAAATGACAGAAGCAAAATGTTCAGTTTCTCTTCAAAAGCAAGGAAGGGACTCGTGGTATCAAGAGAAGTGAAGACTGGAGCCGCCTGCTTTACCACTCTTGTTTTTTTTCCACCGTGCATCCCTCCCAGCATTTGACAGATTTTCAGCAGTGCAAGCACTTATTAAACCAGCAGACAGTGTCCTTCAATTTCAGAACAAACTTTTGATAAGAGACTCACAAAGCAGAGTGCCAAAGAGAGACACCCAACACCACTTTGCAAATTTCAGCAGGGAGCAGAACATGGATTTGTAGTTATTCTTGGTGGGATATTTGCTCCCAGGCTTTTTGCACAGTGCTCACTTGCTGTTATCATTGTCGCTCTCATTCTTGCTGCCATTCACTGCTTCCTCAGTTTTTGCAGGGCTCCCATCAGTCTGTCTGCTTTTGTTTTGTGTTTCTTCTAAATATTGCTGCACAGCCTTCAGCACTGCATTCTCCACCAGCCTTTTGCTGAGGCTCACCAGCTCTGCATCGTCTGGCTCTGCTGCCTGTTTTTCACCTATGCATCACAACAGACAAGAGAAGGAATTCATTGCCATGCAAAGACAGTAGCTGTCACTGTTATCAGGAGCCTCTGACTTCAGCTGGATTCTAAGTTATTAACTGCCTCTCCCTGGTTGCACAAAATAATTTTTCACCCCCTCAAGCTCCAAACCAAAAGTGTTCCATAAAGATGTGTACAATGTATTAGATCAAAGACATTTCCCTGCTCATGTTTCTTATAACACCCCAGCAAAAGCCACTGGCCAATGTAGTAAGACCTCATTTGGCTCAGAAGAGTAAGTGCCCAAATTTAATTTTTTCTGGCCAACAATCACCTGTGTCATCTGTACAAAGATCACAGAATCACAGAATCTTCTGAGTTTGAAGGGGCCCATAAGGATCATCAAATCCAACTCTTAAGTAAATGGCCCTTAAGGGAATCAAATCCACAACCTTGGCATTATTAGCCCCATGCTCTGACCAACTGAGCCAATCTCAGGGTCAAATATGGCATAAGGCATATTTACATTTTAGCAGCTATCCTAAATTTAGGTGCCACCATTTTGTGATTTTGCTTAATAAACCTAAAATCTATCTATGTATTCATTGCTTGTAAATCAAGAGTTCCTCATCGGGAAAATTACTAAAACACTTAAAGCACAGGTTACAAATATTTTTCTAAACAAAGCATAAAACAGAAAAACCATATAGTCCTTCCCTGCCCCTCTTCTGTCTTCTGTCCTAAAGCTCTAACATCAAAGGATTTCAAGTTCCACCAGTCCATTCTTAAACATCTGCTGATAAAAACAAGAAACTGGCATTTCCTTGTTTCGCTAAAACTTTGTATGAATAACATATTTGACAAAACAACTGTACACATAGTGAAGATTCTCATACATCATTACATGTAATTTGAAATGGTATTTTTCCATGAAACATCTGCCTAATAAACTATAAACCCTACTGCAGAATCCTCTTTTTACAAAGAATTTGTTGCAGGAAAAGCAAATTTTATAGTCTAATTCTCATTGGTCATGCCATTTGCTATTTCACAGTCCCCTGCACTAGGTAAATAACTGTTTCCCTCCATCTATATTTAAAGGTCATACATTTCATGTTCTCTTCTGGAGTTTGCGTTCTGCAACCAGTAATAAGAGGCTGTTTAGTCACACGCATCTGGTGGAAAACATATTATTGTACATTCTCAGCACAAAGCTTTGTACTGTTCAATTACTTTGTTATTTTTCATATACGTAAATTTATTAAGGTTTGCCAGAACATTTAGATAATAGTTATGAAAGATTTTTATTAGTCTTTCTAGTGTACTGCACAACCTGGGAGTGATTTCACTGATAAAGCTTAATTCATATGGGGATTCAAGGAGGAGAGAGAGAAGCAAACAAAGCTCTTCAGATTCAGAGGCAGCACGTCTAATAGCTGTTAATCTGATCATTCTGCTCTGGAACAGCAGCTCTTCCAGTTCTGGGCCCCCACAGCACTGTTAGTACAGGCAAGGAAGAACTGTGCTCTCCCCTGAAGGACCATCAGACTACATCTTGGTAAAGCATTTCTTTACATTTTGGAGAAAGTGTAGATATATATTCTAAAGATATTAAAAAAAATATCTAAGGGGATAGTTTTGGGTAAAAACAAATATAAGAATACATAATAAGAATGTATTATAAGCATGTAAATATAAGAATTCATTAAAAACAGAATTATCATTTCCAAGGAGAAATATTTTAGGCTACCATGCAACGGAGGCAGAGGCACTATTCCCAAAACCAAATAGCTACATACTCCACATTCTCTGACTCATTGCTTACAATATTTCTTTGCTATCCCTAAATCCTGGGTGTAAGTCTATCCTTTAACTTACAGGAAGGAGGGACTTAATTCAGACTCTTCTCTCTCAGGGCACCCAAGGTATTTATGAGCAGCATCTCCTCACAGCTTTTCTGAATTCATCCCACACACTCCTTTGAATGAAACTCTTTGATTGCTGATTTCCTTTGCTTTTGGTAAAGATGCTCAAAAATGTGTTGGTTGCCCACGTCTATTTAGTCATTAGAAAAAATAATTAACATAGCTAATGATTATTTAAAATAAAACTGGTTTCCAGTTGCAGAATTTCTTGTTTTTCAGAACTGCTCATGTGTCATGGAAATTGTTACTCACATGGTGCTAATGATCTATCCATGCAACTCAGAACAAAATCAATGGGAAATTTGGTGCTCAGCCACTCTCACACTTGACTCTAAGGTTCTTAAAATGCAGAATATGACTAATCAGTCAGAGAGGCCTCCAGATACCACACAACAGTAGTGATTACATTCACTCACAGTGTAATTTTAGTCGTAGTACATCATGTATTATGGTCTAAAAGACCAGAGCTCTTCCGCTATGAATACTTTCTGCAGAACAGTTCTCATTTACAGATACACGTATAAAATCCATATAGCTACTATTGTTTTTAATACTTCAAAATAAGCAGGTAGATCACTTATAAGTACTTCCTCAAGAATGAAAAATATCAGATTGCTAAAATGAGCCTTTTAAAAGTACAGTTTATATAGATACAGAAGGCTGGGTTTGTGGTTTTTTGTTTGTTTATTTTTAACATTTTGAGATATTCATGGTTCATCAAAAGTCTGGGGTGAAGACTGTAGCACCTCCTAAGAGAGCTCTGCACTCCCACTGGAAAGACATCTGACTGACATGTAAATGCAAATGCATTCACATCCTTGCATGAAGACTGTGCTTGGATTTATCTGCGCAGCCAGCTGGGTGGACAGGCACATGGGCCTGCATAATTCCTTGATGTTCTGTTTCTATTCTCATACTCCAAAAATAGCAGTTGTGGGAGTGTCTGCAATGCCATCGTTGGCTGACAAGCTAGCTGGGTACTGTTGTATCATTTCTTCTCATTTTTTATCAACATTCATATGTTGATAAAATGAAACAGGTCATGTGATAAAAACGAGTATTGATCATCTATATCTACTTGACAATTTAACACGCATCTGTCCTGTTTACATCTCTCCTTCCATGCTGCAGCAGCTGCTCGCCTGCTTCTTTGATAAATACAATTCCTTTGCAGCATGCAAATGCTTCTTTGAGTGGACTGTCTGCCATTATTGGAATATATGTAGAAGTCATTGCAGATATGAATGTTTTAGATTCAAAAGAGGTTTAAAAATTTACACTTGCTCTGTTTGTAATCTCTGTTCTGAAAAGGGAACAGATATACCACAGCATTTTAGTTGTATCAATATTGTGACACTACTTTATTTCTGTGCCTGTGAATAAAAATATTTCACTGTCTTCTCAATGCTGCTCAGGAAAAAAAAAAAAAAGAAAAAAACCATTCACTTTGTTTATCCCAGAATTCTCTTCTATAATTTTCAAAATATGAAAACCTATTCATACTCTGTGAATGTACCTCAATCCATTCATGCTGAGCAGTGCTTTTTATTACTAAAACTGAAGCATACTCATTGTCCTGAAATGACCATCATTTTTTACAAAGGGAACTATCAGCTCCACAGAATTATTCAAAAGAGGCTTTATGATCCTACATCCTACTGCGAGCAGTTATGGACATGAACCAGATGCCTGCAACCACAGCCAAGTTTGGATTCAAATTCACTGCTGTATTTTTCTACTGGAGTAAGTTTACTCTCCAAGTCTACACCCCCTTACACATTACAAGACTGTGAGCTGAACTTTGAAATAACGCATTGGAACAAATCAGATATCATGGTCCTGGTACAGCATTTTCACAGCCCTGACACAGTCTGTTTAGAGCGAATGTAGGTATCTCATATTTGGAGAGAGGAAGGACAGTTTGGATCCCTCTGTTGTTCATATGATCAGACCATGGATTGCGATTTTTTAATAACAGATTTAACTGAAGGACGCAACAGGGGATCCCTTTTATAGGAAAAGCCAGTTTTACAACCTTTTACCAGCTATGCTCCAAGACAATGTTCTGCAGTCCTCCTGTCATGGCCTCAACACAATGGGCTTTGTTTTTCCTTCAACAACCTTTCTTGGCAACAAAACACTGATGACATGGGAAACACTATAAAAGAGACCCTTAGTATTTCGAATAGGTGACCGAGACCAGCTCAGAAATTTGTACTCTGGTGGCAGAGGTTCTGCTCTGCGACATGGGGAGGGCTGTGGTAACAGACATGCCTCCATCTACCTTTTGGGTTATTCCAATAATTATTTCTAATACAGTTTTTTACAAACTCCATGAACACAAATATAAGCATGCGCCCATATCTAATCAACACAGTAATTACAGACAGGAAAGTCACAACTCTGAACATTTCCTTGTTAATTAAGAGGGACCTGGATGAAAAGTCTCTTAAGTGGTCACTGGGAGGAAAGGTGAAATTATAATCTCATTATGACATGAGGGTAATGACATTTCTGTTGCTGGGTGTTCCCACCTGATGTGGGACATCTAACAAACTTCTTTAGGTTTACGTATATTGCTCTGTAAATACAGGACTGTCTTACAAGGCAATACCAATCTGTCCTTCATGCTGAATACATGGTTTCTAGTTTGCTGGAAAGGTTTATTTTATTTAATTTTATTTAATTTGGCACACCATGGAATAAAATTGATAAAGTCAGGAATTTCTACTAAAGAGGAAGTTAAGGGAGTTGCAGCTATTGAAGGAAAATGGTGCTCTTGCCAGATTCAGTAATGACAGCAGGAGTACCCACAGGACCCTTTGAGCTGCAGACTTGGTAAACATGGCAAAAATTTGTTTTGTTTCACACAAATCCCTGTGAAACTCTGATACAAATTTTCTGACCACCTCTAAATGGATGTGATCTGCTAAACCTACTCACCCCTCTGCAAGCACTGAGAGATGTGATGCCATAGGCAAGAGCCTTCAGAACAAACAAAATTTAAAAAGTTATGTAAGACTCTAGTCCTGACATACAGGGAGTTCTGTTAAATATCTTTGGGTTTATTTTTCTATTAAAAGACCCTGTTGACAGAGAAATTCTCCGACTCCTTTGATGTAGTTTAATACTTAAATTGAACTAATTTATAAGAAGCCTAGTGCAACAGGCAGGAAAGATAGCAAAGTGGACAAAGGAAACAAGACAGCTTAAAAAGCTGTGTTTTACTCAGTTTTTTTGCACCAACCTCCCAGTAGAGAGAACAGGCCAAGTTACAGAAGTGGTTTTACAAAGCCACAGTAACATCCACTGTGCAAGATGGCAATGGGAGACCCAAAGGGTTGAGGAAGATTGTGATGGCAAACATCCAGGCAACATTATTCACTCTCCTTCACCATTCACACTACTGCCTGGTGCCAGCAGCTCCCAGGAACTAGGGTGGCTTGGGTCAGCAGGCTGATCAAGGAGAGCAAAAGAGTTGCTGCACCCTGTAGGCTGGTGCCAAGGGGAAGCCTCCTGTTTTCAGAGCCTAAGAGAGAGAGATCAGGCTTCCCAGTTTTCCCAGGAAAAAGCTGAATTCTGGAACAGGACAGACACATCAGTCCCTTGCCTTCAGTGGTCCTCCAGAAATAATACTGAGAATGTAACACAGCATAGGCTGCTTCCCCGTCAAGCTTGGTCACCAGTGACCACAGAGCTGGACGGTCTTCAAGGCAGAAAATCACCTTGCTAGGTCACCAAGCTGAGGGAGGTGCAGGCCCAGAAAACACAGCGGCTAATCAAAAGGGTATATACAAAGATTTTAATGGCCACAGTCCAAATATTTTGCCAAAACCTTAAAGTCCCTGCTTATGGACCTGTCAACCATGAGAATCAAATGTTTCCTCACAAGCATGACAAGGCAAGTCATTTAATAAGCATTCACCTCTTGTTACTGTTTCATTATCCTTCCAATAGTTTATGGGAACTTCAGTTTCACATCTCAGGATTCACTTTTTATATACAGCTTCCAAAGGGATGCTATTTTGGCTGTGACTTTTCCATGCTACTGTCAAGTATACTAGAAAAGCAATCATTTTTGGACTAAGACAGTTAAACAAGTGTTAATAAGTGAATCTGAACAAGCTGAACCTGTGTTGTTGGTCCTCTTGAACTCAGAAAAAGGCTCCACACAAACTCATGTTATCACAGTCTCTCACAAAGTGCATATCTTTCCCCAAGGAAAGCACTTATGAATATATTTGTAAGTTAAGGACAGAAAAATCAAACTTTAATCAACACACACTTTCATTTAATTGTTTCAGTTGCAGTAACATGAGTTGTGAAACAGAGCTGCATACTGTTTGAATTGCAAAAGACTAAATTTTGAAAAAAAAATATAATTACAATTCAAGAGTATGTCCAACAGTGTCCATAAAATACTGTAATAATTTTAATTTGATTTAATAATTTTAATGAAAAAATGTCATTTGCAAGGTGCTGTTAACATCTCTGTGATCATACTTAATTAGATTCTGAATCTAATGGGAGAAGGTTAGAGTCCCCTCTCTCAAAATAATCATCTTACATAGGTTTGAACTGGTAGCATAACTGGTAGCATAACATCCAAAGGCAGTCAAAATAGATGGGTCTAATCCTTTTCCCCCAGAATCTTCCTCTTGAAGGAACTGAACCCACTTCATAAGCTTCTTAGGCAAACCATAAAGTTATGTATTTCTGAACGAGTAGTACTGTTGCTGTCTTTTCTTTCATGGGCCAAGTCTAAAGAATCTGACCAAATTTGCTAACTGCTTTGGGAAAACTAACAAGACGCCCTTAAATCAACTTGAATTGCATTTAAAAACACCCCCTAATTTTAAGTACTTATCATGGCCTTTCCTATCTGAATCCCCTTTATCTATCATAGATTTTGCCTTAAATAATGTATTTCGTTTTGCTCCTTCTTCCCTCCCTTTTGTTTGCCACCTTACTTCCACTTTAAATGTGGTGGTTCTTTTTAAGAGCTGGAATTTATCAGTTTTTAATCTGATATTGTGAGATGTAGCTGTATAAATGTTCACTGCCCTACCACACAAAGGTTTGTAAACATGAAGCTTACTTTTGATACGTGGAGAGAACTAGTAGATAGAAGTTTAGACCTCTCCTTAAATGCTCTGGCCTTGAACCTGTAAAACCACACTGTTTGAGATCTTCTTCAGGACAAGCTCTTCCTCAGCTTTTATCGCTCTCTAAAAGTCCAAATATACCTACTTGCAAGAATACTTAATCACAGAATGATTTGGTTTGGAAGGGACCTTAAAACTCATCTAGTCCTACCTCTGCTGCCAGGGGCAGGGACACCTTTCACAAGACCAGGTTGCTCAGAGCCCCATCCAACCTGGCATTGAACACTTCCAGTGATCGGACATCCACAACTTCTGTGGACTCAGACCCCTCTTTCAGTTTAAAACTATTGTCCTATCACCACATGGCCTTGCAAAAAGTCCCTCTTGATTTCCACAGAAAAATATTCCAAAGACAAGATAAGCAACATATTCAGGCACATGCTTGGTCATAATAAATTGCTCTGTGCCATGGGAGTTTTGGTGACCTCAGACATGAAATCAGAATAGCTGTAGATAAAGAATTAGGAATGCTGAAGACTACAGCTCACTTAATCTAATTCACAGAAATTTTAAAATTGTTGCTAGAGGATGACGGAACAAAATCTGTGGATGAAAAAAATCCTGAAATATTACCATGCCATAAAACTAAATTTAATGCAATCAATCCTTCACATGAAAAAACAGACTTTATAATCTAGGGCAAGAAAAAAATTGAAAGAATATGAGAGGACAGTACTGGGTTTTTTCCCATCCTATGTTCTTTATGAATAGTGCAAATAACCTAATTTGCTGAACAAGCACCTAATAATCAAAATTAACATTATTCTTGAGTCTGTTTCACCATTAAAAATCAAGAATAATTAACTTCTAATTAGTGTTTTTAAACCACTGGCCCTTACTTCCATATCCTTCCTATGCTAAATATCAAACTGTTATAAAAGCATTTTCTTTGTGAAACAATATAAAATTCCTTAAAAAGCCCATTTCCCTATCTATTAGCAACACTTCTTTAATGAGAGTAAACCCCTACAGCTCTAACACTATATTCTAGCAAAATAATAACCCTCCCTCCCTTTCTTCCCCCATATTTCTACTTCCTCAAACTCAGTGAGTCAAAGACTGTTCTAGCAACATTTCAGTGAAGTCGATCCAGAAAAATATCTCTGCTATGCCAAAAACTGAGCTAATCATCACAATTTTTACCAATTTACTCTGTACCATAATGGATTGCTCATTACCATGCCTTAAAACTGATGCTTCTCATCTCTTTACACTCCTTTTTCCATTTGCAAATTTTCTCTCTACCTACACAGTATATAGAGTTCCACACCTTCCTCTTTAGCATCCAGTTATTCTAAATCTGTCCCGTAACATCAGTAGAAAACTGCTTATCTATGCCAGGTGGTCTTTTGGGCTTTTAAATCGCTAAACAGTTCTAATTTGGAGTTTCATATTTCTTCATCCCCTTATTTTAAACAATAAATATTCATCCCCTTATTTTATTGTTCTCAGCCTTTCCTCATTTCAAGCGTAAAAGAATAAAGGGTGGATATTCATGCCATAACCAGTTTTTGCATTTCTTTGCACTCTGTTCAGAACCAACTGTGTGGTCAAAAGCTTGAGTTTAGTACTTTAGTTTGCTTTGCCTTTATGGTTTCCATACCAAAAAGTTCTCCCATTTCTTTATCTGGCTAGAGGGGTCAAGAAAAGTTTGTTAAGGATGAGGAGAAGAAAAGAAACAGGCAATGGTTCTCCTCAAGAGCAGATTATGTCATTCATGATTTTGAGATTTCCTGACACAGGAAAGTACATACAACAGTTGCTCAGCACAATGCAACATGGTTTGAACTCCAAGAATGCAGGTGCAGCTATACAGTGACGGGTTACCATGTGGAGCATCAGAAGCAGTAACCTGGAGCTTTTGAGAACTGGCCTGTCCTCACAGCCTGGGTGCAGCACCACAGGCATCCACTGCTGCTGATGGAGAAGATTAAACACAGACAGATCTTACTACGTATCATGTTTTTATTTAAAGTCTAATATTGTACTATTTTCTTGTTTTATGAATGTCTTAAAGATTATGGATTAAAAAAGGGCAAAGGGAATGAAATGGATCTTTTAAAGTAAAATGATGCACTTCTTCTGGAAGAGACTTATTATTATTCACTTGTGCTGAAGCAAGCATTACGGGCAGTGAGTCCATGATCTGGGCTGTATTACATGTGGCCCTTCTTCCAAATGTTTCAGGTTCATTGTAGTAGAGAATACACACGCAATGTATGAACAGGGCACCCAGGTGGGGCTCAACATAAATTAACATTTAAGTTATTAAATCAGAGGATCAACTGTGCTTCAAAACACAAAAAACACTACAGCAAATCTCATTTTAACAGAGAAAGGTAAACCCTGACTTTAGAAGGGGGTTCAATCCCTAGAATTCACCTCATCACAGGTTACAGTTTGTAGAACTGCAAGAGTAAACTCATAATTTTCTGCTGGAAAAACCTATCACATTGTATTAATGAGGTATATGTGAAAAGCAAAAGAGAATGTGAAAGAGAAAGAAAGGAAAACCTTTTTGACTGCACTAGGCTATACTAAGTATACTATTAGATGGTAATGGATTTTTAAGACATAAAAAAATGTACATTTACTGATTGTACTCAGCCACAGCAAATGATACAGAAAACACGGCTGAGTCTTAATATGTTTTTGTTCAATCCTTGTGCTTTGTAGCAAAATAAAAGATTAAATAAAATGTCATTTAAAAATTATTGCTAGGATCTGAAACAGTCTAGCACAATAATAGACCATGGGGTAAGACAATTTGCCTCTTAGCAAAAGGGTACAATCTGTCTAGTGAGTGAAATGAATTATCCATGCCTGAGGATTTTAACTCACAGGAAACTTAGCCAGAGCCCAGATCAAATTCACCTGAGATTGGCAGATATTCAAAGGGATTAAGCCATCAGCAGAAAAGATAAAGTTAATGGTGGATTTTGGGATTTGGGGATTGGAATCCAGAGGAAATATCTAATAAGAAGTGAGTTTTCCCTACACCAATTTAGGACAATTCAGGCAGGGTCAAGAGCCTGACAAAAGTTCAGCTGTGTATGCCAACATCAGAATTACAAGTCTAAAAGTACTGACTATTGCACAAGTCTGGCAGTGCCAAATTGTTATTGGTACAGTGTATTTCTAGATACTTAAGGCTCAAGGACAGCCTGCACCCAGTCCATCTTCCTTTTAAGAAAATTCCCAACCTCATGCTCTGAAGTATTATAGACTGGTTAGGGTTGAAAGACACCTTAAAGATCATCTAGTTCTAACCCTTCTGCCATGGGCAGGGACACCATGCTAAACTTACTTACAATACAATCATATACCCCAAAATCCTCTAAATCCCAATCTCTTCTGTCAGTTCTCCACTTTAAGCTTATGGAAACAGGATCACTCAAATTTTAGGAATGGCAAAGTGATTTGGCATAAAACATCATTAAACCATCAGTAATCAGCTGCTGAACAAGGCATCAGTATGTCTCACTATGATACTTTTCAAGTTATCTTATTTTGTACTTTGCCTGTAATAATTTCACAAATAATAACAGACCAATGTCATCTAAAGGACAACCCCTCACTCTACCAAGGACCTATTGTTTGTCTGGCCTTCTTTGTTTGTCTGCCTTAATCTCAAAATCTTGGTCACAACATTGCAAAATGTAGACTTCTCTGCAGCCCAGCATCTGTCACGGACAGGAAGCTTTCCCTGAAATATATACAAAATGTTCTCTCTTGTTCTTATTTCACATGATGCAATAGAAGTAATCCCATGCTATCCTAACAGTTGCTTAATCATGTTAACCAGTTCCTCCTCCTGCCTTCTGTCTTTGTAGCTTTTTTTTTTTTTTTTTTGGCCAAAACGAGCTAGCTCCTGCTCTCAGAGTTCCCCAAGACGTAGCTCTGCAACTCCCCAGGCATTTTCTGAAGCACAGCCTGGGCTCCTACTCCACATTTCGAGCATTATACTCTTTTGGAAACACAGTACTTCCTCCAAACATCTATTTCCTCTGCTCCATGAGCATCTTGAGCTTCTAGGACAAAAGTTACACTGATCTTCCCAGGGCAGATTAAGCTAGCACTGCATGCATGCCATTTCTGCTAAAAGGTTATAGGTCTGGTAGCACATGATCTTGCTGGAGGGGAAAAAAGAGATAGATTTTGGGGATTGTTTTTTCCTTCCCAGAAGTGAACCTTTTCCACAAATGAAATCTGTTTTCACCCTTTTTTGAAAGACGACTAAGTACAGCTTCCTGATCATTCCAGGTCAGTATAGAAATGTCAAAATTGAGTCTGATTATTAGTCTATATTCTAGTTTCTAGAGACCTTTAATAAAACAAAACTCATTTGCTCTTTCATAATTATATGGCATCTTTAATGGAGGCCGTGCAGACCTATTTTGTAATTTGTTTTCAAAAAATTAACTTTTTAATGGTTTCTGGAATCGAGGTTAGAATATGCCTGCCTACTTCCAGGAATACCACTCTCCATTAGCAAACAAAGCACTCAATTACCTAACATTAAGCATCACAAATCAGACAGTAAAAAGGGAAAAAAGTACATTTAAAATATCAGCTTAGGAAGAAGTAGATAACTACCACATTTTGGTTGTGTAACAAACACTCTCCCACTCTCAAGTGTGGCTATTCTATTTCTGTAATAGATGTTTTATCCATATGCTACAATTTCTATATTGTGAACTGCTCCACTCTAAGCTCACAGGGATTAGGTTACAGTAGGACTTGTCATATAGCAAGACAATAGGTCCAAGCAAATGAGTTTCTAAACTGAAGGGGTAGTTGTTCACATATACTAACAGAGAATGGCGTTTCATGTTTGGTATGTTGCACTTCCTCTTTGGCTGTAATATGGATTTGTTTACGGATCACTTTCAAGCAGAGAAGGAAAATTCAGCTTGGGTTCTATGTTGACATTAGACAAACACCTGTCCTCACAGTACCATGAAAAGCATCTCTGAAACCTGGTGTTTCATGCAGACTCACCTGCCTATGTTTACACAGGTGAGCTCTACAATGCCAGTATTTGTTGGCTCTAAGGCCAGTTAGCACAGAGCAACTCAGGTCCATCCCATCCAGCTCTGCAGGCCTCTGAAATGCTGTGGCTGTATCCAAACTGCCTGCTGGGAAAGGATTTGGGTTGGTGCTAACTCCTAACCAGTGCCCAGGAGTTTCTGCAGCATGTTTGCCAGGCCAGAACTATGCCAGGGTGATGACACAGGCAAGGCAGTCCCAGTGTCCAGGTGCAGCCCCAAACAGCCAGGCATGCAGTGCACTGGAGTCCAAGGCACCCAGAGCAGTCACAGAGCTGGGCTGTGTCTGTAGGCAGCAAAGCTGAGAGGTACATTGAGCCCAATTCTGCATTCGTGGAACAGTTACTTCTGTGGATTTCTCCTGGCAGAGGTTTTGAATCGTAGCTCCAAAGCAGCCCAGCGCAAATGAAAACAGAAGTATCAACTAAGAACAGTTTCAGATAGTAATGCAGTAGTAGCTAGAGTAACATGTGTGCCAGAGGACAGGATTTGGCTCCTGACTCCAGTAAAGCTGTGGGAACAACAGAATTTCCATTTTCTCTTTTATTACAGTGAAATCTGACTGCTGCAGTTCTGATTTAACCTGCAGAAGTAAGGAAATGGAAAGGCAAAATTCATTACTCTAAACATTTAGATCTTCTCATGCCTTTTACTTTTCAGGGCAGGCCTTTCAGCACTTCAGAAAACCATGCTGCTCCTTCTACTGTTTGGTGTGCAAAGAGTGGCACAATTTGTATAGTGAATAGAGAGAGGCACTGTGCTAGAGTACACACAAATCTCAGTAAACTGAGGCAGGAGCATGCAAAAATGAATGAGAGAAATAATATTGAGAGGACTTCGGTAATACAGAGTAAGGTATTTGGATATTGTTCACTGGGCATACAGGGTAGCTTTTAATATTATCTGATAGCAATGACCTGTAATTTACCCTCTGAAAATCAACAAAAACATAATGCTGCAGCCTTTGCCTTATTCAAATATATCTAGAGTAAAGCAAACAGAGTTCCTCTGAGAACCCAGTCTTCATTTTGCTGTGGCAATGGTGTTACTAAGATAATCTTTAAATCATTTTAACAGATTAGAAGACAGAATATCTCATATCTAGGTGTATACGGGGTGGATATCAAACATATTTTCCACTAATGAGCAATAATGTTCAATCTGCATGTTCAACCTACTTATGGAAGCATGAGAAATCCATTAAAATTTTTCTTCCTAAGTGGAACATCTGAATACAGGACCATCAGGGAAATTACACTCTTCGATTCACCCACGACATGTTTATGTACATTCACTTTTTCTTTTGGCCTGTATTTTCCCCTTTTAAACCCAAAAAGAATATGGGATGGCACTGCTTGGAAAAACTAGTATAAATGCAGATTTAAAAGTGATCTTATTTTCTTTCCAGGCTCACTCTCTCTTGAAGAAATCATGTTGGAAGTCTCCTGCAAGAGCCAAGGGAGCAGACCACCAGCCTGATTTTTAATGCCCAGGGCTGCACAAATACCATTTTACCCAGTCTCCTTCCCTTGCTATGTATGTACTTAGAAAGAGGATTCCAGATGGAGTTGGCAATTTGTTGGCTCACCACCTGAACCACTCTTTCTGAAATTATTTATAGAAGGTCTGCTTTTAAATGGGCTGGCTGATAATCTCATCCATCTCACTGCAGCTCTGGACTCCAGGGGCTGCCAGTGGACTGTCACAGTCACGACACTTGGCAGGCCAGGTCCTTGCTTGGTATAAATCAGCACTATTCCTGCTTACTGCTGCTAAGGGTTTCACTTGACATTTTTAGTACCGCTTGATTCATGCCCCAGTTAATCTGTTTCACTTTTATGGTTTTGCTTGCATGTTTAGCAAAATCCTTAAATACTGTTACCTTCTTTCTAATTGAATATTCCAACTGAAGCATACTTTTAGACAGCTTTCAAGCATTGCAGTACCAAATAGTATATTATTATTGAAATTATTATTTTTGATTAATATAAACATTATTAAAACTAACAATTCAGTTACTGGACATTTTTCTGAGATTTTACCACTACCAGAAAAACTACCTGCGTAATGATTTTTATTATGCAGAAATAAATTTTCTGGGCAAAAGCAACATGTGTTCTTCTTTATGTTATATTGCAAATTGACAGACAATATTTAACTGTCAGTTATTACCCATTTATAAAAGATGAAAAGCAATTAATCATTACAGTACATTTTAAAAGAGTTATTAATTTCTATTCAAGCTTTTTGTCTAACCTTATGCTGGAGATTTACAAAACAAACTAATTGCATCTGAAAGATTTAGCCCCATGAGAAATTGCATTCACTGTTCTTTGGTCTGTTTGGCTTTTTGAACCAAGAAGCAGCCCAGTTTGGAATTTTAAATGCAACTTTCATCTGTAATCTGCCACTGCAGCTGGTGGCCCACAGTAATGCTCAGGGCTTTTTGAGTGTGACTGCGGCAGAATTTGCCCATATTCCAGATCATCATAAAGCTTCTTTTTTCCGACTGCCATTGGAGTGTTTAGATATATTTTTGGGCCTTTTTTCCCCCTGTACAGAGCAAGGAAATTACCTATGGTGGATGGAATTTTAACTGACATCTATATAACCTAAGAAATACAGGACTCAATTCTGCATGTATTGAATCCTCCTGTCTCCCCAAACTTTTGTCAATCAATTTAGCATTGACTACTACTACTGCACTGACGTAGCATCAGTGTGCTCCGCAGGGAGTTTAAGAAAATACTACTGTTCCTTTGGAATCTGCTGGTTTTATTCAGGTGTTTTTTTGAATGAAATACTTTCCAGAAACAATGAACAAAATGTATGGCTAATGTCATGGTTAGAAACTTCTCCACATAAGCAACTTTCCAATGCATTACTTCTCACATAGATTGTCTGACCTTGTAGCTAGGCGTACTAAAATGTTATTTGGCCATAAAATTTAAAATAAAGAACAAAATCAAGAAAACAAATCAGAGAAAAAAATAATTGCATCAACATCCAGTAAAATAAACATTTTAAGGAAGGTTCCTCTGCTTGACAGAGGATTATTTTTTCTTTCCTTTATAGTACCATACATACAACAACAGCAATATTGAATGGTACTCATCATCACCTCTTACTGCATTTTATTTCCACTCAGAAAACTGCATAACCATAGTATAACAACAACCCCCTCAACCAGCAGCCTCTGCCAGCCTGACAAGTGTGCTGACTAGTTCCAGCAGTGGTGACCTTTGCATGGACTCACTGGGATCACAGGCTCTCTTCCCATATCAGCAAAGAGTCCTTCAGCTGTAAACAAAACAGTTTTAAATGTTGTCTCTCATCTTTGTTCAATGAAAGTCCCATAACAGAGTTATCCACTGCAGTACTAACAGGACTAAACAGTGATTACCTAAAAAGTCCACAGATGGCTCATAAAATGCCCTTCACAGCAGAAAAACTTGCATCAGTTCTTAAATTTTCTTTCATGTCTCTTAACATTTCCAGGCCAGCATTAACTAACAATCATTTCTTTGTCAATAAACTCATTTCTGAATTATACCTTTGCAGATCAGAAGAGGATGGGAAAGCACACAAACATGAAGATAACCTTCTTGTGAAATATAAGCATGATAAATGCTACAGAACCTTGGAAGTTGGCCAACCAATAAGAAGTACAGGTTTTTACCCTGTGGAGCAGCAGCCATATGAGGCAATAGTACTGGGAGGGGTGGCAGAAGGGAGATACAGAGCCCATACACCTCTCAGAGCTTTGCCCTTCCAACTGTTTTTGCTGCAGCCAGACATTTTGTATGCATTTATAGCCAGGGAGGTCTTCCTTGTTTTCTCCATCTGAGTCCAGGGTAGGTGCAGAGACACCATTTCACTGTCCTGAGACTGCTACACTTAGCAGGAAGACTGACCCATTTGATATCAACATGATTTAATGTTTGATCTACAGATACCACTGGGTCAATCTGCACAGAGACAGAGCTTATTACTTTAAACATAGTAAAACCCCTTTCATTACCATTACCAAGGGAGCAGGATACTCTGCTGAGAAAGACATCATAATCAGCTTTTCTGGTCAATGTCTCCTCTTCCCACTCTGCTAGTCCTTTCCACATGCATCAGAAGCTTCAGCTCCTTGCCACTCCAGCATGAGCTACTGGCAGTAGGAAGCAACTCCATGTGTGCACAAGGTATCAAAGCTGCTCAGCATTTGCAAAACTGAGCCTGTGTATTTCTCTTGTGTATTACTCTTCACTAGATCCAGTCACACAATGGAAGAAGCTACTGTGGCTATGTGACCCTTACCATCAGCTGCTCCAGGGTTTTTGAGAGTTCCTTAATTCACTTAGAACAAAATTACCCAGGTTAGTCAGCTAATGATAGAGAAGCACATAACCTCACTGGGGTGTTTTGCCTTTATTAAGGGAGTGCTCACATAAAACCTGCTCTCCTGTAGCTCAGTCTACACAGTGCACAGTGCACACAAACAGGGATGGTGGCAGCAATGATTCCATGGGTTCTGCAACTTCTTCTGTCAGCGCTTTTTAATCTAGAAGACGATAGGGTTTTATGGTCATAGAACCATTATTGTTTTGCTTACCTTTGTTTCTATCAACATTTATCTGTAAGAAGCCAGGTTAACCAGTGATCACGTATTTCTTGCTAGAACTCACTATGAAAGACGGCAGCTTGTAGCAACCTCCCACAAACTACAGGCAGGGTTATAAAATGTGTGGTCAGCTTTCACCTTGGTAATCTTATCCAAAGATCACACAACTCCCCCATCAGAGTAAGAAGGACTGAGATTGCAGTCAGGGTGAAAGCAAAAAACAGTTATGTTATGTGTATCCTCCTCTGCCAGTCATTAAACTGATATCAAAGACACTCTCTCCCACTATGTTTGGAACCCAATACAGTTCCAGAGGTATTGACAGTAAAGTTATAGTAGCATATGAATGGAAGACAGAGCATTTGGCCTCAACGTAGAAAATAAATACAATTTCAATAACATAGGAGGAATCTGTGGAAATCCTTCTGCACAATATGATGTGTCACCTGATAGCCAAAAAGGTACTTATTTTTTCCACCTATGCAGAGTGATGGTTTGGCAATTAAGCTGAAGGTAAGATAGCCCTTGAACACTTAAGCTAATGGACAGTCTAGATACAACACACAGTGGCAAAGTGGCCACAAAAACATCCTAGATGGAAGCTGAAAGAACATTTTCAGACATTCTCTCCCAGAAGACAGGAAACAGTGTATTACAATGAGAATGGCTGCACGGTTACCTGGGCAGTTCTCATCTTGCTACACAGTCACAATTCACTGGAGACTGGTTCTTTGCTGACACACTTTTTATGAAAAGTGATCATTAAGTTCATTAGAGTTCCAACTCCATTGACATGGAGCCAATTTAGTGACCTCATCTCCATTTCAAAGTCTCTCATCAGGGTCTTCTGAACTCTAGTACTTTTCTAGTACTCTCTTACTGGCATCAAGTGGTGTTGTCCCATCTAGCTAATCCTGGTCTTCTGCTTGCTACAGCTGAAATGAAATGAAATCTCTTCCTATCTTCTCATGCATTATTCTTCAAGTCCTTTAATACAAACAGGTTTAGTTAAGACCTTTCCTGAAGTTTCTAAGCATAGTGTAGTTATGGATCACCGTGGCCAATAGTACTCCAACTAAGGCCTTCAGGCCCAGATACATTTCATACCTAAGTGTACATTATATAAAGATTAGACTTTTAGCAGAATTTAAAATGTTCAGTATTTTAGAACAGCTACAAATTAACCTCAACATTTTTTGATTACGAACCACAGAACTCATTGACTTTGCTCACGTTTCCTTTCAGGAAAAGAAGCAGTTCTGTCATATCCCTAAATAAATTATATAATAAACACTTCCGCTTTTTCCCACCATCAGTAACATAACCTAATCAAGGCAATCACATTTGACTTGATCCATCTCCAGAATTTCTAGTTGGAATTTATTTTACACAAAACATCCTGTCAGGAAGGTGGAAGGGAGCCCAGCTTTTGAAGTGTGATAGATTATGGAGCAAGACAGTCTGCTGCATACTTGTGAAATAGTAAAAGGTAGCCTATTAAAAAAAAATACAATTCTATGTTTCAAAATTCCTTATACCCAAGTAAAAACTGGTATAAAAATTAAATTCAATCATTTAATTTCTTTCCACAGGTCATATATGCTGGTAGGATTTAAATTTGGGCTTACATATGTTTGTATCCAACATAAAGGGAGAAAAAAATTAAATTCCACTCTGATTAAAGTCAAATGCCACCTAAAATTCCTATAGATCAGACAGAGAAGACAATTCAGCAACATGTGTTCATGTCTTGTAGGACTATTTTCTAAATGCAGTTATTAATTTAAAAAGCCCAACCAACAACCCCAAATCTGTTGAGACATTTTAATTTCAAGGATTGCCTGAGACATATGGAAACATCCACACAATTTTTAAAACTTCCCAATTTCACAGTCACCTGTATTTTTATCCTCTTTACTTCAAGATGACTATGTTCTCCATTCTTGAGGCCACAAAAAGGCATCCACTCCTCATGGCTTTCTTAAATATCATTCCTCTGATATAAAAGCCTGTCCTTCTATCATGCAACTCCTTGATACCTTGCAGTGAAAGTGAACTTAACACCTTATTTTCTCTCCTAGATTTTTTTAAATATCTCTCTATCTTCACTAGTGTGAAGATACTAAGTGTTCTCTTAGCAATCCAACTGCATTACTGATGGATTATTTTTGACAGCCACTGTCAGACCCAAGAATGGACATACATGTAAGATACTCATGATGACATTAAAGACAGTCCTGGTTGTCTTCAGGCCCTGGTTGGGCTTATTGCCTTGGTCATCAAACCTAATGTTGGTTGCAGGAGGATGAAGACTCATGTAACTTTCAACTTTGACATGGTAAGTATTAAATGCTTAGTTTTGGTTTAGACTGCTAGATTTTCTTTCTTTTCTTCCTATTGAGAATGGAAACAATCTTAGCAATCTGATCACAGGCACTGTGAAGTTTTATGAGGGGAAAAGACAACACCCAGTTGTTATTCAAACTGTCATTTTGAAGAATGCACCTTTCCTTCAAATTATTTGGTTTCTTTCATCCACATCATGCACCTCTTTGTGTGTATTTTGTGTGAACGTATGTGTAGGAGTGAAGAAACAACATCACACAGGGACATTGGCAAAACAGAATATAAGCTCTGGAGAATGAGTATAAATAGGACTCACCAACCTCAGCTGATGAGTGCATTTTCACATTTCAGGCAAAAGAAGGGAAAATAATACTGTCTTTATAGTACCATAGCAGGTATCTTACTTTGAGCAAGTAAGAGTTAAAACCTCACAAAACAGAAGTGACAAGGACACAACCTGCAGGACAGGGAGCAATCAGTATTGGACAACCTGGCAAACGTTCAAGGCCTGTTTAACAACAGGGATTGACTTACTACTTGTGGTAGGCAAACCTGTCTTGTCTCTCATGACAGAAAGCCAGACAATGCAACTTTTGTACTACAGCTACGCAGTACAAAAGTTTGTAGTTTGTGAAAATGCAAAATAAGTCATGGTAACTTACACCAAATTGCAAACTTGACCAAGTCATTGGTTTGCAAATGCAACTTTAAATATTTTCAAAGTCAATTTAAGATGTAAATAAAGTAGTTGTATTCTGTTCACTGAACTTTGCTCTAGCCTCAAAAACCAATCCCTAATTTGATACAGCTGGGTAATTTTTGGTCAGGCCCAAAAGATCTGGACTGCATGCTGCTGGCCTGGCTGTATGTTGGAACTTCCCAGTTTGCTTAGTTCCTTTGCACAGGCTACACAGCCACAGGCCCTGTGTTTATTTACTCATTTCCACAACTATTTTCTCACTCTATATTCAATATGCACTATGAGTATTAACATAAAATAATAAAATCATAGAATGGTTTGGGTTGGAAGGGGCCTTAAAGATCATCTAGTTCCTGCCATGGGCAGGGATACCTTTCATTAGACCAGGTTGTTCAAAGCCCCATCCAAACTGGCCTTGAACATTTCCAGGAAAGAGCATCCACAGTTACTCTGGGCAACCTGCGCCAATGCCTCACCACCGTCACAATAAAGAATTTCTTCTTAATATCTGATCTAAACCTATGCAGTTGAAGCCATTCCCTCTAGTTCTGCCCTTGTAAAAGGTTTCTCTCCATCTTTCTTGCAGGCCTCTTCAGGTACTAGAAGGCTGCAATAAATTCACACCAAAGATATCTCTTCTCCAGGCTGAATCCCAATTCTCTCAGCCTTTCCTGATAGGAGAGGTGTTCCACCTCTCTAATCATCTTGGTGGCCTCCTCTGGACTCATTCCAGCAGGTCCATGTGCTTCCTGTGCTGGGATCCTCTCAGGGTTGCTGTTCCCTGAGATTCATCTTGGGGTTGCTATTCCCTGAGGTAATAAGGTTTTTGGGCTTTTCTTGCCCTAAAGGTTCCACGCTGGAGCCAGAGAAGACAAGCTGAGTCCGACAGTTCGTGTTTCCAAGGTTGTTTATTCTTTCATTATCTCTCTGTCCTTTCTCAGCTCTGCAAGGCGCCCCCGGCAGAGCGAGACGCGGTGAAGAGCAGAAGTGGCTGGATCAGAGGACTTTATGTACCGTCCCCTTGATCCAACCACCGTCCAAAACGTACTTTTTATTTACAAAATTTTGCCAATACTTACTACCTATGTTAATATGTCATTTCTACTCTAAACCAATCCTTGACATCCAACTCAGTAAAAGATGGGGGACGAGAGCAAGAACAAGGAGGACAGGGCCACTCCCCAATTCCTCCATCTTGTCTCTTCAAACCCCATATACTAAAAATCCTACCTTCTACATCTACATTCTGTGATAAACTAGCTACTACTTATTTTGAATTCTTTCAGCTTGTGGTTCTTCATACAATGTGGGTATTCACTCCCATGGCCAGAGATCAAGATCAGTGTCCTCCTGGGTTCTGCAGGAGGCTGGCTGACCCCCTTGTACAGATCCCAAATTCCCCTGTCTGGTCTCCAAACCTTCAGGGCGGCCAGAGGGACGTCCTGGACTCCAACAGGATCCCAGAGCTGATGCAGCACTGCAGGTGGGGTCTCACCAGAGCAGAGGGGCAGAATCCCCTCCATCACCCTGCTGGCTGTGCTGCTTTGGATGCAGCCCAGGATACAACTGGATTTCTGGGATCCAGGTGCACATTGCTGGGTCATCTCCAGCTTGCCATCCACCAGCACCCCAAGTCCTTCTCAGCAGAGCTGCTCTAGTTCTGTTTATAACAGTTCTCAAACATCAGGTTGTTTAATCTCATCGAATTAAAACATGCAAAACTGCTCACACTGCTATCCTCTGGCCTTTTAAGATGCGAAACTCATTTTTTAGAATGCAAATAAGTTTCATATTCTATTTTGATTATATGACCAGCCTTATTTCACATCAGTAATTGTATAAAATGGGAATTTTGTATGCATTCAATATTTAACAGCCTTTTGGAACAATTTCTGGCCAGTACAACAAAGTCCCTTTTCCTTGGTTTCCATTCAAGTAGCAAATGGACTATCACTTATACCATAGTGAGATATAACAATCCTTATTTTGTAAAGTGCTTTCTCTTATGTCTGAGTAAAAAGTGTCATGATGTGGAGTTAAAACAAACAACTTTAGACTAGAAATGAATTTACAATTAGATGATTTCAAAAAGCAGTTAAAAATCATCTGAGACCATTTCCAAAATGAAAAAGCACTCATTGAGCATTGACATAAGCAAATCAATAGAAGGTCTAACTACAGGGTTATCATGCAGGCAGTTCCTTCATGATCTCAGAAATGTAAAGAATTAATTTTACACTCAACACTAATCTTTATTTGAAATATATATCTTTGAAAAGCTCCTCCTTGAACACAGCAAGCCAAATTTTGAAACTCCAGCCAATTTCACTGGGACTTAATATGCTGAATTGGGTGTCTGTATTCTTGTAGAAAGCTTTCTCAGCCTTAGAGTGGTTGCACGACCATTCACTAAGACAACAGAAAGAACAGGTTGTGAAGGTCCTACATGTCTGAGTTTTAACAGTTTCCACTCATGCTTTACTTGTGTCAATCCCACAATCAGTGGTGAGAAGAGATACTTTTTTTTCTTTCCTTCATCGCAGAATACCCTATATCACTGCTACCCACAGTACATTCTGGGAATTGATTTCTAACAAGCGTAGCAGAAAAACTGTTTACTAAGATAGTACTCAGAAAAAAAAAAATAGATATAGTAGGCATGGCTAGTAAGATTCTTTACAAAAACTATATTTAAGTCATAAAGCCTCTTGCCAGAAGATGGTAAAGATATGAAAAATTTCTGTGGATTCAAGAGGAGACTGGAAAAAATAATTAAACACTCATGATTATCAAGGATGTTATCCGGCTTCACAAAGTCCACAAATCTTGAACTGTTGCAACTTTATTTTGAGGAAACACCTTCTTACACACATTCACTTTTCTAATGGCTTTGTTAGACGTGTTAGGGAGACAGATCCTAAATCTGGTCCAGATAACTACTCTTAGGATCTTACCATAACCATAAAACTTGGCTAAATGTTTTCCATGGCCACACCTAAATTTGAAGAGAATAGAAAGGGATGTGAAATACCTGTGTGTGGATACAAGCTGTAACCAGGTGGCTGTTAAGAATACAACTCAGCTTCCACTTGTCAGCACTTTGGTGTGTTTCAGTTATAAGCACCTATTAATTTCTAAGGTAAATAGGTTAATTTTTTTAACAATGCAGATTGGGTTAAAGCTAAATTCAATTCACACTTGATGCGAAATAGATCTAAACTCAAATTTTAAAAAGCACACCATGAAAACACTGAGCTTTCACCTCACTCAACACAAAGATGTACTATGCAACAGTACCAGATAATATATATGCAACACTTTTTGAAACTATGCTTTACATGAAATGAAAAAAATTCCTAACTGCATAAGGAAGAAACCTTCAGTAATTCAGTAACTGGCTGAGTTCACTTGAGGCACCTCAGCTGAAACAAAACTTAAAGGAAAACCATAATGAAGTTCATACGTTTTCATTTTCACTGAAACTGAAATGAGTCAAGTAGCACAATGACCTTGCACCTTTATAATGTACTTTTTGTTTCTCGTGTACAACAGCCACATGATTGTAATTTGCACCTGCATATTTCCTAACCAGGATCATTTACTGGTAATAAAAAGCCTGGGTAAATTTCTAAACACAATTAGTTTAGAGGTCACCATGATAATATGATAAGAAAAGGAAAAATGGATGTGAGACAAATTCCCTTCTGCTTGTTCCTCGTGGCCAGCTTCAAACTGCCTCTATGGCTGGGGCCATGCCAGATGCCCAGCAGTGCTTCCTCCCAGGGCACAGAGGGAGAAACAGATGTGGCAGAAGAGAGGGAGGGAGGCCAGATGAAAGGAAAGAAATTTCCCTTCTCTCCCTTTTCTTCAGTCAGTGCTGAACGAAGGGAAAAACCTTGTTCATGTTCACCATGCTCATTCTCTACTTCCTCTCTCTTTCCCTTTTTAAGATGGTTCAATCATGTTACTTCCCCATGAACACTGGTAAAACAGTCCCACGCCTACTTTTTTCTCCTCATTTCAGATACCACCCTCTTACCTCACCCATAGCCAGATTTCCTTGCTTCAGATTCCCCTCATCCTATAACTATCCATTTTTCCCTCTGCACAGTCTCAAGGGGCTATGCCACACCTTTCAGTTGCTACATGCCAAAAGCAGACATCTTTCAAAAGCCCTTGTGACTTTGCACATACATAATGACATTTCCTGAATGATTTTTTTGATTACACGTACTTTGAGGTCATGCTGTGCTAGATGTTATATTCAGTGTATTCCAGTCACTCACAAGAGCACATAAAAAGAAAGCTGGTGCATGACAGGTGATGTCGGAAGAAAAGTTAAAAAGCAGTGAAGTGAGGGGACTGAGAGAAACAAGATGCAGAATATAATGCTTTTTTCTTTCTCTTGTTTTCTGTCAACACAACAATTTTAAAAACTCAATTTGTATTTGTTGTCTGTCTTCACCAAGTCATATATTAGAAGTGAGATGCGCTACTTACTTGCTCTGCGTATAAAGACATTCTGTATTAGCTAGATGAAAAAACAGTTTTGAAATATAAAATGTTCCTAGTCATTTCCCCAGTGTGAAATCTGTAACATTTATCCTTATACCATGACCTGGGAAGGAAAACATTTTAAAATAACTGCCAACTCATCTTCTTGAGGCTGTTTTCTAGATTCTTGCACTATTGCTAGACACATTTATTGTTAATTGATGGTATAAACTCTCACTTTCTTTATGCCTAGACAGCTTCCTGGGAAACAAGAATGGAATATAAACCAGATTAGAAAACTGGATTTTCTAGCCGACAGCTAATGAATTATGTGAATTTAGTTAAAACTGATTTCAGACACAACGTGACAGAAATTTGGCTGTATCTTCTAGAAGAAAGGTTGAAAGTATTTCACTGAGCAAGAAGTCAAGAGTAAATATTTTATTGTGTAACCAAATTTAGGACAAACATCATTTTCAGCACAGAATTTAACAGAAACAACATTCCAGTCAAATTAGCTAGCTTAGTACACCAACGAATAAAGAGATCAGAACTGCTCCCTCTGATTCAACTTATATTTACTCAACTGAAAGCAAAACCAGACGCTTCCAGATCCATACATAAAGTGTGACTGTTCCCTCACTTGGTCACCTTAAAACTACACATCCAACCAACACCCAAATGGGAAGCCTTTGTCATCTGTCAACACTGACATCAACAAAAATCTCCATTCTTTCTATCTGTTGCTAATGAGCTTTACCATTAACATGCACATGCTCACAACATCAAAACCTTCTCATCTCTCACTCTAAACTGCACTTGTCAAAAACGAAAATCAAAATACTCACTTCGGCTACATTTGCTTGCAGAAATGGACTCACAGAATACTCATAAAATTAGGCCTGATTACTTGTCTCTATTAGAAAGAAATCTTCATTTACTTAGTAGAAATACTGCTTAATTTGTCTCACCCCCTTCTCCAAAAAGCAATCAGTTAATTTTCCAAAAGGAAAAACCCCGCAGGAATGCTCCCGCAGCTCCCTCCCCGCGGCGGCGGCAGTCAGCGCCGCGCACTTACTGATCTTCTCCTCCCCTCTGGAGAAGGGAAAGCAGCAGAGCTGGCCCATGGCACCGGCCGCCTCAGCCTCCCCCTCGTCCTCTCTGCTTGCACCTTAAGCAAAACCTGCAAGTCGGGCGGCGGTCCGCGCAAAAACTGCTTATTCCGTCCGGGAAGCGAGCGGGAGACGGGCAGAGAGCGGCGGCCCCGCCCCGCCCCCGGCACGGCACCGCCCAGCCCCAGCCCAAATCCCAGCTCCAACCCCAGCGCCAGGACTGGGGGATCACTGGCACCCTGCGCCTGTCTCCCTGACATCCAGTATGCTTAAAGACAGATCTTCCCTTTCCCGTCCTGACGTTACGGGAGGGATGGGCGCTGGGAAATACAGGCCACCTTAAATACGGAGCCGGCCAGCTGGGCTGAGTGCCCCTGCCACCACTGCTCCTCTCCGCTCCACAGCCGTGTGCTGAGAAACGGGGGAAAACACAGTTAGGGACATATTATGTATATATATATTAATATTTATAGTTAATATATGGGCTCTCATTCTTTCCCCCCGTAAGGAAAAATGAAGTAATCAGGCTAAGGAAGGAAGAAAGCTGCTCAAGCAGCTGAAGGATAGGCACAGCAGCCCTAGCCTGAGATGCTGAGAAACTCGGTTTATCGCTCTGGGTGTGGTAGGGATTTGCCACCGACTTCAGAAGGAACAGAGCCAGAAGGAATACAGCCGGCCGCCTTCACTCCAGGTTACTCGCCCTCCTTTCTCAACACGGTGTGTACTACAAGTGTGGGTGATGAAGGTCACCTGGTGGATGTAATAAATTTAGGATTTTCTAAGGTAATAAAATACTAACGAGATGCAACATCAGTTAGTGACTAAAGATAAAAAAAGAATCAAAGGCAGTCCTACAAGGAATAATATTAGTCAGCATTATTCAACACAGTCATTATTGACTTGAAAGTAAATATATGATAACCACCTAAGAGCAAAAGTTCGGCATACACAGCGAGAAAGGATAGTAAATGAACCCAGCCTGTATGGCTTTGGCAAACTGAGTTTATTCCTCCAAAGTATGTCAATGAAAACAAATGAAAACACATACATTTTGTTTAAGTATTCTTCTGCTCACCAGAACCAAAACCACCCAGCTTTCTACTTGTCTTGTGGTTCCTTTAATTTAAAGGACAAACACTATTGGGGTGCTCACACAATCTTGGCTACTGAAGCATCTTCACAGGGTAAGTCTATGTGAATATCCCAGTTTTTGCTGCAATTAGCTGTCAGCACAAGCTGTTCTGTTAAACAACAAGGAATGTACATGACATGTGGCTGAGAAGTAGCTCACTGGTCTCCAATTAACTGTATTGAAGACTGACCCACGGTCAGCAATTCATAATGGCAAGACTCCCTGATGCCCTGTGGCTCTTAAAACTCAAGCTCATACTGCAATTTTTGCTTCATTGTGGGAATTAATAAAATATTTCTCTTTTCTATCTGGATGTGTATTTCTGCCAAACTGTAGATATTTAATATTTCAAGATTTCTGCATCTGATTAGTTTACCAGAAATTTGCCAACAATTTTTAAAGTTAACATTGTAATGGGCAGATAACACACATATATACACATAAGCAAAACATGATCCCACATATCTTCTGTCATTTGGCTAATAATGAAGGAATGCAGGTGTACATAGAAATTGTGGGATTACAGACTAGAAAGTCTGCATGCTGTCCAGGAATAGAGTTCCATTTTCTTCTCAGTAGCTGGTACTGTGCTGTGTTTTGGATCTAGGATGAGAACAATGTTGGTAACACACTGATGTTTTAGTTGTTGCTGAGCACTGTTCACTCTAAGGCAAGGACTTTTCAGCTTCCTATGCTCTGCCAGCGAGCAGGTGCACAAGAAGCTGGGAGGGAGTGCAGCCAGCACAGCTCACCTGAACTGGCCAAAGGGATATTGCAGACTGTAGAATGTTGTTCCCTGTATATAAAGCAGGGGGAGTTGGCTGGGAGTCACCAATAGCTGCTTGGGGACAGGCTGACAACCCATTTGTCAGTGGATTTTATTATTCTTCTTCTGCATCATCATTATTATTATTAATATTTTTATTTCTATTATTAAACTGTTTCTATCTCAACCCACAGCTTTTACTTTTTTTCTGCTTCTCCCCATCTCACCATGGGTGCAGGCAGACAGGGAGTGAGTGACCAGCTGTGTGGGGTTTAGGTGTTGGCTGTGGTTAAACCACAACACACTTTCCTGTCCAGGAGATCCAGGAAAACCATGGTGTTTCATTGAGAGATCATCCATGTGCACTTGAAAACCAGCCTTTCATGACTGCAGTCAACTTGCTTTTGAAAGTATTTTTTTCTATATTCAGAAAGTAAAAATAAGTCATAAGAAACCAAACGCGGAATTACTTTCCATTGAAAGACCTAATCTTGCACACCTCCTCTGGTGATACCTGCAGTCACTGACACTTGAGCACCATTACAGACAGCAAGGTGACAGCAATGGTTCTTAACAATTGATATCAATATTTGATATTAATATGAAGGATGTTAAAGCATGCAAGTTTCTCCTCATCACATTGATGAAATAAAATAAAAATTTCAGATGACTTTTTTATTATTCTTGTTTATATTATAAAGACTAATACTTACATATGAGCAAAGAATCCAGTTACCACACAGGTGGTATGAATTCTGCTACTATTAATCTGCACTTTTTAAATGTTCTAATTCATATGACATGCTATCCATAAAGCCATTAATTTAACCAGTGGCAGAAGTTCTTCACAAAAATGTCTACTACTTCACATTCAAACTACTATTTGATTCAAGAAATTATATGTTTGTTTTCCCAAAAGTAAGGATCTCAGACTGGAAAATCCTATGAATATTTCATATTTTTTACAGAGATAAGTCAGCTTATCTCAGAAGAACAAGTGTAATATATTTAACGTATTTGTAAAGCATGGTTTCTCATAAAATTAGAATTGTCTTTAAGTTACGCAATATTCAAAAACTAAATGCATAAGGTTGGTAGGTGGTAACTTTTCTTCTTTTCCATTACTACTCTGTTATTAACAACAATTAGATCATCTACTGTTGAAAGAACTATCTTCCGGTAGCAGAGAGAAAAAATCAGGACAGTATACAAGTTTTTAAAATAACTATAACAATTTTTAAGTTCTATATTCAATGAAATTCAGCTGTGTAGTTGCCTCCCTTAAGGAGATGCTGTCAGCCTAACCCAGAGCAAAAAAAAAAAAGAACATGACCCATATTCTACAACATCAATGAATTAAATATTAATACTACAGGGCATAAGTGAAGACAGTCATCTAAGCACCGAAAAAGTATTTCTAAGAGTGAGCAGTATCTTCCATTCTGTTCAGGATCAAAGCAAGAAGACAGACATTTTAGGCTAACCCCTCAAATATTCTCAAAAAAAAAAAAAATATATATATATATAAGAGAAAAAAACCAAACAATCAAAAATGTTCAAGTAATAAAACAAAGATTAACATATATTTTTTCAGTTTTATGTAAGCATAATCTCCTTCTATATATAGAGATAACATCTATGTAGTACCTAAATGAATACAGAGCTCCTGGTGCTCTCATCTTTCCACAAATATGTTTAACCAAGTAGTGTTAAGAAGCACAAAGTCCTCTTGTACTTAAACCCAAGAATCCTTCTGTTAAAAAATACAATAACCACAGTTCTTACTGATCACTTTCTAAACAGTCCTGGCAATCCATGGATGTCAGGATGACAATAATCTATTAAGCAATTCTGGAATAGTCACAACCAGTGATAGACCTCTGTCATCCATCTGTAAGCCATATTTTAGCCAAAACTAACAAAATACATAAACACAAATGTGGGTAGAAGGAAAAACAGAGGATTCAATGAGGGCCCTGGCCTTTTAACACTGGCCCCATCATTCTACATGCACTCTAACTTTCAAGATGAGGGTCGGGGCCATCAAGTCCCCTGAAACCGCCAGAGCTGGATAGGGTCCATTTTAAATATTTTAAATATAATATTCAGTAACAAAAGTGGGTCTGGTCACATTTTCAGTGCTTTGCTAGCTCAAGGCCTGCCATTTGCTTTGTTTGGCCATCTCTTGAAATTTTGGTAAGATATACAAAATACATTTTTGACAGAAGTTACAGCAGAGCAGCAAAGCTTTCTCAGGCACATGTGATTAGATATAAAATTATAATAACTCTAGCCACATGAGGCCACACAAACAGCCAAAACACTATTAAAAATGAATAGGTCCCAAAAGATACTAGTATATATTTTGTTGGGAGACAGAGAAACTGAAGGGATTTGGGATTTGGGGACAGAGAAACTTGGGATTGAAACAGAGGAGTAAAATTTTTCCAGGTAAGGAATGGCAAGGTACCATCCTTCATCAAGGACGGCTGTTCAGATTAGCCAAAACAAAGTGGTTGAAACAAAACCAGCAAACAGAACTATTGGCCTCCCCAAGTAGAAATTATGGTTTTGAATCTTGGAAAGTCTCCTCACAGCAAATAAAGACTAAGAGAAACTAAAATGCATTCATTTTAAGCAGAGGCAATTTCAGCCTTCTTAATGCTCCTGAATACTGTTCAGCTGATCAGAAGGAACCTAGCTTTTTTTGGATGATGCTTGTGGTGCAAATTATGTAAAAAGTGGGTGAGGAGGAAAAGCTGATCTGCATTTCAATTTAGAAGTATTGCGGCTCTCAGAACCGAAGCTGTTCCCAAGCCTATGCATAAAAACACACATACACACACACAGAGTGCAGAAGACAGTAAATCACTGTAAGTTTTGTTTTGGGAGCACCTACCAAATCAGAATTACAGTGCCGATTTACAAGATAAAACAGGGATAAATAAATGGTATGTTTGACTTGCCAATATGCAAACATTTTCTTACTGTGTTTGACAGTGCAGACTATGCTCCCACTTCTTTCTGATATTTGGTTTGTAATGCATTGTATAATTCTAACAATTTTTCAATTGTGTCTTTCTGAAAACACTTCTAATTCAATTTTTTCTGGAGAAAAAGCTTAAATGATGAGCCTAAATTAAATTTAATGTATTTTATTTTCTTTCAATAGCTTTAGAATATTCCTAGAAACATGTATCATACAATAACAAAAAATAAATAGTGGCTTGGTATTTGCATTATAAAACAGGAGTGCATATTTTAGCTATGCTTTTAAAAAACACATTAAAATCCTCCAGGGAACTCTCACCACTAATATGTGTTTTACAACACTGCCTTCTAGAGAGAGAATCTTGCTCCTACTCACTGCAAATCACTATTCCTGTAAGTTCCATTTCTGGAATGCACTGTACCTTTCAGGAAAGGCTGGGATGCCAGCCACCAATGAGCCTGCCTTCTATTTTAAGTGTAACCTGAGGGCAAGGCTCAAGACCAAATCTGCAAACTGTACAAGTTGTTATGCTCAGGAACACATTCAGAGCCATGTTTTAAACAAGCCATACAGCACTTTTGCGTGCAAGCCACAAACCTATCATGGCACCCTTCTTTGCGGAGTGGATACATATAGTGTACACATCCCAAGGTATCTCATCTATTCCTGATGTGTCTTGGCCTCACTGGGAAGATGTGTATGAGAAGGACTTTCATACTGGCTTGTCAGTACAAGAATGTGTCCCCTTTGACATATGAGCCTTGTAGATAAATCCCATGACAATGTGAAAAACTAGGGCAAGGTACACATCACACTTCAGGGTCTTCCCAAGGCTCAATTTTACAAGTCTAAGCCTCTGAGACCTCCTAAGCATTCATTTCATTCATTGTTCAGGTAGTTCCTGCTGTTTCTGTGGAAAAGAAAGATTAAAGACTATATAAAAACATGAGGACCAGAAACTGAAGGATACATTTGTTATTGTGAGGGAAACGCCCTTTAAAATCCTGACTCTCTTATCTTAATCCAAATTATTAGATGCCATGAGCGCAAAAAACTGTAATAAAAGTCAAGGGAAAATTTTTGGTACTTACATACTTTTTCCTTCTGAAATAAGGCAAACTGAACAGCTGAGATAAGGCTTGAAAATAGTTCTGTTCTGAGTATGCAGTCTCTCGATTCTACGAAGCAGTCAATAGCTACAGCTGTTATTGTCCAGTGATGGTTTACTGAGAGTTAACCTGACTGTGAGGGCACCAAAGAAGTTTTAAGGAGAATATAAAAGATTCCCCTCACTTTCAAATTATTTACTATAGCAAAATAATGATGGGTGGTTTTCCTATGTGTATAAAAATTAAACAAGAGCATGATGTGGCAGTGGCAAGGGTCTAATGACTATATGTTCTGACATTTACATTTCTAGATCTTAATTTCCAACAAATTATCACTATGCTGTTTGCCTTTTTTTAAGAGGACTTTCATTTTTCCCCAAATGTTATTTTGAATATTTTATTTTCCTGGTTACATGTAGTGTTTCTAAATTATTATTTTGAAGAACTGGAGAACCCTGCTACCAAGAAAAAGAAGTTAGAGATCTGTTCTTGTACATCCTTCCCTTGTTCTCCATTCAAACATGACAAATTTTTACATTTAAAATAAAATGCATTATGCACACAGCCTAGTGAGTTTTTTTGCAATGAGCATATATTTTTGATCACATTATGTTAAAATTTTCTTTCTGGAACCCTGGGTGTTGTGCATAGACTAGAAGAACAAATCTTGTTAAAAAAGAAAAAAACCTGAAATGAGTTTTCCACTAAGAACAAGCAAATTGAATACACTTTTTGTTAAAGGAAAAAAAGAAATTACAATTAATTGTGACTACTAATATTTGTCTCCCATCAAAGACTGCCAAGAAAGTCACTGAAATGCACTGACACTGTACCACAGTTTTGGGTACCCAATCTGCTACTGTCACTGACCCTAGTCGGTATTTTTTTGCTGAATGTATTGCTCCTCATTACCATTCTTTACTAAAATTACTCTCGCGTTTGGAACACTTAAATACATAAATAACTCACTGAATGTGCCCAAAATTTAGCTGGCATAAGGTTTCACAGGGAGGTCTCTATTGCAGTCCCCTTCTCACTCCTGTTGCAACACTCCTCAGCATTGCAGCTTTTCCCTGATCTCCTGTATCTGGCACTCCAGTGCCCATTTGTTAATTTTCTGAGAAATTACAAAGTTCCTTTTCCCCTGCTTGTTAACACTGCTGGCCATAATGCAAGTCAAGACAGAACTGATATTTAAGGTGGTCCTTTCTGTAATAGTTTTCATTTATTTCAGAAGTACTTGATGGTACAACTGCAGAAGGCTCTTACAATATGTATTTCTACAGTCTGAAGAAAAATTAAATGTTGAATAGACAGATGCCCTATGCTCTTTGAAATTCTGGAAATCAGTAATACCAGGTTATTTTTTCTGACTTTCTAGTGAGAAAAAATACCCTGTGTTTTATGTAATTCTTTATCCTTTTGCCATATTCTTCCTGAATGTCAGTGAAAATGAGGTATTTGGTAATGTGCAAATAAGTACTTAGCATGAAAGAACAGAAATGCAGGGACCAATACTGGTTACTGTGCCATATAGCTATGTTTTTAAGCCCGTGTCAAAGGCTTTTTATGATTGATGGGTTGCAAAAGGAAAGTAGCATAAAGTCACTAAAAGAATCCATTTACAACTTGCATTTAAAAACCACAATTAATAAGACTGATTTCATCAGCTAGATTACACTTTAAAATGGTTCACTGAAATCTGTTTGTTAATCTCTTGTTTGTTTTAGTAAACTGTACATGGAACACAACCAATCTCTTTGGTGAGATTATAAAGAAAAGAAACGTTCTGAAAGAAAAGAATTAATAATTTCCTTTGAAATCACAAATTTCATCTCAAACCCTTTCAGAAAATGAATTTCTAGATTTGAATAAATCCTTAAATACAGCCTTTTCTTCCACAGCCAGGAGTCTTTCAAAAAGATCAACCACAGTGGAAAGAAGGTCTGTAAATGGAACAGGGAGGAAGAAAGATGCTCTAACCAGTGATCATGTTCAGTCCTGATCAATCCTCAATTTTAAGAGCTTGACTGATACACACAAAATCAGCAAGAAGTCAGGCCAAAGTCAATGCCTGAAGAATTCTACTTTCCTCCATGCCAACGAGATGAGAAAGCAGCTTAGTCTGTCAAGCACTGAATTCTCCCCCAGTGCCCGGGTTTTGGCCACTGGCAGCAGGCAAAATATTCCCATCCCACACTCACACACATCTGTGAGATTCCTCAGGAATATCATCTTTTTGGGCTATCTAAACCCATTCACCTCAGCAAAGGGCTTGCTACCTTGAGTTTCACATAGAAACCAAGTATGGATCCTTCAGACCACCCTCCTGTTTGAATTGTTTTATCTGATTAATGTGTAGCACCATGGTTTTCATCTGACATGCACAATGTCACTTAAAGCAATACATGCCAGGTAAAGCTCAAACCTATGTTCAGCTACAACTCATAAACAAAGAACAATCTTTTGAAGACAACAAATGCACTAAACGTGTGTTACACTCTCTTCTGAGTATACCAGTTAAAATAAAACCTATTTCAGGAAAACTTTGCTCTCATTCCTTCCTAAAAAGACAGAAATTGGACATTGCAAAGTATTTCAGGATCTAGCTCACATATTCTTGAATATTGTGAACATTTAGTCCAGCAATCATTTACTGACTGTAATTTAAAAAAGCTGTTTCTTTCCTTTTGCATTTTTCTTATCACTGTTTTAATTTACACTATGAAAAGAAAGGGGGAAAGAGCATGGAATTTGCAATGTTCATCTCAAAAACAGGTACAAAAAATGCATTCATAATTAATATATCTTTGCAGTAAGTGTAGTGAATAATCTGCATTTATCACTTCCAGTTGACCCCTTAGCATATGGTCTACCAACACATCACAAACACACCAACAGATTGAAAGCTGGGTAACTGCTGGTGTAATTTTAACTAAAAGGCATTACACTGCCATGACTGCCTGTGTGTGAATCTACCAGATTTATCATCACAAAGAGAAGTGCCAGAAAGACACTGCTAAAGGATCAGGACAGGCAGTAACACTGACTCATTTCTTATAATATTCTGCTCCAAGATTTTCTTGAGACCAAAGCAGAAAACTCATTCTAAATGGAAAGAAAAGGAGAACTGGGAATGCCAGCCAGCTTTTGCTTTCTCAGATGACTGTGAACTAAACTCTTTTTGGTTAGTCATACACAGATTCTCATTATTCCTTTCATACATTCTTCTCTAAACCCTCTAAGTAACAAAAAAAATCAAGTCCTGCCCTAAAGTGAACAGGTATTTCATCTAGAACGCAGCCATTCTTTTGCTTCAGATCAAGAGACTCCTAATTTTGATTTAAACCAATAGTTCTGAAAATTTTTCACTGGCCTACAATAAAATATTGGAGTTCACTAAAATAATGTAGATGTAATTACCTAAAAGACTCAGACATTAACAGAATATGCTTACAGATTTAAAACTCAAATATATGCGCTTTTAAATAAATTGGTAAGTTTCTTTGTAGGTCATATAAGATTACTGACAACAATTAATCTGAATGTTATGCATACTTGGAAGAAGCAAAACATAAAGTAAGAACAAGTGAAGCAAAGATTATGCATTGTGATTTTCTATCACATCTCTATAAAAAGATATAGAAGTGATATCTACGTAATATAAAATTTGGAACACTGAAAAGTGCATAATCTCAAAGTCCTAGAAAACTATGGAGTCAAAAGTGATATAATAGCTAGGAGAAATTTACTGGAAGGTTCTCAGAAAAAAGCCATTTAGGACTACACCTTGAAGACTTTCTTGTATCTTCACCTAGAAATATGTTTATTGCCTTCTAATGTCAGTATTTAAGATTTATAAATAGGAAGGAAGCGTATTCTGGAATTTTAGTTTCATATATGAACACCTATTAGCTATTTGTGCCATTTTGAGAAAAATATTTTCATTCTTAAAAAGGAATTTAAGATTTGGGAGACTGAGCTGCTTATATTAACTGAGTAAAATGTAATTAACTGAGTGGTAATAATTCCCACATATTTCTATACTCCAAGGACACAGTGGTATTTATAAAGGTCATAAAAAAGGGAATGTGATTCTGCATTTGCTCTGTGAACAAAAGGAAACCATATCAACTAACTGAAATAAAAAATGTATTGAAAAGTATTTCTTTACAAAATTTACTCGTGTAAGCAGGCATTAGATGAAGTAGAACAGTTTCTTTTGTTTTTTTCTCATTCTGTTTCTTTCCATAAAATTTCTGTGTACTGTACAACTCCTTGAGAAGGGAAAGAGACATTTGTTTTCATCCTTAGCAATGGTATTTTTGGAGAGAGGAAAAATCACTGGTAATACCTCCAGCACCTGTTTTGGTTTTAAAATTGCTATTTTATACTAACTGATAAAATAGGATTTATCTGTGTATTTTAATTATGATCTTAAAAATGAATTTTTTAAGTGCTAATGAATCTTTTACATAAGAATGCAAAAGCTAGCATAGCTTGAAAAATAAGCTCACATTCAAAAGATAACAACATGCAACAGTCAAAAAAGATGCTCCTTTAAATGGACATTAATGTATGAAATTCTCTGAACTGTTTCCAAAGGAAAGGAACATTTCAATCAAACATATACTAACAATATATGAGAAAATTAACGTCTGGACTGCAGTCAATCCAAAGCCTATCACGGGGGAATCTACTGTGCCACTGGTAGGAAGCAGCTTGGATATATGTCAAGGTCCCACACAAGTCCCATAGACAAAGGCTGTCCAAACCCACATGTATTCAATGCTTTTCTGCTGTGCTTTTTTTAACCTCCCCCATGCAAACGAACATCACCCACCACTGTGGCTGAATTGATTACAAGGATTTTAGCAAGAAAAGAGCAAAGAACTACTTAAAAGCAGTGTTTTGCATCACCTTACAGTAAACATTCATGCATGTGCACTATAGGCAAACATGAAAACACAGGGACAAAAATATAACATGTATATATTGATAATTTGTTTCTAATGAATACCAAAAAAAAGACAAGCACCAAACACAGCATTTGGCCAGGAGTGATGCATCTACATCCAGAAAGAAACTGAATAAACCCCACAGATTCTCTTGTTGTCCACTAGCAGAAATAGTCATGTTCAGAACTGGCTCAGTTTGAACAGCCTGAGCTTAGGATCCAGAAACTGGACACTCCCTTTTCTAAATCAGCCACAAGATTAAGAGTTCAGTGAGCGTTTTAGCATTGTGCTTGTGACCTGCATAAGACTGGACACTCCAGGAAATAATCACAGGATTACAGAGTCTGATTTGGGGCAGGGGCGGGGCTCATTCTTTGGCTTTGTGATGTCTGAATTCTCTGCTGCTCTGGTGAAGCTCCTTGAAGAATGCTGGTGCATCATTCAGTTTCCATGCTAAGCTGCCATTTGTGGCTTTGCTAGTCTTTGGGGGCTTGAATTTCCCAAGCTGAGAGAAGGAAAAAGTCCCAATGTCCAGTTTCACTTGCAAACAAACTATGTATGTAAAAAGTATTTCCTCTTTCAAATAAAATGTGAAACCTGATTTAAGTACCCATGTATCATAAGCAGAGGTTTTGGATCCCTGTTGGGTGAGATGCCTAACTCAAAACTCAAAGTAAGACAAGGAGGTGTTGATGCCTGGCTTGTTCAATGCAGCTTTCAGTTCAGCTTTTTGGACTCTACTCTGAGATACTGGACTCCACACAACTCGAAATGGAGGCATCTCATTCTAGGGCCAAGTTCTTACGGAAGATATTAATCTAAAACCTTCTTTTTGACTGTAAATATTATTTATACACAAGGATATGTAACAACCTCCTCCTTTAATACAAAACAGAAGGACTTTTCAACATAATACACCTATGAAATGCACTTTTTAGCCAGGTAGATAACATACATTCAGTACGTGTTATATTTTACAGTGCAAGAGACTGTGGGCCAGCTCTGTGGACCAAAATTTGTTTGGGAAAATAGCCCTTAAAAGAGAGTCTGAATATCTGTAGATTTCTTATTGTAATTGCCCTACTAGTACAAAGTTATTAATATAACTGCACTGACAGATCATTACACTTGAATTTGCAATGTAAATTTACATTGAAAAAATGTATATATGTGACAAAACAAAAACCCTTACAGAATCTTCCACTATATTAAATTAACCATAAAGATAAAAGTATTCAAATAAAAATTCAACAGTCAGAATAGCTACTGCTACAGAAGAGAAACTTATCAGGTATATGCAGCTGATTAATTCCATGTGTTTGAGCAGTGCAACTCATTTAGATAAGATCCCTCCTCTAAACAAAAGGGATGCTAAATAGTTCAAATACATCCAAATAACCTAGAAAATTTTATACTCAGCTATTGCATTCTACTTTATAATTCTCATCTTTAAAATCTATTAGCACAAACCAATATTCTCCCAAAATAATTTTCTTTTCCTTAGAATCTCTTTAGGTGAGCCTTACCACCATTGGACCTGTACTGCTTAAGTCCCAAACAGAGAAAGAAGTGAAAGTGAGTGAAGAGCTTAAAACTGAACATGCAGATAAACAGTAAGAAAGAACCAAATCTTTAAAACTTTAGTCCTTGTTCCTCATAAGCACCTGAATAAACACAACATCATTGTGCAAGTTGATCATACAAGCTAATAAAAGGCACCATGATACAGAGAAGAAGTGAAAATACAGATGACTCTTTCTCTGGGAAATATTTGCAATACTTCTCAAATAACTAGGGCATTAGGGTTTACACATCTGTATTTCAAATTTGAGATTTTGGTTTGCTCTGAAATACATAGGGTTTTATGCCTATATAGAAAGAGTTGTACTATAATATTTTTAAACTCCATTTGGAGATACAGCATACCTTGATGTGTTTTGTGTTCTTAGAAATTAAAAAAAGCTATACCAAGAATAGAGATAACCACTAAGTCCAGGTAATGAATTATGAATAAAATTAAACTAGATATCCTGCATATTTCTGGGAAAAAAAAAATAAAAATGAGAAGCTCTGACTAGTTAACTGCAAGACAACTGGAAGAAGGAAATAATAATCTGGAAAAGATTAAAAAAATAAGGAAAAAAGAAAAATAAGGAAATCATAATCTGGATTGTGAATGATACATTATTTGAGATATTTTATATATCAAGAAAAGAAACTACAATGTATAGAAAGCTGAATTTACCAATAATAAACATCACAAATAATTCAACATAATCATCTGGAAGAGTACGTCCCATGCAAAATAATGACAGCTTTACTTGCTTTCATGTGAAAATAGTATTTCTAATATTAAAGATACACTAACAAATCTCCTCTTCTTCCAGAGGTGGTGTAACAACCTAATCAAGTGATAAAAATTTTTAACATCCAATGTGTTTGAGTCTGCAATAAGATAGGAATGGGGAAGGAAAACTATAGAGCTTGCCTGCATTTGAAAGATAAGACAGATTAACACTGCCTGAGAATTTTAAAGTACTAAGAGCTGTTTCTGAATAATTCCATACGTGAACACTTATTTTGGAATAAGAGAGTGCTTTGTTCCTATTCAGCTTGACCCACTTTCCAAAAGCATTTAATTAGGAGCATTTATATGTGTAAAAAAGGCTTTTGTTTGTTCTCTTGATTAAAACAACAAAGTTCAGTATCTAAGGTTTCTGATTCAAAACATCTTAAACATTAAAAAAAAGGAAAAAAGCTATGGTAGCCTAGGTATTAAAATTCAATTGTGGCATTTTCACTGCTTCTCCAAATAAATGATTTAAAAGGCAAAAGGTTTTTCAAACATTCTTCAGTCAGCAATTACTTTCTGGTGTAATCCCTAGGCTGTGAATGGTAACTCAGAATTCTGTAAGGCAAACCTGCTCTTTGCAAAACATGAAATAACAGCAAAGGTTTTTAAAAGTATGTGTCAAAGGGTCATCCATAATGTCTTGGGACTTCAGAAAGTAAACTATTTACCTAAAATAAAACCATGCAGTCTAGAGAGGACACTCTTGATGTACCAATAGCTGATCCAAATCCAGGTGAATAGAAATCTGTGCTGCTAACTGAAACTGTCAAACTCAGCACTTTGGCAACCACATGTGTCTGGATATTTGCTCAGACTGCAAGCAGTGTGAACACACGCTCTCAAAAAATAAAGAGTAGGCATGTTTAACAAGTTAAAAAATTGGAAGCCTACCTTCAGATGTCTGTAAATATGTGTGGAAAGTATGAGTATGTTTGCATGTTCAACCTACACTTGGGTACCATGGCTTTGGCTATGTAAACCTCCTGAGCTGCTGATGCTGGTACAGAAATTAGTACATAGCTAAACATTATAGCATCAGCCCAGTGGTGGCACTCACACTTGAGAAGCAGGAAGAATGGCTGCATTTAGTGTTGTCATCTCCACGTGATCCCAAGTGCTCCCTGTCACTTCCACAGCACAAGCAAGCATCAAACACTAGAGTAATATCACATAGCTTATGCCATGGGTGGTTAGCACATTTAATCCCGCAATGGAACAGATAAGGAATTGCCACTAGCATGAAAGGCAGTGTAAAAACCCCACATCCTCTGGTACATGTGGGGCAGGGGGATTACCTGCAATGCTGGACTGCCCCTGGCTGGATGGCTGACAAGGGTCCACACACAGACTCAGATATACTTCACTAAGAAATGAAAACTCTTCACATATATAGCAACAAGCTTGTGAATTGCATGTTGCACCCTCCCAGAAAGGTCTTTATACTGCTTGAATGACATCTCCAACCCTTTGTACCCAACGTATCTGCCTAACTGTCCTATAAACAGAGAGGAAGTTCAGGTTTCTTAGCTGTCATCAAATATTAATGCAGATCTTAAATATCTTCATTTAAAAAATAGAAGATCACACACTATGTATTCAACAGGTACCCTGACAACCCTCTCTGTTGTGTTTAAGAACAGATTAAAACAAAGTAACTTGGCAGGCTACTGTTAAAACAATGATGTCATGTTTTAGCTTGTGGTTGATGTAATCTTGCTCTTACATTCTACTGCTTCCATGAGAAACAGCACATTGCGGCTTTCTTGGAAACAAGAAATTACACTACAAGCCACATTAACAATGCATCTTCAAAATCTGTCACATTTTATCTTGAAATTATTTTCACTAAAAGAATCTACTTTTACAAATACTAGGGGCCTCGAAAATATTTTATGCACAGTCTAGAATAAGAAAACTATTGTTTCTATCTTAGTACTGTCATGAAAGAGAAATGCCATTTGTGGTATTACTCAAAACAAGCCCTTTTCCCCAGCAGTTACATTTTTATGTCAGCATTTATCATAGTCCCTGAGGTACAGACCTCTATTGATCTGCAACCATATCTTATTTTAGAATATCTCTTAAGAATTAGGTAGGAAGCCTACAGACTCTGTGGAACCATGCAGCACACTGGGTTAGAGCTCTACACTAGCCAGAAACAACTAAAAAATGGTGACATTTGAACCGTGGAAAACTGGTTGTCCTTTCATTCCAGGTTGTTCAAACTACCGAAAAAGACTCCTCAGGAACTGCAGAAAGAGCTTAATTTGATTATAGTAAATCAAACATACCTTTTATTTGATGTCAACACTCTACAAGTAATATATATCAACAACACTACCTTGCTAGGTAGGAAAATTTTAAGAATATAAATTATTTATCTTCTACTGGTCCATTCCATGAAAGAATATTATATATTTATTAATCCATTCAATAAAGAATATATTACATATTTAGTTTGCTCAACACCACCTAAGATGTCTGTTTACTTTTTTGCAATTAAGGTATATTGAAATCAATGCTTTACACATTTTCAATGTATTTTTAATATATAAAATTTAGAAATAAATTAGTTGTTTGAACACCAAAGTCTGCTGAGGAAAATATCTTTAGAGCATAAATACTTAAGACACTAAAAACCTGCTGGATGTTATTAAGTTGTATTTTTAGAGGACACTATGTTATGTTGTGAAAAATCAATTCTGCCTTCTTCATATACTGAACTAAATTTTCAGTTATGAATCACAATCTTACTGATGTCAAATAGGATTTTGTGCTCTCCTGTTAGATTTACTTCATCAGTTTTATCCCATTGTTTGCACATATTTTTGAAAACCATTTTGGAAAATCTTATTTTGACTTATTTTTAAGTCCTGATAACAGCTCTGGCACAAAAACACATCACTATTTCAAATACTTTTTTTGTTGAAGTACAAAGGAAAATAGTCTTTTGAACAGAATTGCATGGTGATATTTTAAAAAGAGTGTAGCAAAAATTGTTCCGTACAATAAAGTAAATCTCATAACCAAATAAAAAAATAAATCTCATTAGCACAGAAAGCGATGAGAAGATTTTTTGCTTGTTTTCAGCACAAGGAGATAAATGATTGAATTCTAAATATCATGTTCCTGTCTTTGAAGCTCCCTGTCACTGTCTCATGAAGAGTTTGTCATACATTTGCCAACATTAAATCTCAGTATTAGAATTTGCCTCAGAACAATGAAATATTATCCTGAAATGAAAACTTCCATTTTCAAACCATATTGGTTACATCCCTCTTAAGTAGCCTCTTCTCCTTATCCAGACACAGTAAGTATCCATACAGCTCTTAGGTTGTAACTGGTAAAAATGCTATCTCATTATGAAAAATGTGATACTAATGATCAGTGTTTGAATAGCAGAAAATTACCAAATACAGAAGCACCTGCCCACAGCATGGCAATACAAGATGAGATACATTGCTAGAGCCCATCCATCAAGTTCTAATGCAGGAGTAGTGAAAAGGAATCAATAGGGCACTACTCTGTTGCCACTAGGAAATCGAAAAATATTTGATGTGTGTAAGAAATCCCTGGATCGCCACTTTTCAGTCAGTGTTCATAAAGAGCCTGGCTTCTAGGTTAATAACCAATATGTGAATGTTTCTCTACCATTTTTAAAGGAACCATTTTTATAACTCAATATCTACCACATGGCTCAGCTGAGAAATAGTGCTTTAGGGAAAGACTTTACTGATTAGCACATAATAGCTGTTGCTTTTTATTTAGGCACATACTTATTGAGCACACTCCATGCACAAGACTGCAGCAGTTCTGGAAAACTCAACACAAACAGTGATTTAATTACTAATTTCAAATGTTAAGAAACAGCCCTTAGGAAACCACCCAAGATTTTTATCAAGAAGCACTATGACTATCATATAATTAATTAAAATTTGGGAGAAGTGCCACAGATATGCAAGAATCTCAAAAACAGTTACTCACAACTTAATAGGGTGGAGAAAGTAGAAGCTAGGATACAAATGGAATATCAAGGAAAGAAAATTAAGACGTGAAAGAAACAAACCTAATGGTATTTTGAAATTACAAAGAGGAAAGAAGGGCATATTACAGGTAAAATTAAAGAATGTATCATTATTTTACAAAAAAGTGATTCCCTATCATGCCATTAAGAAGGAAGGTGAAAAGAAACCAACACGTGTGATCTTGCTGGGTGTGGAATGTGGACAATTAAAGCAGAATTTAACTGCTTACCACTGCTGTTCCCAATGAGAGAAAATTCTCAATTGCCATACAAATAAAACCAACCACATAGAGGTCAAAGCACCAATAAACAGAGAAGCAGGAGAGCATCTACAGGAGACAAATGGCAATCTTTCTTTCATTTAAGATAGTGCCACTATAAAAAGCTTTCAGACAAACTGGCAAAACTTCATATTGCATACTGTATTTGAAACGTCTTTGTCCTTGATGATGAAGGTGAAAGCTAGCGTATTTTTTGCTTGACTGTAAGTGTATTTTTATCAAGAGCAGACTGAGAGATGTTGACAATCTATCCAACTATCAATTGGTTTCCAATTCCTTTATTTTCAGTCTTCTGTTTCTTCTCAGTATTATTCAGAGTTCATAGAGTGCCATTATCAAATCTATTTTCTGTTTCAGGTACAGATGAGTCTTTCTCCTGTTCTTTCTTCCGTAATTTTTTCTTCCCTGTGGATATTCCCAAACCTATTGCTGACAAACTTATCTTCAGTCTGGAGGGCTCATATACAACTTACCATCAGAAGCATCTTATTCTTTCTTTGAGACATGAGTGTTGAGCAGCTGCCTGGCTAGCATTTTAGAATGTAATGTGGAAGTATGAACTGTACCAGGAAAACCTAATTAAGTTTATTAAAGCAACAAAAGTGTTATTTAAATGGCTTAAATAACCTAACACCTGCAAATGGCAAGAATTAATTTTTTTTGTAATATGTTCTGTGCACAATGTTATTGATCTCCCTCAGAAACTTAAAGATTGCAAATATAATGCATCTTTTTGCCATCTGGTCAAAAATTGTATTTTATATATACATATATATGGAATTAGCAAGCAAGCTAATTAAAATATATTAATAACTGCTGAAGCAGTGTATCTTATACTCACAGCTTGCCCATCACAGACACTTTTTAGCAGTGTCTTAGATGCTGCTGTTGGACACGAAAGACTCTAAAATACTTCAGAAGGCAAATAGCGAAAGAAGGCTTTATTGTCAAAATTTTACCACCTTTTATAAGGTGTTTCAATACAGACTTAACATGATTGGTGAACAGGAACAACACCTCTCTAATTCCATTGGACAAACCAGGAAAACACAAAGGCACCAGCTGCGCACAGTTGCTTTGAGAAACAACAACTATTTACCTTAAGAGGGAAACAATGATTTTGAGGACAAAATCCTCCTGAGGAATTCTCCCTTGGGAAAATTCAACAGCTACTGACAGGCTAAAATTTTAGACTCAGAAATGTCAGACTCACACTTAGACAGTCCTTTTAGGATCAGAAGAACGACTTTCTGCAGGTGTCTCCCATCTCAGACAGACTGCAGAATGACCTTGGTGACAAGGTCAGACTGGATACCACATATGTACATAGATCCACTAAAAAGCAAATCGATCCACCAGTGTTCTGCTACTTAAAAAGGCATCTCTTTGAGGTATTACTTGAGCAGAAAGAAGCATTACCTTTTATGATATTATTATGCTTTTATGCAGATAAAACCGACATTGGTAATCTGATATTTTATTTCCCATGTTGCTACTGCTAGATTGCAAGGATTAAGGGGGACTATAAGACTGTAAGGTTGGTCCACATTCCAGAAATATTAATTTTGGCTGTGCAGAAAGTAACAGTAACCTGCTGGGTCATTTCCACCAAGCAACAGACTTCTTGAAGCTCCTCTGCCTCAGAGATAGCACAGGGGAAGTCTGATGTATAAACCACTTACAAGCCACTCAGAAGAAACATCACAGAAAACAGCTTGGCATGTGATAACTTTCTTTAATGTGTATATAATCTCATTTTACATTACAATACTACAAACAAATTTTCCTTGAAACAAGTCTACAAAAATCTTCTTTAATGGATCCTGAAAGTATTTGAAATACTTAATGCTAAAGGTATATTTGACATAAGATTTACATCATGCTCCTTCTGGCAGTCAGAGGATCTATTGAATATCTTTATCACAATATCCAAAACTGACCAATCATTCAAGTTAAGGAGTACATATTGAAAAGCTCAACTCATTCCAGCATTCACTCACCTTCTTTAGTATTTGAGGTGACATACAACAGCTGCCATGAGGTGGGGGATCCAAAGAAGGACACTTTGTTGCCTTGCTGTTTTATTTGCTTTAAACAGCAAACCGAACTCTACTTTGAAGATGAAGCTTCAACATTGCCTTCACTATCACATCAATTTTTAACTCCTGAACCCTGTGGGGCTAGCACACAGATAGAGAAAGCTTCTGGTGCAGACGTAGGCTCTGCTAAAGTTAGTGGATGCTGCTCTGTAACATGCTGTCAAAGCCGGATTACCCGTGGTGCATACTGATGCAGTTCAGCAATTATTGTACTTCCGCCTTTTATTCATATCAATCTCTTTTGGTTCCCCTATTTTTAAACACACTTTTAAATAAATGTGCAGCTGATATGTGCTGTGACACTTATTAGCCATAGAATCATAGAATACGCTGAGTTGGAAGGGACCCATCAGGATCATCAAGTCCAACTCCTGGCCCTGCACAGGACTCCCCAAGAGTCACACCCTGTGCCTGAGAGCCTTGTCCAGATGCTTCTTGAACTCCGTCAGGCTGGTGCTGTGACCACTTCCCTGGGGAGCCTGTTCCAGTGCCCAAAAACCCTCTGGGTGAAGATCCTTTTTCTGGTATCCAACCTAAACCTCCCCCACCTCAGCTTCATGCCATTTCCTCAAGTCCTGTCACTGGTCACCAGAGTGAAGAGATCAGTACCTGCCCCTCTGCTTCCCCTCACACAATGAAATTGTAACTGCAATGGGGTCTCCTCTCAGTCTTCTCCTCTCCAGGCTGAATAGACAAAATGACTTCGGCCACTCCTCATATGGCTGCCCCTCAAAAGCCCTTCACCGTCTTTGTTGCCTTCCTCTGGACACTCTCTAATAGTTTAATGTCTTTCTGACATTGTGGCGCCCAAAAGTGCCCCCAGCCCTGGAGGTGAGGCTGCCCCAGCTCAGAGCAGAGCAGGGCAGGACAATCCCCTCCCTTGCCCAGCTGGTGACGCTGTGCCTGATGCCCCTCAGGAAACACTGGGCCCTCCTGGCTGCCAGGACATGGTAGCAAGCAAGTCTCCCTTGTGAATGGATTTCTAACATTAATTCTGATCCTCTTTCAGATCTTTTCATCTTATTAAATGCAAAACACTCAACTCTGACTAACCTCTAGGTAACAAGTAAATTCGGTTTCTGTAATTTCTGTGTACTTCAAGGAAAACATAAGTTCTTGTGTACATGTACATGTAGAAGAACCAGACTTGGATACAGTGTTTTGTCTGTATTCAGTAGTTTTCAAGTTTCACTATTTTTGATGTATTAATGGAACTACATTAACTTCATTATTTTAATGTCCTAGCTACCTATAATTACTGAAAACCCTATTCAAATCAGATTTTAAAACATTACAAAAGAAAATTTTCAAAATTCATTAAAATACAATTTCTTCTTCTCTGAAATTAAAAAATAAGTAATTTAAACACTATTCCAATATAGTGTTTTCCTCCATTTGCAACTAGATAAATATATATTAACAAGTACAAAACCAAGAAATTAAAAGCACTTATTTCACCAAGATGCATCTAAACCCATAAAGAACTGAGAAAAATGGGGATAATAACAGTGCCCTTTCTTAATCTAATATCATTGAAGAACGCCCATTCTCTCTATGGCTAGAGAAAGTCAGATTAGTGCTGATGTAAAAATAATTCAGAGCAGAGTTCTGTTTGGACTGTGAAAATGACACATAAATTCTTTACGCATGGTCATACTGGGATTGAGTTAAAGCCAAACAAGCATCTGATTCTTGCTTTGAATACTGGTTGATTGACTGCTGTTGTAAACCATTTAATGGGACTCGCATTCAAAAGACTGCTGAAAGACTGTCTCATTTCAGCAATCTGAGATGTCAACAACAAGACAAGTTCAAGAAGACAGATTTAAACAACTGTTTGGGAAAAACATATCTACCAAATATACTACTAAGCAGATTCTTTTTTTGTAAAGAATTATATACCAGATTCCTTAATCATACACCAGAATAGTCTGAAGAATATTTGTAAATCGTGGAGCCTCAATTTCACCCAAATCAAAAATTTTGTATCATGTTAAATGATCTTGTAATTTCTTTTTCTCTGAAGTATTTGGATGGATATAAATAATATTTAAATGCACAAACATGTACAGAATGCATTATATATATAGTTATAGACACAAAGATAAACATAACTGAGACATATATAACAAGGTAATAAATATGATAAGGCAGATATATAGATAGATAAATACATATAAATATATCTCTTTTTGATTTTGACTGATCTGGATTTTGCAATAGTTTTGCCACATCCTATACTTTTTTCCTCTGTACTGCTTTTGATTTTTTTTTGGTAACAGTTAGCTAAGCTAAATAAAGGTGACTCTAAGCACAAACAAAACATTAACAGCAACTGGAATTTGTGAAGTGCATGGCATGTTTAAAGAATTATTTATTTACTTAAAAGTCCTCAAAACAATCCTCAAGACCAGTAAGCACTTCCAGCAGCAATGCTGAAGCACAAAGAAGTCACCACAGGGGAGAAACCAAATTGTCACCAAAGCCCTACATGTAGTCCTGAAACCAGCACTAAATTCTAACACTGGTTTTTCTGTTCAGACAAAGCAGGAAGACACAACTGTGATTTCTAGCACTGTAATAATCTAGCAAGGTGTCTGCACAATGTTTAAAGTCTAACAGTATTCTGAAGAGTTATTATCAAATCTGTGGTAGCATTGAAATTCTCTCTGTACACGAATGCAGTCCAAGTAAGGTCACATCTCTGCCAAACCAGAGACATTTCACTTAGCTTTAATCATCTACAAGTACTGTGTCTAATCTGACTTAGTCACACAGCCTGTCTTTAAAGTCAACAGAGAGAAGAGCAGCTCTGGGGAGTGATACATCTCACTTATCTTAAACACTCATTTTAGGATGAGAAATGGAACAGGATTTTGGAGATGGATAATTGAACATAAACTTTAGCTGTCAGTGAAGATCACTGCACACAGTTCCTGCAGAGCCAAGGCTGAGGGAGAGACTTCTATCATTCTCCATGGATCTTACAAGTATCACTTAACACACACTCCAGAAAAAATGGTGTTTTGCACATATAACTCAGACATAAGTGACCAGAAGAAAATTAAGATGTACTTACCAAAAACAATAGAGGATTCACAGTAGTAGTAACCATTTGGTTGCTTTTTTTTCAACATGGAGCAAAGATCAAAGCGGTGCAAGATCTCATCTCCAAAATAATGGTTTTTGAAATCTTCATACAGACTAGAGTCAATTTTTTTCACCTTTAAAAAGCAACATAAAATTCAATTACGCATTCTACTTGGAGACTGAATTTCCATATTTAATTTCTATAGTTTTCACTTTAACCATAAGTACAGTTAGTATGGAACACTACTTCAAAATGCAGAAAGAATACAGAAATAATCATGTGCCAAATCTTTCTACCACTTCCTTTTCAGTCCTGTAGGAAACAAATAGACATACACAGTGCTACAACTGCTTTAACTTCCAGTGGTTTGCAACAGTGTTCATGGAATCTGTAACTGGAAATTATTCTTGCTGTCATCACTGGGCATGCTGCTACAAGGAACAATCCCAAATGGTCATCAAGGGCAGTTTTCTGAGTCATTAGAATCAGCACAGGGAAAAAATAGTTGTATTTCACTAGCACTAGACTTTTTTATCTCAGTAAATTTAAAAACTTACTGGGATATACAATATTGGAATCACTGTACAGTTTTGCATACATGAAGTGGAATATAATAAATATTCTCTTAGGCTATTTGCAGAAAACATCATTTCAGTAGTTATTTTAAGAGTTTAAGGGTCCTCATTCCACTGCATTCTCAATAAAAATAAATGATCTCTGTAGAAATTCAGTATTTTCTCCTTCAATCTACCTCCCAATAATGCTGTTTGCTATTTAAATATCATTACTCTATGCTAAGGAATATTAGGAGCCTCTAGCAGTTCCAGCCCAGTATGTGACTGAGCCTCAGTCTTTGATAGATGTACATGCTGCTTTTACCTCCCAGAAACACATTCCATGCTCAAAGGACATGGACATGGCTGGCTACATGGATGCCACTGCCTTCAGCAGCACCTGCATGTGGGGCTCACAGGAGACAAAAGTGCAGGTCTCTCCTGGCAGGGACAGGTCAACAGTGTACAACGCACATGACTTTCTCTCCATGTTCATGTTTATGCATTCCTGAAGCACCGTCATGGCTCCTCTGTCCCCCCAGCACCCCTGCCCAGATTTTCAGCCTCCTACTGAGCCCATGGCTCTCCCATTTGCTGGCTGGCTCAGCTTGAGGTTAGGCAGTGAACACCTGCACTCCCCACACACACAGTTTGGGGAGGATACAGACATTTGCCCCTGGCAATCAGTTGGACAAGTGCAGCCACCAGCCTCATTTTAAACAGGACTGGACCTTTTTGCAGCCCACACCGTCCACTTCTCTTTTGTCTTTTTTCCCCAGACTCTCCCACTGCATGGCTCCCGTGCATTTGCACAGTCAGCCTGCCAACATCCTGGGCCCTCGGCTTTACAGCCCCAACAGCTGCAAAGTCCCGGTTTGCCCGTGGTTTCTCGGCAGCTCGTAAGTGTGAAAAGTCAAGTCCGCTTCAGTGAAGGTCAAACGTCTTTTCGTTTCCTCAGTCTCTGAAATGACGACATCTAGTGGTGGATGCTTTTTATTTCAGGAAATGGAAATTTGGGAATTTACATCCCTGTGGAAGTCTATATTTCTTCCATCCTCACGGTAATCACCTGAAATTTTATATTCTGTGGCTAGACTAGTCCTTATGTACTAAGGTTATTCTGACATTAAATCATCATTCCTAGCTTTTTAGCTGACAGTTCTTGGAAATACAGTTAGACATCAATTAGCAATAAAAAAGACCCTTTCAGCCAGAGAACACTTGTCAAAATGTGACACCTTGAGTACTTCTGGAATGAAATGAAGAAAAGATAAAAATCCTAACTTCATGCTCCAATAAAAAATAACATCTAGAAGAGGTTGGGTTGTTGCTTGTCAAAGGTTGGTAAGGTGTGAATCAAATACTGAATGCTCAGGAACTGAGTTGTGCTTGTGATGCCCTACTGAAAGGAATTTGGAAAAGCAGCCATGGGAAAACTGTATTTTTAGTAACTGGAATAATTTCTGGAGTGCTGCTTGCAGTGAGATGTGAATGGATGAAGCATGGGAAGGTTTCATGGCTCATTTCTTAACTAAAAGGGTCTGGAGCAGGGGAGATGCAAGAGAAAAGTTGTTAGCACATGGAAATAGTACAGATGCTGATAATAAAGATAAGCTATAATGGGGGAGGGTGAAAAACAGGAGTACTCGAGAGGCCACTTTGAAGCATTTGGTGCTGGAAGGGGAGGAGGAACCCATCTGCCTCTGGAGGAAGCACTGTAATGGATGATGCCTGTAAAGGACATGGCTGTGTAATGTGGGCCTGGGGAGGCACGGCACGAGGAGCTCTTCAAGAACTGCCAGAGCACCAGGGAGAATGCCTTTGGCAGCCCTGCATTGTCTGGTTCTTCTCCCCGTGTCTCTGGGAAGGTGCAGCCCGCTATCCCAGCAGCTGAACCCCCCGCGCAGTCCCCGTGCCTACTGCCACAGTCCGCCTTGGGACCGGGGGCAGGAACCAGGCGTGGGACCAGGGGCAGGAAGGCTCCAGTGGTGCCAGCGCAGGTGGCAGAGACACAAGCAGCTCCGGCCCCCGTGTGCCAGCCCCCACAACCCAGCACNGCTGTGGGCGCGGCACGGCTGCAGAGGCGCGTCCAGGCCTCCGGACGGGCCCTCCCGACGGAGCGGGGAGCTCCCGCCCGGCCAGGAAGGGAAAGGGGACGGCACACCGCTTTTGGGCTGCAGGAAAGCGCAGCAGCGGGGACGAGCTATCCATCTGGGGTGAGGAGGGTGAGTAGTGAGCAAAGAAGTGGGAGGTTATAGAGGGTTTAATAGGATTGGAAGTGAGGTGCTGACAAGGATTGGTACGTTCGATCCCTTATGTTCTTGTATGGAAACTGGCGTTGTGTGATGGTGCAGCATAAATATGGGCCTTCGACCCTGAAATGATGGCCAGGCTATGGAGCTGCACTGCTGAGAGGAGCCATGGTCAGTGCAGGTGTGTGCCACAAACCTCTGAGGGAGGATGGTTTTACACATGGATATAGGTGTCGGTGCATGTTACTGTATTTATGGGCACTTAGGTGTACATAGAACTTAATAAAAAATAAAGGACACAAACAAAAGCTGTAAAATTAATGCTGGTAGTTAGCTCTGTTACACCTTCCTTGGAAGCCGAGAGTGCCTGTAGTTACTGGCTGCATCTTTTCACTTCAGCATTTATACTTAATTCCTGGTAGCATCTTAGATTCTCCAGGTTTGGAAGAGTGAGTGTTAACCTCCTGTTGTCAATTAAAGTTACTTCTCAGGACGTTTTGGATGAGTTGTGAATAAAAGTACCTCTTGCCACCAGAATGAGTGCCACATCAGCCACGAGCTGTGCCTTGCCACCACCACTTGGGCCCGAGCAAGAGGAGCAAGAGGAGCAAGAGGGCTCGGAGATACATATGTCTGTTTTGTGGTATGCAGGGCAGCTGGCAATTACTTACTATGATACAGAAGACTGCTCAATCCACTTCATGCCTGAGATACCTGATAACGAAGACCTCAAGCTACTGCAAAAAGTGATTGGGGAACTTAACCCTCAATGTATAGTAACCAGTGCAAAACAGGACCAGAATATTGCCAAATTCCTCACCGACCTAAAAGCTACTGCTGGTGATAAGGACATAGGAAAACCAGAAATTGTTCTGTTTCCTAACATAGATTTTGGTCTAGAAGTCAGCAAGCAACGGATCCTGTCTAGGCAATTTCCATTTATCCCATCCCATATGACTGCCCCAGAGAAAATTCTCTATTTGTCCTCAGTCATCTCTTTTGAGAGTCCACTCATGATACGAGCCTTAGGGGGCCTCCTGAAGTTTCTAGACAGAAGAAGGGTTGGAGTTGAACTCGAAGACAGCAGTATAGCAGTTCCTATTTTGGCCTTTAAAAGATTTGTGCTGTCAGATACTGTGAATATGGACCAAGACACCTACTGTGTCCTGCAGATATTTAAAAGTGATATCCATCCTTCTGTGTACAAGCTATCCAGTGGACTGAAAGAAGGATTTAGCTTATTTGGAATTTTAAACCGTTGCAGATGCAAATGGGGAGAAAAACTGCTGAGGTTGTGGCTCACACGACCTACCCGGAACCTGACAGAGCTGAACAAACGGCTGGATGTTATCAACTTCTTCCTGATGGCTGAGAACCATGAAACAGTTGTCACTCTCCAAAACTGCCTCAAGAATATTAAAAATGTGCCTCTTATTTTAAAGAGAATGACTCTTTCCAACACTAAACTTAGTGACTGGCAAGCACTGTATAAGACAGCATACAATGCAGTGTGCCTTAGAGACACATGTCGTTCTCTGCCCGACACCATTGAACTTTTTCAGACTATTTCACGTGTCTTCACTGATGATCTGCACTACATTGCCAGCCTAATAAGCAAAGTGGTGGACTTTGAAGGCACCCTCTCAGAGAACCGCTTCACTGTTAGACCCAATGTAGATGCCGCGATTGATGAGAAGAAACGAAAGCTGATGGGACTGTCAGACTTCCTTACAGAAGTGGCCCGAAAAGAACTGGAGGCTTTGGACAATCACATTCCTTCCTGTTCTGTGATCTACATTCCTTTGATTGGGTTCCTTCTCTCCATTCCACGCCTACCAAATATGGTGGATAAGACTGATTTCGAAATTGAAGGCTTGGACTTCATGTTCTTGTCAGACAATAAACTGAACTACAGAAGTGCCCGGACCAAGGAGCTGGACAGCCTGCTGGGTGACTTGCACAGTGAGATCAGAGACCAGGAAGCACTCATCATGCACCAGCTGCAGACAAGGATCTTGGAGAAGGCTGAAGTACTTAACAGTGTGATCGAGTACACTGCGCACCTGGATGTGCTGCTAGCCTTGGCAGCGATGGCCCGGGAGAACGCCTATTGCCGGCCTCGCTTCACTCACCGCCACGGCTTCCACATCAAGGACGGAAGACATCCACTCATGGAACTATGTGCCAAGACTTTCGTGGCCAACCCTGTGGACAGCGGCGAGGTTACCAGACGGATAAAGATCATCACAGGGCCCAACTCTTCTGGAAAGAGCGTTTACTTAAAGCAAGTAGGTCTTATAGTGTTCATGGCTCTAATCGGCAGTTACGTCCCTGCGGCAGAGGCAGAGATTGGAGTAGTTGATGGGATTTACACAAGAATCCACAGTAGGGAATCAGTTTCTGTAGGGCTCTCCACATTCATGATTGATCTTAACCAGGTTGCCAAGGCTGTCAACAATGCCACAGAGAGGTCCCTGGTACTTATTGATGAGTTTGGTAAAGGGACCAACACACTGGATGGCCTGTCCCTTCTGGCTGCTGTCCTCAGGTACTGGATCAGACAAGGAACACAGTGTCCACAGGTCTTTGTCTCCACTAATTTTCACAGTTTAATGCAGCTAGAACTCCTGCCTGACACACCTCTTCTGGAGTACCTGACCATGGAGACCCATCAGGATGGAGAGGAGTTGATATTTTTCTATCAGATCAAACAGGGCATGTCCACCATTAGTCATGCTGCCAATATTGCTGCATTAGCAGGAATGCCAGCCAAAATTATTGAAAGAGGAGTGGAAGTATCAGAACTGATTCGCAATGGAAAACCTATCAAAAGTCTTGATCATCCTTCAAAAGGTGATAGGATGGAAAAATGCAAGTCCATTGTGGAAAAGTTTCTTTGCATAGACCTCGATGATCCCAAAGTGGACTTGGAAGAGTTCATGTCTAAAGAAGTGTTGCCTTCTGCAGCCTCAGTCCTGTAGCAAGTGTATGTGTAAATGCACAGACTGCATCATATCTACCATGGATTAAAGAATGATCACTATGACATAACGCATCACAGAACATTTAGCTTGTAACAAACTGTCTGTAGTTACTTTCTTCCTTCTTCTTGTTTAAGCCAAGTACTTATATATCCCTGCAATGTGATGTATCATATGAATGTATGAAGAAGAAGAATTTTAAGAACCTCTTTCAGCTGTTGGGTCACCCAGTTTGAACATTTTCTGTCCCTGTTCTTGGAACTTCAGATGAAAAAAATATACTGTAGAAAAATCACAACACATTTCTACTGGTCTTAGAAGACTATTAAAGGAATGTTTCATATTGTGCCAGAACAATGGTTTCAGCCATTTTAGGATCAGCATCAAAGACTCCAAAAAAAGATGTGGCTCAGGCTCTTTTACCAACAATTAACAGTTGTCACAATACAAACCACTGATATACAGGTTGGTAAGTGGCAATGCAGAGGGATTTAATAGCTCTTTGGCTTTTCTTATACCATCTTTTCTGTCCAAATGTCATCGATTGCAGGAGTTATTATAAAAAGAACGCTGGTGGTCAGATTCAGTGGGGATTGATAAATAGAAGTGCCTTGGTTTTACTGAGAACTGTTCTCTTCTTTAAGGTGCTGTATGATACAGTTGTATCATACATACTGTGTGTCTATGCCACATGGGTATAAATAAAGGCAAAATTACAAATCTAGGAATGTGAAAGAGAAATTCACATCTTCTATTTTCAATTATTAACATTTGAGGATTAATACCACAAAGGGAGGATTCCCTTTCACTTCTCTTGTCATGCAGAGGATCTTTACTGAACACACTATTTTATGTATGCATATGCAAGAAAAATTCATTAACAAATTAATGACAAGAGCCATATCTAAATACTATCAAAGCAATAAACTTTCCTGCAGCCAGGCAAGTGCCTGAGATTCCTCAAGTAAATGAGACAGAGGAGGCATTAGATAGCTTATTGTCTGTCAAAACTTGCTCTAACCACTTACATTATGGCAAATAAAGGACATACTACATCTCTCATCTATATGTTATTTCAAGAAGCCAAAAACGTTAATGTCACATAAACTGAGAGAAAATTTACATTAAAAAAAAATTAAATCCCTTCATAATTATCAGTATTAAACATGTTATCTGGTATATATGTTTGAAGATAGCAAAAAGTTGAATTATCAGTGTACGTCAAAAAGATCTGAAATTGGAGACACTGCTTTGGGTTTGTTTCAGTGTGGAATTTCCTCCTTGATGATAAAGGAAACTATTATTATTACCAAATAAGTACCTTACATTATTTCTGTATGAAACTGGAAAGTGAGAGAAGTTTAACATAATTTACATTAAAAATACAATAACAAATTATTAAATTGTGCATTTAATGCTATTTTCAGTGCAATCATAATAATACTGTCTGTGTAATACCTGGTATCATAATGATGTTACCACTGAAGTGAATGGCAACAGTGAATCAGGCCTTGAACAATACTCGAAGTGTTGCAAATACAAACATTTTTCTCATTACTAGAGTCTCTTTTACTAACTAGACATGCAGCATCTTAAAGATACTGCATGTATAGTTAGTAAAAGAGTCTGTATTCATACAAAACATACAAAAGATTATAATAGACAAAAGATTCATCGTTTATAATTCTGGTATTTTTTTGTTGTCAGCCAATGTCTAGGCTAAGATATACTCTGCAGTAATTAACCAGATGCCATCAGAGCAATTTAGCTGTCAGTCATCTTCTACTTATGAAATTCATTTCACAGCATTTGCAGTTCTGGCAGTAGTAGGTATCAAAGGACCTTCAAACATTATTCAGCATTCATGAAGTGGCTTACAATACCCCCTGAAATAAACAGGAATCTGGACAAATGGAAAACACAGGGTTTGTGACAGACTGGTGGCAACTTAAGAGGCGAGTGAGGGAAGCAGGAACAGAAATATTAACTTCAAATGCAAAACTCCAGTGGCTTCTTTTATTGTGCTTTATTAGGTTCTTTGCATAGAAAATAATGATACTAACCCAGGATTCTTATCATTCAAATAATTCTGGAAATAGCCGAACATGTGCAAGTGCAAAGTATATCCCTTTGTGTCCTTCCACAAGGACATCTAGGAGGACACTATACCTCCTGTTCTTGGGGAAGTTTTCAGTGGCACATCTGATCTGAGAAATGTCCAGCTAAGCATGAAGAAAGAGTTGGTCCCACTTCTGAGTAGGTAAATAAATCCTTTAATCTGAAAAGCTGAAGGGGGTACAATAAAAACCAGATAGCTCTCTTCTAATCCACTTTATTTCACACTTTCATCCTCTATTAATATATTTCCAAGTCTTTTAGATTTACCATTGTTAGCTTAATGATGTGCCTTCAAAGTGAAAACCTGATTTCTTGAGATCTTTACTAGTTCTGAATTCTCAAACTCTTTGCTTTGTAAGTATAATTTTTAACTTTGGGAAAGTTAAAATTACTTCAGAATATATGCATTTCAAAATGCCTGCAGTTAAATTAAGGTTTAAAAAACAGATTTTTCTTCCCCCCCAAAATGTAACTTTGATGGAATTTAGATGTCATTGAGAGGAGGGTGACCTAACAGAATAAAGTTTCAAATAAGGAAGCATACATTTAAAAACCAAATTAATTTAGTTATAAAGCTATGGCTGAGAACTGTACTCAACCATTTCAGTATTATTTGCTCTTTTATACATGTAACCTTCATCCACTTCCCTTCTCTTGCTTTTTATATTGTTGTATGATCTGAAAATGCAATTAGACATCATATTAAAATGTACTGCAAAATAATTATTCCTTTTATGATACATATTTTTATTTACTGTTTTCTGTCAATACGTGAAACTGTCTAACTGAATGCAGGAACACAATGAAAGAAAAAATTATAGTAAAGACTGATGCTTATGCCTGACACTGAATTGACAGAGAAAAATGTACAGATTTTTAATACATAGCATCTTTCTATACAGCAGATCATATGCATTATCCAGCATTATGGAGGGCTCAAGAAGATAATTTGGAATGACATTGACCTGGTTCTGTCAGCAGCAGTGAATATCAGAACACAGAAAGGATGTATCCTGGCTAATATTTCATGGAAGGTAGATAAATGTAAAAGAAACAACCAACCAGCCAAAAAAAAGCAAAAATACTGAATAACAAAAACCCCACCCTGATTGTCTCGAGATGTTTTAACCAGTTAAATCACTGAACAGCTGACATTCTAGAAGATCTGTGGTTTTTAAAATTAGCAGTTTAAAAACCCAACTGTCATTTCAAGCAAAAGCTTCTGTGAGTTTACAAATTTAGTATCTATGATATACCCCCTGCATCCTGTGGATAAGTCTTTATTTCTGTTTTACAGCAAGTATGCATACCCTCAAATTTTCTTGATGTATCTCCAATCTCACTACCTTCTTACTAGTGATTTCAAAATACTACTTAATTGAAACATACACCTTCAGCATTTTTAGAGATATTGCTAATTAAACTTTAAGGTATTTTTAATGCCCACTATTAAGGAAAAATCAACTTAAAATATTCGTTTTATGTACTTTAATTCTTCTTTAAAATATTTTTTCTGAAAATTATTTTCCTAGTCCATGTTAAAGAATCCCATAAAACATTCTATATAACGCCAGTAAAAAAATGTATGGATGTATACCTTGGGTTAAATAATACAGTACTGCAGTTAAATTAATATGAAATAAAAAATAGATACACCAGTATTGCTTCTATATATTTTAATCACAGTTATATCCTGTTTTCACATATTTGTGTATTTTGTCATAAAAACTAATAAATAGGCAAGAAATAACTTCAAGAGAGAATATAGAAGATATATTAAATTATATTTTTATATATATATATTAATATAGTTTTTCCTCAATACTCTCAAATTCACCAAAGCATATTCAGCAGAGGGATATAACAGTCTGCATAATTCAAACAGAAATTTCACTGTTTATTTGCTCATTTTCTCCTATACAGTAACAAAACTAAACAAACAAACTGCATGCATACAATCTATCCCCTAGTGGGAGTTCTGCAACTCTGAACAAGTACTTTTATCCTTTGGTCTTGCCTAATTTCCCAACAGAAAACAGACCATGGTACTACTGCACCAATATTAGTGCACCAAGAATATCAGGAGTCGTAAATTACAGTACAGGATTGTTTATATGGTAGATACGTTATTTCTTTAAAAAACAAGTATTAAAGTCTTACCTCTTCAGCTGGTTACAAAGCAGCAAATACAATGCTGCAGCATAAACAACACTGTCCATCTCCAAATTAAACTTCCTAGCTTGCTGCTGAGCTATGTGAAATGTGAACTCACCTCCTTACGTAGCTCTGTTGATTTTGACAACTTCATGAAGGTCAGATGTGGTTTAAAAGCTCTTTCCTCTCCTGCCATGATCCCCTTTTCTTGAAATATCTTTTTCATAGTCTCTGACGGGAGAAGAAAAGTGCATAAATACAAAGATACTACATAATATAATGCTTAAAATGTGCTTTCAAATGTAATTTTAGTCATGGCTCCTTCACATGAAAGAAACAAGATGATGAGTACTAAAAAGGCAGGGAGATTTCTACTTAGTTTCAAAGGTACATATTATTTCTTCAGAGGTATACATTATTGCATGGGAAAGTGGATATAATATTTCATGTGAAATATTTGGAGTTAATATCAGTTAAATAATGGCAATTAGAGAGGTGTTCATGCTGTCTAATTTTGCATCAAAATAGGAAGTCAACATTAGCACTGTTCAGCAGTCACTCTCACTAGAAGTGTGGGAAACTTCAGCAAAACTCTTGAGTATGTAACAGAATTCTCAATTCAAAACCAGTATTCTGTGGTGAATTCTATTATCTGTATTTGGATAATCTCACACTCTGATCAGAGGAAATTTGGAAGTGAAAGCTCAGTGTTTTGGCACTGATTTACATGCCAGCATTAGAGAACATGTGTGCTGATGATTTTCACTTGTGTTTTAAAGCTTCACTCTTGCCTTCTGAGCTAATTTCCTACTTTTAATGTATTTTTTCCTAATTTTTTCTTTTTACAGTCCAGGCCAAAACAACTCTACAACACTGACCTAGTTTACTATTTCGCAACTGATCTGCCCAATGTTATGTTTAATTTCTTGGAAATAAATTTCAGTGTAACTTTTGAATTATGTTCCATGGGTTTTTTTAGATTAAACACTTTCAACATGAAAATTTTCTGTTTGAAAAAAGGTTTAGATAAAATTGAAAAAACCTGTGGTAAAAATAATACTGGAAAATAGAGTAATTCTATTGCTGAAAAACAGAAAAACTGCAAAACCTTAAGCTTTTTTTATTTGCAAGTACAACTTCCAATTTTTCACTAGGTCTAACTCACTCATACAATCAAACTAAAATCAAAATAGATGAAAAATTATCAATCCTATCACATAATTTTAATCAGCCCTTAACAAAAGAATGTGTGTTCATTTAAATATATTACTTTTTTGCTTGATAGTTCAACAGTCCTTCTTCTGACACCTGGAAAAAACAGCATCACATTGGGAAGCAAACAACACAAGTACAGCTGACCTGCTTGTACTATTTTAAATTTTTTTTCTGTGGGAGACTAAATTTCTAAATTTACACTGAATCCCCACTAAGCTTTCTGGCTCCTGTAACCATTCTCTGAACAGCACAATTTGGGGATCATTAATGCCGATGTTCCAGCAAAGAGTAAATCTTATTGGACTCAGGTTTACACATAGTAGTGTGATGATCTGACTCAGTCTTGTGCATAGCTTTGTTTGATATCTGTTCCATTTATCTTTCCAAAATCCTCTTTCATACCTGGCAATTCCAATCAAGGAAAAACAATGAAAACCTGGGTCAGAAGAGAAAAGCACATAGAGAGAGACTTCAGTTTTAAACTTAACAAATTTGCATGTGTGTAGGTGTGTGTCTACACACGTTCTCATGGGCATCAGACTTCTCACACAGTTTTGTCATGGCATAGACATATTAAACATCACAGGCTCAAGACATTGGGCTTGCTGGGACTACAGATAGCTCCAGTTTTGTGGAATTTGACATGTACAGAAAATGTGACATTTTACTGGTTAAGGTAACTCATGAACATAATTAACACCAAGTTTCCTTCTTCAAAAATAATGAAACTAGAATGAAATCTGAGTTAGTGGAGGGGAAAAAAAAAGAGGTAAAGAGAAATGTTTTCTGTTACAAGATAATGTAATGCTATTAATATCTGTGAAGCTCTTTGAAGAAGTGGCTACAAGAAGGGATTTAACAGACACTGGAAAGGACACATGGATGCTGTGGGCAAGAGAAAGTTCTAGGCTTGTGAGACAGCATGAAAGTGGATTTGTCAACTGGCAAAAACACAAAAGTTAAAGTTTATGATGGGGATTACCTAAACTGAAAGAAATTAGAGGCCAGTGATGAGAAAAACAGACAATGTCCAGGGTTCTTGACAAATGAGTATCCTCCAGCTTTCCTCCAAACATTATCATTACTACTTAGACTGAAAAATCAAACAAAATCTGTGTTTTCCTTTATTAGCCTCAGGCTGACTGATGTTTGCAGCTTCAAAGTATACCCTAGAAATGTTAAAGCTATTTTTACAAGCTCAATGACTTCCTGGAACAAATTTTTGGACAGCTTTCAGACTGCCTTTTATGCAGTTTCAAGTACTCTGTAATATCATTTTGTACCTCATTTTTATAATGTCAAAATTACTGAATGTCATCTGCCTCTTACAGTGGATGCAGCTGAATCCATTAGACAACTCTTTCCCTATAATTAGAATGGAAATGTGATCCATGAAGCTTACTCAGAACCACTTTACATGGGAAAAGCTCAGAAATTCTACAGCTAGATCAATACAGAACAATTCATAGTAAAATTGCATATTGAGCCATATTCCGTAATACAAATGGCCATCTTCTTTCCCAAGATTTCACTAGATACAGAAACCTGCTACATGTGTACATTTACTTCCAGACTATTAATCTCTGCTTGTCTCAAAACCATGTTCCTTCAATTAAAAGGTTTATAATTTAGAAACAGTATTCTTTTTATTGAACTTTTTTTTTTTACTTTACACTTGGAAATGAAGAAAAGCTGAGCATAGATAACTTACCATTAGAACTATCATGTTAAGCCATGCTAAAATTATTAAGTTCTTAGGGTTTTTTAAGAGATAAGGTCAAAAAGGTAAGCCAGAGTTAAGCCAATTTCCCAATAGTTTCTCCACTGATCCTTGGTTGTGTGTTAAGTTAGGCTTTTCTACAGCGAGCTGCCATGTATCAGGGAGCTATACCGTTATTTCAGGCACTGATCAGGAATATGTGTGGGTTGTTCTGTTTCTCTCCATCACCACGCGCATATACATAAGAAAGATGAGCTCGTTGATAAAGTAGGATCCAGGGAGCAGCTGGGCCAAGCAACTCTGTGCACATCAGTACATAAAGTAAACCTTACAAGACAGCAACAATGTGAAGGTCAAGTCCTAAACTGAAAAAGAAACGTAAGTAGAACTTCCGAATAAAACTTGCTTCTTAGAGTGGCTTCAATCCATTCTAATACTTCCTATAAGTTTGTTAGGATCACAAAAAGAAGTGAGAGCGCCTTCTTTTAAACCACAATAAGCATGTTGCTTCATTTTAGTGAGCTATCAGAGCTATTGTAATTCAGTGTTTGGCAGCTCAGTATGAAAATGAATGTAGATTAAAATCTAAAAGCATTTGCTGTCCTTGTTTTCAGTATGGTTTCAGAGAATGATACTTCCAGTCCCATCTAACTTAACAGCAGCAATTTGGACTGCCATCTTTTTGTTCAAATCAGTTGTTCTAATGGAAAATTACGATACCTTTGAGTTTCCCATTTTTTCATCGTGTGAAATGACCTAAGAACAACTGACAAGAGGCAAAATTCATTTATCATAGCTTCAGCCATCTGTAACTAAAGGGAACTAAATTAACTGAATTAAACTATTTCCCTAGGCTGTCTGAAGGGAGGGCAATGCAATTTCCCCTCAAATGGATGTTAAATGTGTGGTTTCACAATTTTTAAAGAAGCTCATAAACCATCATCCTTGTCAGAATAGACTGTTCCTCACCAGCCTCCTGCCTGCCACTGCTTCTATCTTTTCTGCCAACAGTTATGCAGCTATACAGTAAACTTCATGGGCAAGCTGAATAGGCTAAAAATTATCTGGCAAAGGTAAAATGTTAATTTTACCACAGCTGAATTCTCCATGTGCCTGCACAAAGGGTCAGATTGCTTTGGTATGGTGGCAATATAAGTTGCTTGAGTAAAGCTGTAACGTATCTAGAGAAGAAGATGGGCAGTATGACTCACTTTCCATTTCTCTTGATCTCTAGTGTGGACTGCTAGGAAATCAATACAAAGAGATTAGACTAAATGTTGTTTATACACAACTAAAATTAAAATTATTAAGTTAGTTGTACTGCATGTCAGCCTGACCGTTGTACTACAGTGCAGCCCAAACTGTATTAAAATATTTAAGCTAACAAATCAACATTTCTCAAAAACAAAGGACCAAAAGCAAATGAAATATTTGTATGTATAAACAGAAGAGCAACCTTTCTGTTCATGAAATACAAGCTCCCTCTCGTGGCAGACCATAACATGCATCATTAATCTATAAAATCAACATCTGCAAATCCTGCAGTAAGAAACAGGATTCACTTACTCACTTTCATCAGCTTCAAGCAGCATTTACAATATAGTTATCAAAATAAAAATAAAAACCAAGAAATTCATTACCTTTTCCAAATTCACTTAGTACTTGCACTGGTTTTGCCTGGGTAATTTTCTTCATAGTACCTAGTATAGGGTTATTTTTTGGATTTATGCTGAACAGAGGTTTGATCCTTCAGGGATGTCTTGGTTACTACTGAGGAGCACTTGCCCAGAGCCAAGACCTTTCCTGTTTCTCAGCCCACCTCTCCAGCAGGCAGGCTGGAGGTGTGCAAGGAGCTGGGAGGGGACACAGCTGGAACAGCTGACCCCAACTGACCACAGAGATATTCCCAACTGACCATTCCATATTCCATACATATGGTATCACCCTCAGCATATATAGTGCTGAGGAAAGAAGAAGGAAAGAGGATGGCATTTATTACTTAGTGGTGGAGCCCTGCTCCATCTCTAGAGATGGATGAATATGTGCCTGCCCATGGGAAGTGGTGAACAAATTCCTTGTTTTGCTCTGCTTGAGTGCATGGCTTTCACTTTCCCTATTAAACTGTCTTTATGTCAACCCACAAGTTTTCTCACTTTTACTCTTCCAGTTCTCTCCCCCAAACAGTCGAGGAAGAGTGAGCGAGTGGCTGTGCAGGACTGAGCTGCCAGCTGGGACTAAACCACAACAGTCCTTCCAATATTCTGTGCTGTAGCAAAGCTTAAAAAATACAGTTTTTTAAAAGGCCCTGTCACTGTATGCGCACAATTTCTAAAAAGACTTTGACAAAGAGTTATTAAAATACTCCTCAAACCTCTGTCAGAACAGTTTAGCACTATTCCTGGTAGATAATTACCTGATGCTAATGTCTTTTAATGGGTTTCTGGGAAGTAACTAGCAAATCAGAGCAAACAGAAGATTCACATTAGCTCTGCTTTTCCTGGGCTTCCATCTCTGACAAACCTACATTTACACTGGTATTAGCAGGCATGCAATGACCATGTTGAGATGTTATTATTATCAAATAATTTTCTATATAATTTACCATTTAGAAGTTAATTTAACTTCATCTATTTTCTATTGCCTATGTTATCAATATTTTTCATTCATGTACAACACAAAATAACAACATGAAATCAAAATTCACCTTAGGACATAGCAGAAGCCATACATAACCGTGAAGTAGCGAAACAGTGATTTCTTAATAAATTCAGCTGACGTCTTTGTAAAAGGTCAAACCAGCTGTACTTCAGAAATGAAACTAATGAATTGCTAGAGAAAACACTATATTAATAAAGACGTTTTCAATTTTCCCCTCTGTACTGGACTGCAAAGAGGTAGTGTGACAGCAGCAGTCTTTGCTACTCTGCAAAATGTCCTATATGGGTTATTGCTCTATTAAAAAATGGTGTGACCTCACATTCCTCAGAGCACAAAAGATAATTCATCAATACTGAAAAACTCTTCTAAAGAGTCTTTCCAAGGAATAGCTGGAATTGCCGGGATAGTTTTAAAGGACACCAACGAATTACAGACAGTACTGTTCTTTGAGAATTTTTATTAAATATCTGTAAACAACATAGTTTAAGTATAGACTCACAGGCAGATAAAAATGGGACCAAAACAAGGTAGCATGGAGTCTTTACATCCCATTTACAAATTTGTACTGTATTTTTTAGACATACTAAATAAAAAGTTATCAGAGAACAGTCTGTAATTCATTAACATCCTTTTGAAATATGCAAAGTAGGCCAGGAAATTAATTATGTAGCATTTACAGTTGTTAAAGGTAAATTAATATTGACTAAATTAGCACCAATTTATCTTTGTGCTCCATTCTCATTTAGGTTGTTGAGAAGTCTTTAAAACGCTTAAGCTAGATTGACAAGTTGTACCTGCTATTTCCTTAAGTAGTGTTGTATGATCATTTTCTGCCAAATTCACAAATCCAACTTGATTTCTGAAGTGATCAATTCCTTGAAAAGACAAATCCACTCTTCTTCCTTTCAGGAGATCATCTACAAAAACCTTGCTGTCTGAAAGAGCACCAAGTGCTCTGTCAAAAGGAAAGAAAATACCAATGTCAAATATATTTCTGCTGTTAATATTGCTATTAATCATTATATCAATAAATGTAATAAAGATTTTTTAGTATCAATTTATTATCTACTATGGTACTTTTGCACTACTTCCTATCAATACAGTTGTTGTTATTATTATTATTACCACCACCTTTTTATAAAGGTAAAGGCATTCATACACTGTGCTGTAAAACCATACAAATAATAGGGCAGACTTAGCAGCAGGTGTAATTCCTCAAAAGAGTTCATCTCAGTCCTCAAGGTATCCAGATACTAACATGACAGTGTCCCTATTACTTTGTGCACGCCATTTAAAGAAGATGATTACTCAGAAGTATTTAATTTTCCATTCTTAAATTAATTAAGGTTTTTCTTCTGATATGTCAGTTGAACTAAGATTCTTCTTCAATCAAAGTTACTACTGTGCTAGTTAAATTATAAACAGATGTGACATTACATATATAATGATAAAATTATATGGACATTACAATTAAGCTCATGGAGAACTTTTATTAAAAGAGGTACTATCTCAATTTACCTTTACTTTCTGTAAGAGCTGAGGCATGCACACAATAATGCAATAACAGGGTACAAACACTTTAATAATCATCTTAATTAGCCACATCAAGTGTGTGTACAATTACATGAAATAATTGTTTTGACCTGCACTTAAAGTGATTCCTATTCTAAACAAAAACTACATAAACATTCTTAGTGTTTTCTAAAAGATGTCAAACATCTCACAGTTTTATTCTTTTCAATGAAGCTGAATTTAATCTTTTCCCCAAATCGATGCAGACTTTATAAACACTAGGTGGCAGTAATAGGTTAAAAATGCTCAAAAGAAGTATTTTTACATTTTCTGTCCTAGCTGGACGAAAGCAATTACCATGTTTTCTACAGTAGGTTAAATGATTTCATTGAAACCTGTACAATTCCAAGAATCTCTACACATTCCCATTGTGTTTAACAAGGTGGACTCGTGATGTGAACTGTGCATTAACTGGAACCTAGGTATCCTTCTTTGATACAGCCCTCCTGTGGTCTTTTTACAGGGCTTTAATCTATAAACTAGAATTACTTTAGCTCCTTTACAACCATTTTAAACAACAATGCCACTACCTGTTCCTTGGCAAAGATATTTTACTTTAAGCCTAGTCTCTGTCACTTACCTACCCTCTTATCACTGTTAAACAAGCCTGTTCCTGTGTCTTCACTATGTGCTGTACTTCAAGACCCTTCAAAAGCACCATCTAATACTGGTTCTACCTGTCAGATTACTTCACATGTAAGCAGGCATGGATTTATTTACCAACATGAACCTAAAAACTGGTCCAAAATAAGTACAGATATTTCAAATACAGTGAGTCAAATTAAGTTAAAGCTTGCAGAGGGTTTTAAAGTATTGATTCATTAATGTATCTAAAATCCATCTCTAGATATTTTACATGTGAGAACTAGTCCACAGAAAGTCCACGGAAAGCTCAGTTTCTCAGCTGAACAAAGATTATATTTCCATACTGTAGGGTCTGCTGCAGAACTCACTGACCCGTCCAAGTATACCTGATGAGTTCTATGAAAGGCCAATCCACGCAGTGCACTTTCAGTTTAGCACTGTGGCATCCAAGATCTAGTTCTACTCTTTCTTTTATTTTTAATCTTGAAACACTAAAATATGTAGAATAATAGTTGTCATCTCACTCTAGCTATCTTGCCTTTTCTATTCTACCAGCGACTTCATAACATCTAATAATTGCTTTGTAAGAATAATGCACAAAGACAAACATTTCCACTGAAATCAACAGCTAAAAACACAACAGTGATATTTTCTTGTTATTCCATACCAAATAGTATTTACAATGCCAACTAATAATTACACTCAGTGCAACTAATCCACAGAGATCCCCAAAAAGTTTACAAGCACTTTGATGTAAAGTCAAAAAGGATATTAAAAAATAATTAAACAGCATATTCTAAGTGAACACAAGCCAGAATTATAGAAGCAGTGCCTGTTTTCTTTCTATACTGTGGTAATGTAAGTACTGTAGCACTTCAAATTCACAAAGTTTCCTTTAAGAAATTTCTGAGTTTTAATTTTAATCACTTGTTAGAAAAAGCAATCTTGCAAAAGGAGGCAAACTCAGTTTCATCAGTTCTGTTATTTGTAATGCAAAGCTGAGATTCAGAGGCTTTGACTGAAAACTAGCAAGAAAAACTTGACACTATAATCTCATAATTAGGCATTTACTGCAAAGGCAGGCATCCTGATTTCTAGCACCTGATCCCATGACTATGCATGCAGTTAGCAGAGAGTAGAACTTCTTGGCTTGAAGGGAGTGCTGTCATGACTCTTGATTGCTTTCTTTCTACTTTCAAAATCTCACATTCTTGATTTCATAGAGTCCTACAAAACAGATGTATAGTGTATTCATGAAGGTTACACCACAGTCGATCAGTTAGGAAACTCACATGGGAATTGCAGGTCTGGATTCCCTTAGAAAGAGCAGCCTAGAATACAGATCTTCCATTTTCAGGGTGAAAGCTGTATGTACTAAAATACCATACAAAGGGCTTTGTGCTGAATTGAATGTTATGTTTAGCACATTCTTATCACGCATTTGACTTCAAACAGCATTCAACACATTTCATTTCTGTATAGACAGAGGCACTATTGTGCAAACACAGTTGAAAAACTGTAGATATCTAAGTAACTTAATGGATCCAAACCTAAGGATCTGTGAACTCTCAGATACCCAGCTGACTAGCTGCACTTGGTTGGAGAGATTGCTCTCCCCCTACATTACACACAGGTTGTTTTGCCAGCTTTGATCTTGGTTTCTTTCCATTAACCTGGTATCAAAAATTGGTGAAGCAAGAAAAAGGCAAATTCAGCATTTTACACTTTGAGATCTCCCAAAAGATTAAACAAAAAACATCACCTATGATTTTTTTAAAAATCTCATTTAAAAGAACATGCAATCTAGAATACCTGATGATAGCTGAGCTAGAAACCTATAGGAGGCATCTGGCCAGGGAAGGGGTGAATCTCTGGGTAGGCTGCTGCTGACTAGAGGACAGTTCTGAGTGCCTGGACTGTAGAGTTCTGCTGGGAGAGGCAGAGAAGAACTCTGTAAGTCAGTGCTTTGGTAGCATTCAGACAGTGAAGCTGAGAAGGGGCTCACAGAGTACCAGAATATCCTGAATTTCAGAATATTTGTTTTGGTATACAGTTTTGGACTCTTAAAAAATACTCATGAAGAGGCACATGTGCTTTGAGGTATTATCCCACACTCCTTTTTTTAAAAGTTTGTACTTCAAACCCTTTGAAAAAAAAATCTCACACAAACAGCTGGTGGTTGTTCTCACCAATCTTCAGGTGCTATCACAGTTTACTCATTAACGAGGCTCATGGAAAGGGGAGGCAATCTACCAGATCTAGTATCCTTTGCCTTTTTAGTCTCTGATCCTGGCTGTTTCTCTCCCCTTAGATCAGACTGTTGAAGATGCTGACAAATTTGTATCTTCACAGGACAGGTAGGAGTATAGAGATCTCAAGGATATAACATTCAAAGCAAAAAAGTGTGTAAAAACAAGCCAACTGATTTAGATATACTGATCATTCATTATTTTTAGGTGTGTCAAATGCTTTCAGCCAAAATACTTCTACTTATTAGAAGCATGCCCATGACTACAAAATGGTTCCTACCTTCTACCTTGGATTCTCACTCTTATGAGCAATCTGCACTTCAACAGATTTTAATTCCCCTGTCCACTGCATCAAAACATTGGTTTAAAAGAATTACTTTAGCAAACATAAATCTGTGAGTGCAAGCTCAGCACACAGCAGGAAAAACAAGGGAAAAACACATACTTTGTTCAGAACTTATGATATACCATAAGTTATGAAAATGGCTAATATTAAGATTAGCATTTTAAAAACAACATGAATTAAACATTCAATAACCCTAGTAAATTAGGGCTGTAGGACTGACAAAAAAGTGTCAGTTAACCCTGCTAGTCTCTTTATGAATACATCAAGCAAAATACTCGTATATACTTAATTTACACTAAATACCTACACGCTAATTTCTTCTTCACTGGATAAATGCATCACTAACATGGTGACATGCAATGAGCCAGAGTGAACCATTGCTTTGGAAAGCCTTTGATCCTTTTGTATTATTGCTTCTTGGACAGCCTGAATACTGCCAGTAATCTGGGAAGAAAGACACAGAAACAACAGTTAGCCACTACAACAATTACTGTATCCCATCATGCAAGCGAACAAGAAAGCACACAAATGAAAAACGTTTATGCAAAAACCATTCCAGCAGAAGAAAGTTTTATCTTCTGATAAAGCTGTGCTAATTGACCTGAGTGAACCCAAACTGGGTATAAATGGAGTGATTAATAAATCACGGGACACTCCTCATCTTAATAGGAGCTTCCTTCCATAGGTATCCATCAGTATAAATTTCTGAGGCAGATTAAGATCATACAGTTTTACACTGCCAGTAGTACCAATAAAAAGATTCTTCAAGGAATTTCTCTGCCCACTCTGCTAAACATCTATCTTGCTACGCACAGGTGGGTGACTGGAAAAACCTGATTTTTGCAGGACTGGGCACACACAAAACCAGAATATTCAGAGAGATATTGATTTGAAATTCTGATTATATTGTCCAATAGACAGATATAATGTATATACTCCCTTTAAATGTATTTAGACAAATTTCCTTGCAAGAGATATAGAGTTCTAACTTCAACAGTTTTTCTCTTTAAAAATACTGGAATTACATTTTTTAAATTGAAAATTATTTATATGGTTATACATGCTCTATAAATTGTATTCAAAATGTTTACTGTGCTGGCATTACACTAGTTGTATTGTAGCAATTTAAAAAACAAAACAGCAAAAACCTGCAACAATTCTTGAGTATGTTAGTGAAAATTAAGTCAAATAAACCTGACCATCTGATAAAATAAATTACTTCTTAAAGCACAGTGAGCAAAGGCATTCCACACAAATCATCTTTGGTGTATAAACTCTAAAAGAAGCCTGTTGAAAACTCCAATCTCACTTTTTTGTTATTTACTTATTTGAAATGCAATGGTGAATACTTCACAAATGTACTGTAGACTTGACTTTTACAAGATAAGCACAAGTAGCTCTTAGGTACAAAAAAAGCAGTGATATATTTTGGTAGCTCTGTTGCTCTTAAGGAACACATAACTTTCCTGGGAAAAAACCCACAATCTAACAGGACTGTTCAGGATTTTTGTGATTGAATTTCTTAAGGTGAGTTTTGCCATGCTGAAGTTTTACCTTAAGAGCCACAGATAGCTAGTAGTGTCATATAAATATAACTAAATTATAACTCAAAGGAACTGATGATAGTGAGGGCGGAAGGTAAAAACTACTTGCCAGAAAAAGGGGATATAGCTTTTACAAAACCACAAGTGTCTTAAGTAGTACGGGACATATGAAGAAAATTCTACCAACATTTTATCATAAATCATGTTGTAATAAGACCATCTTCCTTCATATGTCAGAACTGACCTTATTCTGGATAAATAACAGTTCCATTGTCTCAGATACAGGAGGAATTTAGCCCATATTTAAGCAAAGAACTGGTAAATGTAATCCCGGCTAATTACAACATATTGACTGAATAATTATTTACATTTATAAGCTAAAGCAAAAAAAAGGAACAAACCACAAAAATTAAGTACGTGTCATACTAATTACAATTTTATTCAATTTTCAACTCTTGCTTCTAAATTTAATTTGCACCTGTGAGCTGGCAAAGGAAAAAAATATAAGTGTACAAGCCCTTCAGAATACATAAGACAGATGTGGAACTGTGTTATCATGGCAGTAAAAATCATCCTAGCTCTCAAAGAGATCACTATTACTCAGCATTTAGTTTAGCAGCCAAAACCCCACATCCCCATGCCCCTGTAGTTCCCTCCAGTAGTACTTCCACAAAAGCACATTCTTTCAAGGGTCGCTCTTTTATGTCAGCACCAACGGCACAAAAACTGTAGGAAATTAATACCTCTGAGATGTCAAATTTTCTGTCCAAAATTGGACAACAGGTTGAAAACCCATAAAACCCCAAAAGACAGGCTCATAGCTGTATAAACTCTATTAGGAAACCAAGCTAAAAACCTAACAAATAATATGGCTTTGGAACAAGGTTAAGTCTAAAGACAGCCAGTTAGCAGCTCCAAAGAAAAGTTATTGCTGAATCCATCAAGCAAGTATGAAAAATCCTGCCTTCTGGATACAGGTAAAATAAAAAGAAGGCTGAGCACGTCCTCTCTCTCTGGCTCAATGACAATGCTCCACAAACAACGTTATTTGGAGAGAAAAAAAAAGTTTCCAAGTAAGTTTTTCTGAATTCCAGAAACCTATTTTTCAGATGTTTTCCCTGAAGTTATGTGATCAAAGTGTAACACAACAGCTGTTCAACAGGTGTGCCATGACAATGCATATCCCTATTTCAGATTTGTTCTGAAATAGTGATATGCATTTATTGTTTTCGCCAATAAATCTAAGATGCAATTAACATTTGAGTGTACTATTCCAATTAAGCAAACTAGGACTCTTACAGTGCTATATAACAAGATGACTCACTGCATAAATCAAAACTTTAAATTGGTATTTAAGCTGTTATTTACATTACCTTACAAAGTATTATTTTACATTTCAACTGCTGTCATGCTATTTCTTTTTACTTGAGACGTCCTAACTTAATTAAAAAAAAACTTTTTAAAGGCAGATCACATTTAACAATTCCTTCCTCTGAATTTTTTTTAAAAAGTTCAAAAAAAGGCCTCAACAGCTGATTTCAAGATCTCCTCCCCCATTACTTGAAATACATTATTCTGAAGAGTAATAGAATAACACAGTTTTGCTTATTACAAGGATACTTCTAGTAAGTAAATGTAAAGCTTTAAAGATTTAACAGACCAACAGTAATTACAGTCAAGACTGGAGAACCCTGAAATGGTAACCTACCAAATGATAGCATATCATGTAAGTCATAACTTAAAATAAACCCTAAACCTCCAAACAAACAGAAAAAAATAAAATTATCATAATCCATTTAACTATTTTTGCACAAGTAATAATGCAAAGTTCAATATAAATTCAAAATTAATGGAACAACACTTTTCATTTCTGAAGATTCAAAGCAATTAAAATGAAAACAAGGAAACTTCATTTTCCAAGAGGAACAGTTGATTAAATGTTTCAGAAGTATCCTTTATTACAAAATGTCCTCTGTGTAAAGCTTAAATTACTACATAAAATACAAAGAAGTAATACTAATGCTTAAAATACTTCACCAGAATGAAATCAGATCTTCAAAAAAATAAAGGTCTCTCATTACCAACTCAAATACTACCAGCAATTACCAGATTCACTCTGGCTATCAAGAAACCAGGTGTCTAAATTTTGGCTAATATTGCCTATAAAAATTCCAATGTGTATTTTCTACTTTCAGAACTCTACCTCTAAGGCAGGTATAAACAAAACTTTCTAGCAAAGTCCTTGAATTCCCAAATGCTCTGAGATTTAATTTAAAGAGTTGTTTCTTTACCTCTGTAAATGACACAACTAAATAATGACATATAAAAAAAAACCAAGCATACTTAAGACCTTCCCAAGCAACCCTTAGGCATAGTAACAATTGTCAGCAGGAGTTATCAATTATCAGATTATATGACCCCTACATTATTCTTGCACTTGTTAAATCATGGAATCTGTTAAACAGATCTGGTAGAAAAGACATTTTAGAATGATATCCTACAAAAGATATCCTACAATATTTGTCTCAGGCTATCCTGGACCTTATAAAACCAGCCTTTACAATCTTGTATTATGTATTCACGTATTATGTTTGGAAGAATCAAAGACTGTAGTGTCATTTTCAAACTTATTTTATTCTCATTTTATATTTTCTTAATCTTTTACTTTTTCAGAGAACTGATAATACAGATGTAGGATGAGTTAAAATTCATCTGAGATAGTTCCTGATATAAAAAAACCCCATGAACTAAATTGGGGTGTTAAACTGCTGGGTTCAACTTTTTGAACATAAGGCACCTAGTTTCCTTGTTTCAGACGTGAAAGATATCAAAGATGTACCAGAGACAACCTGCAGCATGTAAGAAATCATTTTCACTTACTGCCTAAATGAGACAACTCATGTAACTGCAAGAAAATGTGTTTTCTTAAAGAGCTCTTTGCATTTCCTGAACCCTTGTGAACATCTCACTAAAACAACAGTTGTTTGAATTTTAAATAAGATGAACCATTTTACTGGAAAATGCTAAACTACAAACTGCCAAGTTAAAACAGTAACAGATCCAAACATAAATTTGTATCTACAAAGAAATCTAAAAATACTGCTAGAGTTTTTCTTATTAAATTAAATAGAAATGTCTCCCTTATTCTACGTGAACAAATAGGCAATACTGTAACACTAGAGAAGGGAAATTTCAGCCAGCTTCAGTGAAATCCATAAGACTGACAAACTGAATAAAGTAAGTATTTTTCCTCCAGTCTTTTTTAGAAAAGCAATTTTATTCACAAAAGAACTTACATAACCTAGCATTACTCATTGAATACACTGCCAATGTTTCTTTAAAAATACCTGAAAAAAATTGTTTTGCACAATATCAAACATTGTTCTTCTTATAAACACATGCAGCTGTTGAAGTAATTCTGGTTATACCAAATTAGTATAATAAAGAATATCACCTTTGGATTAGTAATTGGAAGAGAAATGAAATAATTTGGCTGATATTGTTTATTCTTTTTCTTCTTTCTCTCAATGCCTTCTTCAATTTCCTTTCCAGTAGTCCTCTTTCTTTTCTTCTTAATACTTAGTTCAGAAGTTGCATGCACTGAAGAGGAAAAGAAAAGCTACTTTCAGCACACAGACACTTAAAGACAGATACTCTTAATATCACACCAACAAGGGCTGGACTTCAGTCAACTGACTGGAGCACATCTTCCCACCCACCTGCTCTGCCCATGCTCTGAACTGTCTGACTGGAATCCAACTCTGCTGAATTAATGCAGCTGTACAAGTGAAGTACCACATCTGAACTAACAGCCTGCACCTCTAAGCAAGGTTTATAAGCTGCTAACACAGACAGACACATGGCTTCCAAACCACTGAGCCTTCCTAAGCCAATGTGCACAGCAGGACAATGGCCTGCAAATTGTCCACACTTGAACATGGACATGACTGTAGAGCAGAAGGGCCAATATTAAACTTCAAAAATCCCATGCATTCTGCATTTTGAAATATAAAATGTAGTAATGCATAGGATTATTAAAGCAAAAACTTGTAGTAGACTAAGACTGACAAACCTATAGCACAGGAACCAAACCCAGCCCAGAAAAAAATATCATCCTGGCCAGACCTGCTCTCTACCCTCCTCCTTTCCCAGAGACACCTTCTGATATAGTGAAAGAAATGTGTCTGTCCTCAGTTCTTCCTTTGCACATAACTGTTTCTGTTTCAGCTCATTTCCTTGAGCCTTTACAGAGTCTCTCCCACCACATGGCCTGACACATACCTGTAAGCTGACCAGGCTGCAGACATCCACTGTCCACTTAGAAGTGTACTTCCAGCCCCATGGTGGCAATACATATATTGAATGACAGCTCACAAAACCCATCACCTGAGAAGCTCACATACAGTAAAGTGAATTGACATATGAAATGTCTTTATTCTGTGACTCATTGCTCCACAGTATAACAACAGGGTGAATTCTTAATATGCTCAAGTACTGCAGGACTGGATACTAATAAGAGAGGCTCTGGACTGTAACCTCCTTGCAGGGAGACTGCTCCATGTGCGTGGTCCATGCCAACAGGTAACACCAAGAACTGAGTGCATGAAGTGTCTATGCTTTCCCATTACTTCTGTTTAATGTACTTACTAGCACATTCATCTTCAATATCTGTGTCCACAAAGGGCATTTCTGCCATTAGAGAGTCTTCTGAATCAGCAGCACATGGCTCTTCTCTCTGTTGTGTTTCTTCCTTATTCTCTTTAAAGATCTTCTTTTGCTGTATATTTTCCAGCCCATCTGTAATATATTTAAAATAACACACTGGGTTTTAGTTTTTGATATAAACAGCTATGAGACATTATACATAAGCAACATACCAAGTAAACATTTCATTAATTATCAGCAAATAAATATTGACATATAACCCCACAAGGATCTTGTTCTTCTTCTTTGTCAACAAATCAGTAAAAATACCTCAACATTTTATGTGAAACAGCAAAAAAAGAGAGTTCTGCTTTCTCTATTTTAATAATCTAGGGTCTTGTTTGGTTCCAAGTAAATGAAATTACTTGCCAAAAAAAAAACCAAAAACCACCTATAACTGAGCATGAAAAATAAAACCCTTCAGATATCACATAAAAGTTCATTTTGGATAACAGTAATGGCTTATGAAATTCAGTGCAGACCAACATTGGCAAATTAATTCCACTGTAAACACACTGAAAATGAGGCATGAAGGAGCAGGAAGGGAATCCTATCATTCCACATATAACAAAGGGTTCTCAGCTGGCTCTTATCATTCAGGCATGAGATGATTATTCCTGCATCTCCCACTCAGTATAGCATGTTTTAGACAGCAATGATCTGAATTTCTCATTCTAAAAACTGACTTTTAGTATTTAAGCTAAAGAAGGAAATCAATGTAAATGAAAACAAATCTTGCATGTACAAACATATACATGAAGCTGTACCTCAGAGTAACACCACAATCACAGAATATTTTGAGTTAGACAGGACAAAATATGTCCACTAACAAGATTTTTTAAAAGTCTTTTTCCCCAAGTGTACTAACTGAGCATGAGTCATCTCCTTATGTCTACTTCACGCTTCTGCATCAATAAACTGTAATATTGGCATATTAAGTTAAACCTTAAAAAAAAGAGCAAGCAAAATCTTCTCTAGCAGCAAACAATGGGCATATAATCAGGCACCCAGCAATACTCTTTTGGGACAACTCCACAATGGGATTACTGTAGTGGAAGAAGCCGTATGTTAGAATTGCAGTTTATCCCAGGACAGCTCATTACTACAGGCAACACACTTTCAAAGCTCCTCTCATGACCAGTGCAGATGGCCCAAATCTGGCCTAAGAGGAAAATTCAGCAGCAAAAGTGTACACTATGTTCTTGAGGCACGCAAGGCTCCCCATGTATAAAATCGATATTACAGACCAGTGTTGGTGATTATCACACTGTGGAATGTTTCTTATACATATAATTTTCCACATTGTGGAATGTTTCATACACATACCCCTTTATGCTAGGGAAGATAAATAAAAGAACAACCTGATTAAATGCTAATTCTCTTCAGGCTCAAGTAGGGAGGTATAAATCATCACTCTGTGGTTGTAGTCTGACACCTAACTTTATCCCCCCAGGCTATTCAAAGGAAACAAAGTATAGATTTGTTACTTGTTCACCCTGCAGACACTAAAGAACTATGCATAACAAACAGATATTAAAGCAGTAATAAAATTATTACTTAACATTTAGATTAAAACTCACATAAAACAGATTGTTTCTGGTATCCACTAGCACACAGAAAACCCTGGATCCAAAGAGATCTCAAAGTGAAGGACAGGACAGAGGTCCATGAAATTGACAAACAAGTAGGTCAGGCTGGGGCAGAAAACCTCAAAATTCAGCAGTGCAGAATCATCATCAGCTGGGAGCAAAATGAATTTGTTAAGGTAGCATCAGCTACAGAATTAAGGACTCACATAAATCTGAGGGGTGTATATTGTAGATTACAGGTTTCCTTTGCTCTGTCTGCTCAAAATGCAACATACTTGTGCCACTTTGCAAAATGCTCCTGTTCACAATAGTAAAGGCACAGCTAAAGTAATTAATAATGCACCTTCAGTAAACTGAACTGAGAAGGCACTGTGTCAAAATTCTACAGGTTGTGCCTCTACCAAAACGAAAAAACCTCCCTCACTTTTTTGGAAATACTAATTAAAGAAATCAGCAACAAAATTCAAGAGTTGCATTCTAGTCACTAAAACAGCCTGAAAACAAGACTTTTCAAAACTCTTGACATAATGCTGATAATCTGAAACCTAGAGTATAAAACCAGCTTCTGTAGGAACTCCTTGACCATCAAGCTGTTATAGGATAAGCAAATTCCACCAGGGGCACCATCTTTAAGCCACTTTTGATCACATGGGTTTTCCTGTTCCTTCTGGCATTCATCCCTGATACCAAAGGAATCAAAGAAAACCTCACTTGTGCTCCTGTCCCTTCAAAAAAACAACCCAGTGCCTTGAAGCGCTGTTTGACTACCCTGGTACTTCTCTCATCAACCTCGTCACTGTCAACCTGGACAGCCAGCAGTGGGTAATACCCAGTGAGCAGTATTAGCTCAGGGAGTTTCTTGATGATATCCTGTACCTGGGCCACAGGAAGTCATCAGACTTTCCTGTGGAATGGGTCCAACCAGCATACAGGGGCCTCAGTTCCCCTCAGAAGCAAGTCACCCACTACAACTACCCTTTTTTTTTTCTTAATACCTGTGTTGGTGATCCGCCTGGTTGACTGCATTGGCCTGGAAGACCCTCCAGATAAACCTTCTTCTCCACTGTTGTCTGCCTGACCCCCAAGACCCAGGGCTTCCGACCTATTCCATAAGGGCACCTGGGGAGGCAAGGGATGCCAGGAGGGGATTCTTCTACCTCTCTGAGCAGGGATCTTTTTCCATTCCCCCCCATCCCCTGATGGCAAGATGGTTGGGCCTTCTTGACTCTTGCTGAGCTTTCACCCACTGCTTTCTATTCATAGTTTTAATAACAAATGAATCCTTTAGAGACAGTTTAACTGAGAGCTGCTGTAGATGGTCTTAGTGTCAACACATTTTAAACCTCCAGTGCTGGCACTACAGTTTACATAGCTAAGGAATTACTACTACTACTATTAACAATAATTAATTAATAATAATAATAGTTCTTGTGGAAAAAATGGTGGGGTTAGTATTCAGCCATGTGAGATACACAGTTAGGGAACTAAAAAGAGAAGGAGTAGTAAAAAACCCAGGGGAAAAAAAGGTAGATTTAGTCAGGTCGGGTGCACACACTGTCGGCAAGCCTAGGGACTAAGCGGGGCAGGCAGGGAAGCGGCGGAACCCTACCAACAACAGCCCACAATTAAGTTGGAAAGTTTTCCCCTACGCCCCAGCGGGCCCCGCACGCCCCAGCGTCCGCCCGCAGCCCAGGGGAGGCGGGCGCGGGGCCTCGCCAGCGCCTNGCCGCCGCGTCCCTCGGGGAAGCAGCGGGGGAACGGGGCCGCGCGGCCGTGGAACTACAGCTCCCGGCACGCTCCGCGGCGGGCATGGCGCGGCCGCAGGGCCCTGCCCCGCCGCTGCTCCAGCGTGCGCTCCGCGGTGGCGGCGTGGGGCCGAGCCGCCCCTCGCAGGGAAGAGTGCGGCCTGGAACCGGAGATCCGCGACTCGAGCGCAGCCTGCCCTCCAGTCTTAGTGAGAGGAGGCTGCCCCAGCGCTCGCCCCAGTGTGGGGCTGCAGCCAGCGGAGTGGCGTCCCTCAAAATAACCAGTTGTAGCTTAGGGCGGCAAAGGGATGATTAACAGTAATTTAGCAGCGGTCCGGGGGAGAATACAGTCTTGCTCTGAATATGCTCTGTTTCACGCAGCCTTGGGCACTCTGATCGCTGGCACTAGGGTCTCTGCTCTGGAGGTACAGCCACGTGTTGGGAATGGCCTCAAGGGTGATAAATCATATAAAAATTAGGAATTTTGAGTTTCCCTGAAGTTACCGGATAGAGCTTAAAAACTGACAGGCAAAGAAAGATAAAAGGATGGAAAGGTATGCACACGGAATTATAAGAGTGGCTGGAGCTAGTGGAGAAACAGATAAAAAGGGCTGTGTATGGGAGAGGCTGCTTGTCTGAGGGAAGGAAAGGGAGACGGTCTTTTCCTGCTTAAATAAAAACTTGGTGCCTCTTGGAAGCCGAATCCTGTCAGGGCGTTTGATGGAAGAAGCCAAGCTAAACGCTCCTGGTGCTTTTGCTGATTGGCTTATCCACGTACACCAGATCCGAGGAAGCAGGTGGTATATATGCACATAAAGATTCCTACTTTCATTTTTAAATATAGTAGGGATGGTATCACGACTCATGAGTAGATGGGTGATGTTAGTTGTAGATTCTCATCATGCTGAACTCTTGCGTTTTTAACTTAGGCAACCAGCCCACTGTTGAGCCTTGAGTTGTTGGCTAATAAGCCCTTAAATTCTTACAATACATTTCCACAAACCTGGTGGCTGACAAATCCTTAATTTTATACCATACACATATCATTGAGTTCTCAACTTGCAAAGCAAGCTACTCAAAGGTGCTGGCCTAGAAACCACAACACACTTCCACAAGCTCCCTACACCCACCACGAAGTTCAGTATGGGAGGTAGAATATGACAGCTGTGGTTTGCCCAGACAAAGCAAGCAGAGAGAGAAATGAAGAAAAGGGAGAGAGAGTACAAAAAGTATCACCAGTCCTCAGATTCTGAATTGGTCCTGCTGCATTGGAGGGTCTGGAGTTGGGGTCATGAGAAAGAGAGTGTGAGAGGCGTGACCCGCTTTCTTATCTAGATAACCTGGTGCAAACCTCTTTGTTCACGCATGCACAGCCAGCCCTTGGAGCCCTCCCACAAGAGGTGAGTGGGGACAGGGACACTGAGCACAAGTGTCAAGGTAAAGCAGGAAGCTGGGTCAGAAAAGTGCTGCCCTTCCTTTACATCTTTATGTCACACCTTTCACACCTTTCCCATTCTAACAGTCAGAGTGTTTGAGACAAAAAATGCTTGTGTCTGTGTTGCGGTGTGCCCCAGGAGATTGCTCTCCTAACCTGTCACAGCCATCCCTGACACCTGCGACAAGCGCGGTACAGCCCAGCTTATGGATAAGCCAGGCTGATCTGGTGGCTCTTCTGTAACTGCGGCGTGACGTGATGAGGGCGAGGAATGAAGGAAGGGCACTGCTGAGGGGTTCTCACTCAAGTTTATTGAAGTCCCTGGCTAGGAGCTCCTCACCCTGGGAGAACTGCCTCAGCAGAACCCCGATCAGTGGACTGCAGCCGCTTAAGTACGGGGGTGGGGAAAGGAAAGGATAAATCGTAAGGGCCAATGAGGGGAATTCAGGGAGTGGCTCCGGGAATGAGGGACATCCCAGGAGGCCACTCCTGGGAGGATAGGAGAGATCTCCTCTGGTCCTGTCCTATCACACCACGCTCTCCCCTGAAGCTTCTAGAAGCTTGGGGGGAGCTACCGAGTGACAGGCAGTGGCCAGAAGGAGGGGAATGGGTGATTGACAACAAGGGAAGGAGGGAAAAACTTGGGATACAACCAACCAGCAGACAACAGTGGGGGTACATGGAACAAACCAACAGAGCATACATTGAACATAATAAAACACACCACTACATGTCTGGTTCTCCATAGATGGCAAATGCAAATAAAAAATTAGGATGGTTGGAGAAACAGCATGGCTGCTGGAGGTTAGAAGCTGGCTGAAAGAAGAGTGAAAAATGAGCCCAGTTCCTGCATTTGGCTCCTCCTTTTAGTGTTATTTTGATCCATTTTGAGCTGTTTGCCCTTCACATAGAATTTTTATTTGATTTGCATAATCCTGTAGAGGCCAAAAGTTGGATGTGATGCAGAAGTCCAAGTTCTGTGGGATCCAAGAGCAGCTTTAGAACGAGGCTGCTGGCAGCTTTTATTCATATTTCACTTGAATATCAGCTATCATTAGGAGACTAAATGCATAAGTGGTCACACCTTCCTAGCCTGTTTCCATTGTCAAGTACAGTACTTCCATAAAACTGTGATTCTTGAGAGTTACAGATTAAATACTGCAAGAAAACCTTTTTGGTATTAAGTGTCTTTTTATAAATAGGAATTTAAAAGCAATTTGGATCTGAAACTGCTCCAAATCAATTAATTAAGTTTTTTGCAGAAATCTTCAGTGAGAAAACATTAGGAAAAAACACTTCTATTTGTAAAATTGACAAGGGAGTCCAATGCAATGTTTAAATTAAGATAGCATTTAATAGTGCACTTAAAAAATGAAAATGCAGTGCACTTTTATGGAGCTAAAATTGTCTGTAACCAGCACCGACTAGCCTGGCATTAAAATTATGCCTGTAGATGTATTCTTTGGTCACACGGACCTGCCTGAATATACTACCTCCAGGACGAGAGGAAGTGAAAAATGAAAAGTGCCTTAGCTAGAGCTGGTAACAGTTCCCATGAATTGTCCCTACAAGTCACAGAAGTGGTGTTGGAGGGAAATGTTCGATTGAGGACTAGAAAGATGAAGTAACAAGCTGTGATTTTTCTGCCTGCCCAAATACTGCACAAGTTTCACAGAGGTTGCTGACCTCGTGCCTGGCAGAAACTGCTTTTCATTACTGCTTAGGTTTGGGCTAAAGCCAGCACTTTATCAATTTTCTGTGGCCTTGCCTTTATTAAAGAAAGTTTCTGATTAACCTCTCAGCAGTACAGTTGTCCCTTCAAAGGAAAAAAAAATTACATTGTGACAGCTGCGTGACGCTAGCAGAAGGAGGAAGCAGGGTCAGCTCTGTGGTTGTATTTACTTACATGACTGCGCTGCCAGTGTCTGTTAGCCTCTCACCTACCTTTCCTTCTCTTAATCCACCCACTAATTTCAGCCAAATTCTGTAGAGTGTTAGAGGATTCAGAGGTGTGATATTCCCACACCTTTCCTGAAAGTGGGTGATTTGGGAGAAAAGAAAAACCCATTTAGCTCCCAAATGAGGGAAAGAAGAAACAGTGCTGTGTGTCTGTATTTCCGAGAGTGGCTGTCCATGAGTATTGGCCGACTCGTTACACTGTACGTCACGGCACATATTATCAATACATGTTATGTCTTATCTTAGTCAAGCAAGAGATGTGGGGGAGCTATGAGCTAGGAGTATTTGGGACATGAGTCACTGAGGGAAGTTAGGTAGTGAAAAGGCAGGAACGGGATGTGTTACAGGGAGCCTAAAGGAGACATTGGGATATTATGTAGGACATGGGAGGGAGTTGAAGGTATTGTAATGAGAGGACATGGAAGCTGTAGGGGAAGCTTGTGTTGTTGTGATAAGAAGGGAGGACATAACTGATACAACACAAGTCTTCATTACCGTCGCTGCTGATGCAGCACCTTGTTTTCTGACAAGCGAAGAAAAATAACAGACCATGACCCGATAGTAATAAGAGATTTGCCAGAGAAACAAAGAAAAGTTTGAGCTGCAGTACTACAGATAATGGAAAATGAGAGGTAGAGGAGTACCTAGGATAAGGTAATTTAATGCAAAGGTCATAAAGCAAGTAGTCTGAAGTCTCTACAATAAATGGTGTAAAAGGAAGAAGTGCATGAAGATGCTATCAGATGTAGTTAATAAATAGAAACTGTATTTGATTGACATCTGACATGAAAAAATAATATAAATGGATATTTTCATGATCTGTTGATCACAGGCAACTCATTTACATTTCAGGACAAGGGAACAGAACAGTGGAAAGCAGCTGAAAAATTAACTGGTTCCCCAGAGCAGTTCTTCCCTTGCTACCCTCTGAGGAGGTGACCTGTTGTGAGGAACATGGGCTAAAAGATCAGCATAGACAAATGCTGTTAATGTCAATGTGGTATTTCAGACACTTCCAGGTTCCTCCAGGATTTTTGAGGAATGGACATCTGTTGGGTGGAGAGAGGATTCACCAGTTCTCTCCAGTGGAGTGAGAATGTCTTTGCCAACTGGCTTGCCACCCTTGTAAAGATGGCTTTAAACTAGGTTGTTGAAGGATGGAGGAGCAGTCCCATCAGACCTAAGATGGAAGAGAACTGGAAGAGCTAAAAGCTGGTGTGCCGACAGAGAGGTAGTGGTAGATAATGGGAGAGCAGGTGCAGGATAGCATGATGGCCGAGATTGCCTGGCATTTAGGGGGAGCTCAGTAGGCTGGAAAAGTGGAACAGCAGATGCTTGCTACGTGAAATTCAACAAAGACAATTGTAAAACATTACATCTAGGACTTAATGAGTTTTAGCAAAAGTGGCTGGATGCACATCTGCACTAACCTAATGGTCCATGACCTATTTTACTAACTTGGACTCTTCACTGGGTGTTATTGTTAGGTGTAATCTCTAGTCTGAACTCCTACAGTCTTTGCTCCCTGAACACAGCATTTATTAGAGCTAATTTATTGCTTTACCTATTCACCCTGCAAATTGTATCTCAGTGGGTAGTGAGATATTTTAATATTTTCTCTTAAATACTTAAATCAGCAGACAGAATATGCTTCCTAATCTGTGCTTTTCCTGATCTAATCTTCCTTTCACTTTTCAGCACAGAAACTCCACCAGGAATCACCTAGGTATATCCTCATTCTGCAGCCGAGTTATATCATCTTTTTTAGTCAAGAAACCAGTCTTCCCTATGTTGCTCCATCATCAGGTAGAAAGAAGCTATTAATTTCTTTAGTTTTGTCTCAGAAGCACAAATTCCATCACTGAGATATACGTCACTACATTTTCCAAAATATAAGGTGATTGGAATACAAATAATATAGTGGAATATCTCTAGTAGTTCATATTTTGTAATGCGAATAGATCGCTTTCTTTTTACTAAATATTTATATACACCCAAACAAAACTATAAGATAGAAAATAACTCTAAGTGATTTTGATTACCACAATTTTGTTTCTCTGATTCTTGACAAGTATAATGTGGATTTAAGCAAAAAGTTGCCAGTCCTGGAGACCATTAAGGATGCCAGTCTGCAAGGTGAAGACAACGTTCAGTTTGATAGGAACCTGCAATATGAGAGACTGTACACTGAAATAAAAGCAGATTTCACTTTTTGGAACTTTACTAAACCCACTTTTTAGCTCTAGAGGTTAAGTTAAGTTTGATCTGATATATCCAGTTTCCTGAAGCTGTTCTCTCTGACTAAAAAAGAGGTTTTAAAAAAGCACATGCAGGGGAAAAGTGGATTGAAAGTGTTTAAGTAAGAGAAGACACTGCCTGCAATTAAAAAGTTTGAGTGAATATGGCCAACTGCATGTGGAAGTCATGCAGCTGAGACACTTACTAGATCTTGCATTCCTTGAGTGAGACACTTTACTGGGAGTCTTGAGCAAGTAAAGAATGCAGTTTTGAATCCAGAATTCATATTATTCCAGATGTGGGTGGGGGAAATACGTATTTACTTACTAAACTGAAAAATCTTGATTCTACGCTGCCAATCTGTTCTGTTTCTTGCTCTCTTCTCTCCTCTTGTTCTGTGTGTCTCTCCCTTCAGCCACAAGCTTATTTTTTAGCTCTGGCTTCCTACCATCTCAAGCTTCAGGTATTACACAAACACACTGCATTTGTCACCATGCAGGCTTTGTGTGTAGCCTTGTATCAATTTCCTTCTTTTATCCATGGATTTTCTGTCGAGTTAGGATGTCTGTGGAATAGAGGCAGTATCTTTTCTGCACATTTTCAGAGCCCATTGTCCAATTAAGAAAAAACAAATCTATGCTCCTTATTGCCAGAACATATTAAAATTCTTCCTGAAGTTCAGCTCATCATTCTTCTCTTCATGCATTTCTGGTTTTCCTAAGAGGAGCCCAGGCATTAGTTCACAAGCACTACCAGAGCTTCTAACAGTTGCTCCTTTAGCCTAAGGTATGAAAGTATGTGCTTTGGGTATCTTCAACAGTCAATAAAAACGAAGGCTTATGTGAACTGTAATTCACATAAAAAGTAAACAGTTGTTCTAGAGATGCTCTTTGTTCTAGAGGTGCTCTACTCCCTCCACGAACAACCAGGATTGTGTCTTGCTTAGACACAACCTCTAACCTGCATGTTGGTTAGAAGGCTGAAGTTGGGTGAAATGGATCAATGCCCATATTTTGTAACTGGTTTAGAATTAGGAAAAAACTTTGTGTTTTAGCCTAATACTTGCTCTGTCAAAGCCTTTTAAAACCCAGACAATTAAATTCAACATGTGCTCTCTTAACTGGAAACACCTGAGTCAAAACAGCCTTTCCTGATTGTTATACTAACCCTAATCACAATGGAAGAATCTGCTGATGGCTATGGCTAATGCTGCAAAGCTTGAGTGCTCAGAAAATGTCACGAAGTGTAGGTTTTGTGATCCTGCCAAGTTGCAGCCTACCTAGGAAGAAATAATTAAGTGGTGTTGTTTTATGTTTCACATGAATTTTGAAATTGATTTACCCCTGGTGTTGCTGGGTGTAACCATGAAAAAAATCCCACCCACCTCTCACATCAGCAGTCACTTAAGATGTCTGTTTATGTTTAACCTAAAGTCTAAAACAAAAACCCAGTGATGCTCAAAATACCTTTCCTACGAGATATTCAGGGAAACAGTAACTTATTGTTTGAAGAAGAAAAGTGCCCCTGACCTCAAGAGAAACGAGAGATCTTAATTCTAACATTGGCTTAGCTACCACTCACACTTGGAGCAAAGTGATGTGGCATCCAATTTCTGTCACTGAAATCTCTTAAGAGTTAGTGGATCCATTTGCATGTATGGCTCTGAGGCTATTTGCCACCTCTTTGGTGGAGTTTCCTGATCCTCTTCTTGAGGTTCAAGGTTTTAATATATAAAATCACAAGGATGAATCAGTTCAAAGCTGCCTTATTTGCAGTCATGATTTTAACCTAGATCAAAGATATTAACCCATGTCTGCATGAAAAAAAACCAAATACAATTAAAGAAAAACACATTCTTACTGATGGGGAAAGAGACACGTTTTAATTCTCCAGTTTAGCACACTGCTATGTCCTTAACAGATTATATCATACAGATCTTACTCAATGCTGCAGACTTTCATTAAGCCACTTTCAATTCACATTTGTACTCTGGCACTAGATGAGCTGTAATAACTGAAAGGGAGGAAAACATTTGCATTTCGAGTAGTACATCTAACTTTCAGTCCAGGTTAGAACAATGTTTTAAGCAGCCCTATTGAAAGAATCATGTTTGGGTCATTTTGTCAGGAATCCAGTCTGTCTCCATAGTCCAACATGTGGCCATTATCATGTATCTGCGATAGTGGACTAACAGCTGTTTAATATAGCTAGTATAAAGTGAGGAGATGGAGGGGGAAAACATCTCCCTGGAGCTCCAGAAGAACTGTTGTTCATTTGGTCTGATCAAAACAGCTATTTGGTCTTACCACAAGAACTTGTACCCATGTAGGGAAGAAAAGAAATGGTGTTATTTTGTGTTCTTTTTATTCGCTTTCTGGATGGTTTTAATTTTAAGAGAGCTGCACTTGCTTATATCTAAGATAATCAGTCTACAGCTTAAAAGTCATGAAAGCTTACACATGCTTTCAAATACTGAAAGGAAGGAGCTCAGGCACACAAACTCTATTTTTGATGGGCATCCAGGGAACCGGTGAATTTTTTTTGACACATAACTCATACTCAGTTCAAAATACTCAGTATGAGATATACTTGCATTGAGCTTTGACCAAATGCTATAACTCCCCATGTAACATAACATTATGGGGTGACATAACTGCTCTCTTTCTTTCTAATTTGCACTGATTCCCTGAAAACATCACCATGATTTTGAGCAAACATATAAGCATCAAAATTGAAAATAACAGGCAATTTGAAAATGGTATTCAAATAATACTATGGGACGTATAGGTGTCTTTCTGCTGTGTCTTGGCAAAATGGTATCTACAATCCTAAGAATGACCTTCCTCACAATATAGCTCTCTAAGACAGGTAAGGTGTATGGAGACTTTCAAAAAGGGTGAGATCATACCCAGGAAAAGGTTGCTTTGTGCTTTTGCAACAATTGGGAAGGCAATAATAAGATCCCTCACTTGAGGTACATTCAGTGAAAGAAATAATGCTTTCCTGAAGTGATGTAGTATGGCAAGGACTTGTTCCCTTAAATGACAAGGAGAAGGACCAGCAGAAAAACAAGGGGAAATAAAGCAAACTGAATTGCTGAAGGATATGTTGAGCTGCACTTGTGTCAAATTTATGTGGTGATCTACCAATTACATACTGTATCTGCAGGGCGCCAGAGACTCATGGGAAGTACCACTAATGACAGTTGACTTGTCATATCCATGTAATTAGAATGATAATTAGGGTGATTTCAGAGCAAGGGACTGTGATTAGGTAGAGGTCGCTGACTTCTCACGGGATCTGGCAACCTAAGGGGCCTTTGTGCCTTTGAAAACAACTCTGTACCTACTTGGTTTTGTAGATGTTATGTCTTACCCATTCAGCTCCAGCCTCAGTCAATATTCTGTTTACATTTGCTGTCTAAGTTCTTCTAAAATTGCATGTTCTACAGTCCAGTGTCTTACTGCCTTACAGTTGAATCTCTTTTCACTCAAGTCTGAAATGATCCAAGGCCCATAATTGGTTAGTTGACGTCTTTCAAATCAGGGTCAAATTTCTGCTGTTGAAATCTTGTCTCACTTGATTTTTATGCTACCATTGACTCATGATTATCCCACATTTCCACATTGCTTTGGAGGATTTGTTTTATTCCTGGACCCCTTTGTGTATACCCTTAGTTTCTTACCATCTTTCATCTAATGAACAAGTTACCATCTTTATCAAATTCACTCTCAGGTTTTTCTCTCCTTCATATTTTTCAGATTAAGATCTCAGCTTAAGTTTGACCATCTGCTTATGAATGCTTGGCTTTCAGCCTATGTGCAACATTATTAAAAATGGTTCATCCTCGCTTTCCTTGTTCCTTCAGTCCCCAGGAGGCACAGCTCCTGCCTATCAGTTAGTACTTATCACATAAGCATTATGTTTGTTTCAAAACCTCTCAAAGCTCTTCTCTCAATCTGTCATGTGTTAGGCAGAAATTAACTTTTTACCTAAGACAGAATCTTGTCAATATAAACTGTAATGCTTGCTATTGAAATTCTTGTACAGATCTTCACCTTATGTATCAAGTATTGGAGCATTCTTTTTTAGTTCCACTCTACAGTAATTTAGAAAGTCTTTGGAAAAATAATTTTTTTCTACAGTTTCAACTTTTGCAATGTAACCTGTCAAATTCCTCCTCAGCTTCTGTATTTTAGCATGCAACTTAGATGTCTTGACATTTATTCTTTATGGTTAATGCCTGCCTTAATTATCTTGTGCTTAATACTGAGAAGGTTGATTTCTTTCTCTGAAAGGTTTGTAACTTAAACAGGAGCTATTACTTGTGCCTGCGTAGCTCAAGAGAAGAAGAGTCCAGATCCTAACAACTGGCCTTGGGTACTGGGAACTGGATGGCTGTTTACTGTGACTGTACATCTGGATGAATATATTGGGCTTCTTAGCCAAGCAAACAGCCCAAAGAGAATAGTGCACTAATGAATTTGTTTTGCTCCCAGTGTGAATTTAAGTAATTCAGAAACAGCTCAGATATCTATGGGAATGTTGTGTTAGCACTGTGCAGACATGGAATCTGTGTGTTTTTCCTGCACTCTTTCTTCTGTTTGGAAAAGTACCACTGTTAGCACCAGCAAAACTACTTTGCTGTTTTCTTTTAAACTGTTGTTTACTATGATATTTCCAGAAAAAAAAAAAAATCCCAAACAACAACAGCAATAATCCTTACAACTGCTGAACTAATAATGCACTAAGACAATCTTCTAAGCCGTTTAATGCTTGTCATATGGCTCCTGCTGTGTATGCCAGTCTCTCTATCTCAGATGGAGCTTCTCTGCTTTACAACTAAAGAAATCACCACCACAAAAATCTGTCTAATGAAAACTGGACAAGGTAACTTCGTGTTTGCATGATAAGTATCAAGTCTTTACAAAAGAGCTGGTACCCTTTGTAAACCTTCATTTCAAAATCTCATTTTAAATTACTAGTAGATAATTTCAGAAAAAAATCCATAAGAATTCCAGTAAATCATATGTCATAAAAGACATGTCTTCTTGTACATACCCATTCCTGAATATTTTAAAGTATTATTACTTGAAAAATTTACTGTCCCCCAGGTATATTTCATAAAGTTGATTTCTGAGTGATTCATTGCATCCAACACTGTTGAAAATGGTCCAGTTTAATTGCATGAGATGACATCTATGTTGGTAGAAATCCAGGATGTAAAGCTGTAATAAAAGCTGTACTAGAAGAAATAGTCTAGAGAATTAAAAAGTGGTTTATATTTTATTTAAATCTGCTTTTTTGAAAGTGGTATTTTCATATTCTTTCTCTAATTTACAGCGTAAAAAAGGGAATGTGTATATTGCCTCTCTACAATGACAACAATAGAATATTTAATAAGTTCTTTGCAGAAAAAAGGGGTATATGGTTACTGTGATCATGCTGTATACAGATTTTACAGTTACTACAAGACCACTAGCACACTGGAAGGAGACAGTAGCTTTTGGAATACCAAGGTAATTTCTGCCAAAAATGCTGTCCTCTTAGGATCAGAAAAAAATCACTGTTGCTGTTGTGTTCCTGCTTTCACCCTTAGACTGTACACACCTAACAATGAGTTAAAGTTGGGATCAAATACATTTAATTGAGTTACGTTATTACAGTGTCTTGACTATGTTGATATTTCTGTGTGTAAACTGAAAATAAAGTGCCTGAGTTTTTGGAAAATGTATATTTCCTTATCAAAAACTATCTTGTGCTAGTTCATGGGCCTTGTTATCGAGTGTTCAGTGTATGGGTTGCTCTATGCTCCTTACTTGGGGGAAAGGAATTTTTGCCAGAATTAGGACTTGATGAGCAGGTCCTGTACACTACAAACCAGACATGGAAGGTTATTAGAACTGACTGACCCCTGCACAAAGGCTGACAATTCTCTCTCCTTGTATATTCTGCCAGCACCTGAATTTTTATGTGAAAAAGGTATGTGAAACTTGTGTCTTTAGTACTGCCAAACTGTGTACATTTTTGGAGTTCATGCCCCTGTCTGCCTTGTTGGTGCCAATTTTATGGAAACTCTGTCACCGTCTGTACTAATTGACGCTGGCTTTAAAAAAAAATCGCACCAGAAAATTTAAAATACTCTCATAACGTATTTGTATGTATGCAAATGTAGGCACAGTAGAATTGAAAGTTATTTGTATCCTACATAATTTCTGAAAAGATTGTGACAGTTAAGTATGGAGCAATTTTAATTTTATCTTTTGGTCCTTTAATAATTATTTTTCCATAGTTATGATTAGAATTTGTAATGGCAGGGGAGATTCAACTGATAAAGTTTCACAGGTTTTACACACCTCCTAGAACAGAGTTGCAACTATTGGAGTTTATTCAATGCCACAACGTTGAATTCATGGGATATTTTACTCCTGATGTCAGTAGGCCTGGATTCTTGCCCTTGTGCTGTGGCTGCCCAAGATGGAATTCTATCCACTCTGCAGCAAAAGACAAACTTGCTGTATCTTCAGTCAGAATTTCACACTTCAGGAATAATTCAAAATTATTCCACTTTGGTAGCAGATTTGCTTTAAGACTCATCTCCCAGCTCCTTTCTGAACTGCAGCAGTGCACATTTCCCCCTGCAGTACTGAAGCAAAAGAAAAGAGAATGAGAAAGTTGAAAAAATTTGGATCAACAATACCTTAAAAAATGAATTCTGCGGGGTTTTAATGTGTGTAATTTTAATGAGCCACCTTATCCCAGAGTCCAGAGACATCTCTGTCCACACAACTTCTCTGTGGATGAAAACTACAATGTAGATTTGATCAGACTGGGAGCAGTAAACAGAGGTCATCAACTTGAGCTGGCTTTGCTGCCAAAAGCAGTGCTACACAGTTCCACAGCCTTCATGTGTATAATAGGTAGCTTCTACACAAAGGGAAAAGATGCTGTGTTCTTTTCATGACATATGGAGAAGAAAGAGAAATGACATTTTGGATAAGAAGATGGTGTTTCTTGGATTTTCTTACTTACTATGCTCCTTGGATATCATGAAGAATATAACCAAAGGTCAGAGAACTGTGGTCAAAAGTACTGAGAATTTAAAATATAAAAACACATATTAGAAGTGATTTGAGAGCCTGTTTTCCTTAGGCACATGCGACTGCTGTCAGCCATTGCCCTTTATCATTTGATGTCAGTGACCAATTTCAGCCATACGTGCAAGAGGATCGTCATCTTAAAGACAATTCATGCTTTACAAGCTTTGTAAAACAACCTACAGTTAGCAAGAAGAAAAAGGAAAATAATTCTTTAGTAGAGGGAAAGGTCCTCAGCTCTGCTACTGTCCTTCCTCCAGGTTAGCTGCAGTTCATGCTGTCTTTTGTCTGAGGCAGGTGCCACGGAGGAGGACCTGAGATCACTGCAGTGGGGAAGGAGATTTCAGGACCAAAAGACAAAAGTCTTTACCAAACCAGACTCTATTAGTTGTGCTGCTCAGCCAAATGTGTTGTTTCCTCATAAGCAGCTACAGCACTTTTGTGACATGAGTAGAAAGAAGCCCACTAGCTCAGGATTCTCAGGCAAGGCAAAGAAACCGATTTTCATTGTGAGATAAAAATAAAACCATTTAAAAAGAAGTAAAGAAATAACTTCCTAAACAGCTTGAAGGAAACAGGAGAAAAGACCTTTTTTTTCTGCTTTCCTCTTTGCGGATACAGGGCTTACAATACCCCGGAGCGTAACACCTACAAATGAGTGGAATCTGATATCCCATTTTTAATTACCGCCTTTATCTGCACTTCTGTAAAACAAACAAATTAAAAAGCCTAAAGCTGGCCTTGCACAGGGAAAACCTAGGTGTTCACAGGACTGAATTCACCACACTACTCTCTGCACCGTTTCTCTTTTCTTCATTCTGACTTTTGAATCTGCCCTGATGCCCTCATCTGACACAGCAACTACATCAGGGAGAGAGAAAACAGGATAGGCTTTCACTTTTGTCTGGCAGCACAAGCTTGCATTCTGTGCTTCGGAGGTTTTCAGAGGCTCTTTATTCCATGTAATGTTCCTGGAGTGGAGAAGCGTATCTTTTGTTCTTCCTTATAAAGGGATATTTTTATACACAAAGATATACAGTACACTGAATTACAAGAGTTTTTATGTATTGGATTGTGAGGCTTTAGCACAGAAATTTCTGATGATTCTTTAATTCCGCCTTACCCAAAGCATTTAACTTCAAAACCTTTAAAGTGTAGATGAATCAAAGCCTCAGAAACCATCCAACACATCAGCTAATTGTAGGGACATCAAAACCAAAATGAGACTCTTAATTTAAACAGGTTTCACTCCTAGCATGCTAAACATGTAGCCTGCGTATATGTGCTAAGCTGCATTATCTCAGTATACAAAAGTATGGCTTTATACACTTGCAAGTAATTAAAATGAGGGAGGACAGACATAAGTCTGCAAATAGAAATAATTCTTTTATATTTAAGAATATCTCTTGTTGTTTTAAACGTAGCTTCCATATTTTTGCTCTAACATTCTGTATGTCCAGAATGATGAAGGCTGTATAGGTCTTCTGATTCCTTTAATATCGTTTCCATATTAGATGGCCAGATGGTGGAGGGCGATAATACTCTGTACTAATCACTTAGGAAGTCTACAGAGTGGTGCTTTGAGATTTAGACCCACAGCCACAGCCACCACTCCTTTGATGGAAAGCCGCAGATACTATTCCAACCAATTGAATGTTTTTAAATATATATACACTGAACAAATTATCTAAACAGGAAAAAGACTGACAAATACCATTCAGTGCTAATGAAGAGAAGGTCTTGTCCAAAGGAAATAATTGCGTTCACAAGGATCAGAGACCAACATGGCATTATGCAATAGTATTTATACGCATCTAAAAAAATGTTTTTGCTCTTTTTATAGCCATAACAAAGAGACTTGCATTGCTAAGTTACTTCCCCCCGTCAAAAAAAGAAAAAAGCCTAGGAGCAGAATCATTATCTCAATATGTTCCTCAGTGTTTGATTTTTAATTCCACAGTGATCTTCTGTTCTGCCAATTGTACAGTTTTGTAATTCCAACAGATCAAATCAGCAGATACCCTTTTTTCTGACGGTAATATTTATTTATGTACAGGAATACCTTTTTGCTTCTGTTTCTACCTTGAAAATACTTGGTTTCTATTCTGAATGATGCATTGTTAGTCTGTGGGCGCATTTTACAGAAATAAATGTCAAATGTGCCCATTCCTAATACCATAGACTTTTTCACATGCTGAGATTTCTACATAAAAAAGGGAAAATATTTCTCTGTGAATTTTACTTCTATTGTTCAGCATTTCATAAAAACCCACACTGCAGGCTCTACTCCAGGCTGGCAACCAGAGACTCTGGAAAAAGAGACGGAGGCAGCACTGATCAGCACTCAAATATGATAAGCAAGCAGACTAAACATGTAAACAAGTCCTGTGCTGAGTGCTTTGTTTTGGTAGCACCAATTGTCATTTCAGTAGAGGAACAAACAACCCACTTCAGGCTATCTGGTTTATTAATTGTAGAACACTTTAAACAGTAAAAAGAAAATACAAAATAATGTTAAGCTAAAAGGTTTGTAAGATACTTCTCAGATCTGGGCTGCTCTAGTAATGCAGCAACGTTTTTCTCCAGCCCTAGTGTAAAATAAGCATCTTTATAATCCTGATATTTGTACAACATTGTACTAACATTGCAGAAATGGTGGACTTTATAGAAGTTCTCTCCCACCTACCCAGCATTATTTTTTCATCTTACCTGAACAAATATTTACTTAGCATTTCTGAAAATCAAACTCTAATACATGAGAACAGAAGACTGAAGATGTCATTATTTAAAAATAATTATATTTCTTCCTAATTCATTGTGTATTTTTCCTCTTACTGTGCATAGTGAAAGAATATATTAATGTTTTGGATGACGCTTTTAAATTGAGAATTTTAATTTGATTTTTCTCTCCTATCCTAAATCCCCTACTCTGTATTAGAGTATGTATCACTGTAGATTCATTAGTTACATTACCATGCAATGTGGTATTTCGCGATGCTGCCCAGTCAGCCTGAAGCCAGAAAGCTTGATTTTAACCTTGAATGACTTCATGGAGTTATTCTTCATACACACTAATACATTAAAAAACAAACCCTGGATCGGAAATTATATAAAACCAACACTCAACACATACTACTGTTACAGCATGCAGTTGTGAAATGTACGTGGGAAATAAACAAAGCACTAAGGAATGTCTTTAAAATGAGGATGGAGCAGGCACACAGAGAGGAAGAACATGTAAACAAGTGGTGGAAAAGAACAGATGTGTGCTGTTTAGACACACAGGCAACTTGCCCAAGGGAAGTTTGGATTATTGAGCTAACATGGCAAAGATACATAGTCTGTTCACATTTAAATCATAAGAGGGTTTGTGCATGTTGTGTGAAGAGTATTCCCACTACTTCTCTAAAGTAGGTGGGTTTTTAGTGTATGCCAGTCACACATAAAGCAAATTTGCAGTTCGGTTTGCCTAGAAATTTCCTCAAAAATGATGGTAAATGCTGCATCTTGTATAAAATTCAAGAGAGATGCAAGTTACAGAAGCCTCTCCAAGATTGCTGTACAAAGTCAGCCAAAAAAAAAGCTTCAGTAAGGGTGATAACTTCAACAGGCATTAATGGTTTTGATTCCACAGATACAGAATCCCTGTATTAAACCTTTACATTTTTCAAAGAGTGGAGAATACAGTTCTACCATTACTGCACACGGGTGGTCCTGGATATGCTTCTTGTTTCTGAGGCCAGCTTCCCATGACAATTGTGCACCATAAAAATACCCCAACTGTTGGAGTGAGAAGGGAAGAAGAAAGAGATAATACCACCAATGAAGTAGTCCAGAGATTCATAGACCACAAATCTCATTTGACTTCTGCCTTCACTGTAGTTACAATCCTGGTAAAAATGTAAGAGGTACCAAAGAAGAAACATAAAATTACATCCACATTAGAAGAGAAGAAAGATACGTCTTTTTTGGTTCTATTTAAAGTCTGTTAATAAAAAATGGTACATACAATTTATGTTAGAACTAAAGACTACAGCAATAGTTAGTAGTTTGTTGCCACAAAAATTAGTTGTCCATGTGACTCAGGCTTGCACATCTTAGCAGAGTCAGAATTTCCCCTACACTTGTCTTTAACATTTTATAACTTTACTGGAGCTTTAGCAGGGTGGAGACTGAATACAGGGTCTTACAGCAGTCAGACACAAAAAGGAAGGAGGAGGTTGCAGAGGACAGAGGTGATGTCAAGTGAGGTGCAAGTTTTAAAAGGAAAAGGGGTGCCCCAGCTGGGCCCTGAAGGAATGGACAGACGTGACTTTTCTAGAAATTCCAGGTATAGTATTTTCCTAAAGAAGGACAACTTAGGGAATTTGTAATATAAGTGTTTGTGAGGTGCAGAGATGTAGAGCTGGTTTTGTGCATATCCACATACTGTAAGCAGACTTTTAGGAGGGTATTTGGTTACTCTTTCTCCCTGCCTGGTTGCCTTGCCATCCTTCTCTCAGCATCCTGTTACTCCTTTCTGGATCTTGCAGTTTGCACCCCATTGCTTGGCTCCGGCCCTTCTTACTGAACAAGAGAAAACAGTTCAATTCTGCCAATCCTTCTGAAGGGCCTGTGTGTACGTTTTTGCATTGGTGATGGCAACTGCATGGGGGAGCTATGCACAGAGACTGTGGACTGATGGGGTAGAAGGGGGAGGAAAGGGGCTGCCATGGCCCTAGGCGCCAGGCACCTGGCACAGGAAGACCAGAAGAAGTTTGAAAAGCCTAGCAAAGAACTCTTCCAGTTTTCCTGATCTTGCTACAGTAACTCATCCGCTGGCTGACCACAGAAAAGTGAAGGAAAAGAGACAATACAATGGTGATGGGTAGCGAAAAGAGCAAACAAATGCTGAGATTAAAGGAACTCAGTGCATCCTTTAAATTGCTTCTCCTTTTGAATTAGTCACAACTACTTTTGAACTGAGCCATGCCTGGCAGAAGATTGCTAGTAGACCTTAAAAAACAGGGTGATTGAAGCCTTCAGGAGTAGGGAGTCTAAGGCTGTCAGGCTTCCTGTAGAATAGAGGCTTACAGATTTTATTTGAGAGAGGAAGAATAAGTAACACTGCTAGGCTGGGAGCCAAGCCACTAGAAAAGAGTTGTGGAGTAAAGGGGAATCCAGGCGAAGTCCCTGAACACCACCGCCTCCTGACAGATTTGTGTGAGGCTGCTGTTGTGCAACAGAATGGCTGAATGCACCGAGTGATACTTAACCTCCCTTTCCAACGATGTGAAAAGCTGGCTATAAAATATACATGCAGTATGCTGTATAAAACTCTCCTGTGAAGTAAGCATAACACTATTTATATCTATATTTTTATACCTGTACTAAACAAGGTTGACAGCACATGTGATTACAGCCCCATGCTTGTCACGGGTTAAACTGCATAGGTTTTGTAAACAGTGCGTAAATACGCTATATGATACAGCAGCACGTCACTAATCCACAGTAATGCAGGGAAGCCCCAGTGCAGATTAGTGGGGTTTGTGGATTACGGGCTGAGAGGGCATCTGAGGGGAAGTCAGCCATGCCTCAGGGCAAACTCCCCGCTCCCCTCAGGAGCGCAGTGGAATGCTTGTCACTGGAAGGAGCTGCCAGGGGCACCTCCGCGCAGCACAGAGGACATTGTGAGCAATGCTGATGCTGCTATTGCTTCTTTTTCAAATGCTGTAGTAGGCCTGCTCCAAACAGGGAATTGCACTCCTAGTCTCCCTGGAATCAGTTTAAACATGTAGCATACACCTGTTGTGCAGACACTTAAAGTGAAATTATGTGGTGCGTATGGATTTTGCAAGGAATTCTGACCTGCTCTGAGTACAGCTTGCATGGACAGATGTTACTCTGTATATACAATGCAAAAGTTAGTTTCTGAGAGTTTCTAGGCTAAACAGTAGTGATGTCAACAAATACATTGCTTCTGATTTTATATATATATAATGGCTGTTTCACTCACCCAAAAGACAATACAACTCCCTAAGTCACAATAATCTAGAATTGCATACAGTAAAATAATTATTCTTACTAACAATACAACCAGTCCCATTCACTTTTAACTGTGAAAGATCCTTTTACTCGTATAAAACTGAAAGACTGCTAAATGTCATATGGATAACAGTCTAAGTTAGTGTCATGATAAAATATCAGTACAGCAGTCATGCTGATTAAACATTTTATTAATATATGCATGTTAAAAAATTGAAATTGGATATTTGGGATATTGATATTCATTGTAATGTCTTCCTTTCAAGAAACAAAATGAATAATCCATATTTAAAAAAGCAGAATGTGAAGTGTTTGGCTTTGTTTCAGGCAAATTTTGCATTATCTGAAAATCAGGATTAATTTTTTATATGACATCACAGATGACTTGGCAATGTCATGGTTATATGTGGTACGCTTTTGTAATGCTAAAAAGTTACCTGAGGCAAAGACTTGAGATAGATGATTTTAAAGAGATCAGCTCTTTGTGAAGCACATTTTCCCCTCAGCAGTCTATAGGCTCAGACAATGAGTTTGTCCATTTTAAGTTTATTGACCTTTGTGAATACAGTACTTGAAAACTGCTAACAGATTTCTTTGAAAATCAATGCCAGTTGTAAAGCTGTTTGTTATCTATCCAATCTTTTTTCTTGAGTGTGAGTAATAAAAAAAGAAAATTACATCAGTGAAATTGAAAAGTCAAATTGATTAAAAAGGAAACATTCATTCCATTCTCCTTTGGAAAAGCAAAATGAAGAAGAGATGGATATTTTATCTGGATCTACATATCTGAACTACATATATAATAATGCAGTTCACCACAGACCAAGAAAGTTTCTAATAGTCAATCCTGAGAAAAGATCATGTGGAATTCTATGCCCATATTGTAGTAGGACAAAAATCAAGCTAATTTGCTTCTTTAACTTATTTTGGCCTAAGCTTGCAAAAGTAAATCAGTTGATTCACACTGCTGGCCATATTACAGTGAAAAATATACAGGATAAAATAGAGGCCCCTGGTGATGTCAAGAGAGGTTGATTTATAGTGATAGGGTGAAGCCAGGATTTGACCTTGGTTTCTCTTGTCACCATTAACAGTCTTACATGGAATACTGAGAATTAGAAACATCAACAAAAGTACCAATTTTTCTTTAAAACACATTTTTCTGACATATTTTCTGACAGCAGAACGTAAGGCTTTTTCTCAAGCAGTTTGCTGTAAAGGTATCTAAGCCTAACTAGCTGCATGGGAAATCTCTTGAGGGCAAAACTAGTTTCCAGTTCTGCAAAAAGACATAAATATGAACTAGGTAGCAAACTGTCTGCAGGACCAATCAATATAAATGTTAATACCCAGTATAGGGTAACTTGTCCATAGCCAGGTTCCCCGAATCAACTGCATTTGTAACATAGATGGGGCCCCACAAGCTATTCAAAGAAAACATTGCAAAAGCTGCTTGCCATTTAATGATTGCATTAACACCATTATCTACTATCTAATCGATGCTGTGATTGACAACTTTGCAAATCAGATTAGCTTTCAGTCTGCCTATGAGTTTAGGAATGGAAAATTGTGTGGGCACCAATTTGTGGAAAATGAACAACATTCAAAGGTATGAAACAGAAAATCACTGATATTGCAGGTTCGTTGTAACAACTATACCCCAAGATACACTAAAATCGCTCCTGTGATTTTATTCACATCTTGCATCGCATCACTCCAGTGTTGCTCGCATACAGGGAGGGGAAGTTCCCACCCAATGACATCATAGTTTGTCTTTGGCTACAGCCAGCTACATATTTTTAAAGAGGTCCTGTTTGTTCCATAACTGAACTCTTCACCTTTTGATTATATGTTTTGGTGGGGGGAGTTAAAAGGAAAAAGCCTGCTAGTAAATTTACTTGAACTTGGCATTCACAGTCTCAGACTTGGGTGGGCTGCATTCCCTCCTCCGGTTACACCCTACCTGAAATCCTTGTATGTTAAATCACTTGACTAGTTCAGCCTTAATTATTGGGTCATACCCTAGGAAGCAAGTTCAGAGATACTGGAAATGTGTGCTTACAAAAACACACATAATTGTAGAAAAATATGTGGATAAACTAAGAGAGGAACACTGAGACTGTGGAAAAAAACCCCAACGTTTATTTGGAAGAAAAAAAATTATCTCTTAGTTGTGATGAAGTGTCACAAAACACATGCTATATGCTACCCTTCCAGATTTTTATGAAGAGAAATGCCTCCCCTCTCCCTCCCTTCCTCCCAGTCAGGAAACATTAAACTATTTTTACATATTAACACCAACCTTAATATTCCTATCCTCTTCAGCTGCTACAAATGCATTCTCTATTAAAAACATGTATGAGAAAAAGATATTTCTGCAAATATCTGGATCTACATAGAAATGGAGTGAGCTATTGATAAGCATGAACTATTGGAGAAGTTTTATGTCACAATCAAGTGGATTTATTATTACATTTACAGACACACAACTTTTGTGTTTTCCATAGTAGCAATCTCAAAGATGGGATCAGCAGGCAATTTTGTAATGGTCTGTAGGTAACTGACAGGATGCATAGCACTGCTTTCTTGCTTGCAGATATTTGGAGGAGTAGCCAGGAAAAGAAAAGTCAGGAATTTTATTTAAGCACTTGGAATGGGACAGATATAAGTATCTTAACTGCCTCTTGTATGTACTGTCCTCACAGAGAAAGTGAAGGCCAGAACCACAGCTGGAACAGTTAGGAAAGCCTAAATATTTTCTTAACATTACTTTTCCATTGGAGCAGTTTCTGTGGTTGGCCCTGTTTGTTCCACAAATGAAACCAGAGGTGATTCCATGCCACCAGTACTCTGGCCTGGGAAAGTTTACTTTAGAACATCCTCAGCACATATCCTAAAGAAGATAAGCGGAGTGGATGGTGGATATGTTTTTTATTTTCAAAAAGTTATAGTTTCAGAAAACAGATAAATGGTTGTTTATGATATCGAACATGTGGGTTTCCCCCTTTGCTAGAACTGTGAGAAGAAATGGATAAGTATCATTGATACATGGAGATTTTTGGTGCTTGGTTTTGCTTTTTTTTGGGAGGGCAGGTTGCTGATTTGATTTTGTGCCTATGTTGTGAATTCCTATCATTTTGCCATTGGAAAGTTTCAAAACTTAACAGGAAAATAGTCAGTGAGTGGTAGAAACTTAGAAGTTTTGGAAAGTAAAGAAATATTCAGTTCAAAACTCTTGCAGAAAATTGACTTTATTCCTTTACAAGTATTCGGATCTATATTCTGATTTGTTGATTCTTCATTTATTGAAGTAGTGGTGCCAAGGCTCCCATTCAGTTGTGGGGTTAGCATGGAACTCATCTAATTAAGCAAGGTCCTCCTTCTCTCACTGTGTGGTCTGTCACACTGTGATATGCACTTTCCAAAGCGTTCTTAGTGAATGCTTTGGCTTCCTACCACAGGACACTGTGATACAAAAGTTTATTTAAATAATCCTGGTGAGTCTGTTCCTACAAGGTGTTTAGTGATTTATACTGAGTTATAATTATCCCCAGTTTCTTCAATCTTTGCTAAGTGGCAAGGTTTCCCACATCTTGATCTCAGGATCTTAAGATGGATGATTCTAGGAATATGTACAATAGACACTATGATGGTGATATAAGTATCCATTTTACCATTGAGGACAATGGGACCTCTAACCTATTTAGCACAGCTGTCATGAGACTCCAGTATACATAAAAAACATCCCTCCCAGCTTATGTTTTCACAATTCTATTTATCAGCCCCATGAAAATGCCTTTCAAATGTAATTATCTACAGCTTTTTTCAGCTGAGAGCCCTCTCTCACAGAACTTGATGACACAAGCTCTCTCCAGTATAGAAGCTTTCATCGCTGCTTAGTATATTAGAATCAGAAACATTTTAGACATGTTAACAGAGATTGTATACAAATTATGAATTATCAGTGTTGCAGTTGAAATCTCAGATATGGAAAAATAATGTTTTTACTAAAGATACACATCCTTTGCTGCACTTAAGATGCCTCTGGAGTCTCTGTTGGTTGGTATGATGCAGCTATGAAATAAGTAACTTATTTTCTTGCTTAATGGCTTTCATCCTCTACTTTATTACCACACAATCATGTTTCAACTACATTTCTTTAGGCATAACTGATTTTGAGCCCTACTTGGCCCGCCAGGTTGGATCTTTCCATCTGTTGTGGATGTTTGCTCTACAAACAAAATCTAGGTCTTCAGCAACACTTGCCACTTACCCATGCCAATATTTGTTATCCGCTTCACTGCCCAGTTGGTAGTGATGCCAAGCAGCAACATCAAGGGAACACAGGCTTTTCACATCAGCAGTCACTTTGAACTACTAGTTGTTTTTTGCTGTTCAGTGGAATTTATGTTGTGGCTTTGATTTTGACACTTAATGATACTACAGAATCAAACAAATGGGCAATCTAAAGACAAAAGAAAAGTATAACCTATGGGTATTAATTTCATGACCAATGTGGTGTATTCCTCATGTGATTCTCTCCTCCCTTTCCCTTCTTCCCCCTGCCTCCCCCCCTCCACCCCTTCTCTCTAGCTGAATGAAAAGTTTAAATTCATTGTGTTTATCTTACATCACGTACTGCTCATCTTCAGGATTTTTTGTCATTTTATGGTTTTCCTTTTACACTCCAGACTCTACAACTTCTATTGCTATAAAATGTGCAAAGGCCCTAAAGGTGTCCCTTTTTTTCAGAGATAAAAGAGGCTTCCTTTTGGGATGGTCCAGCAATGCACATCTACAGAGACGTGTCCTAACTTGAGGCCAACCCTTAAGTCAGTATAGCAGTAACCAAGAAGAATCTTAGCAATTCAGAAGATGCAGTCATAGGAATGAGTCCTTTAACCAGTAGTGTCTGCAAGATCAGAATCTTACTAATTCCAAACCCCCACAATTACATTTATCTGCTTATAATGACCATACAAGAGCTGCAGAATGGGATTGCTTCATCTGTCCTCCCTGTCAGCACCACAACTGGGGTGTGAGAAAACTCATGCCTTCACACTGCAGCAATATAACTTGTCTCTTGTTTTGGGCTCTATCTGATGTGTCAAAATCTGGGGGCAGAGAGAATCCACTGCACTGTTCTACTGCCAGAAGCACAAAGCAGAATCACACATTAAAAAGTACCCAATTGGAAGGGGCATTCCTTGACCAGCAATCAAATGTAGTGGCAGCATCCACTCCTGTGATGCCAAAGGGTACCTTTCACATCATTCATGTGCATAAACTGTGTAACTTTGAGCTCCAGACGCTGCATACAAATGATATTACTGGGCACATGAAGTCTCCTGTGCCAACAGGTTGAAAATATTGTCCATGATAAGTGTCTTCATCAATTATGCAGTTTGATCACAGTAAAGCTGCAGGTAAAATGATATTCTTCTCCTACTGCACATTTTTATGCTGATGCACAAAAAAAATTTCTGTTCGTTATGGAAGGTATTTTCAGTCATTAATCCAATGCCTTGGAACCTTGCTGAATGCCAGCAGACTTGCCAGCAAACTAACCTCTAGGCAAAAAATACATTTACTTTCCAGAAAGTAGCCTCCTAAAAGCTTGCTCCCATCTATAAGAAAACTTTATGGGAAAAGGAGAGACAATTTTCAGGACCAGCTTTGCAGACCACTCAGGAATTTACTCATTAGAAACCACAATGATGTTGCTGAGTAACTAAAGTTAGTCACTAAATATAACTAAGTGTAACTAAAGCAGTTATATTATTTTACCAGGAATAGATTAGGCAGTATTCTTGTGTTTACTTCAGCCATTTCTGGGATCTTTTTCTCATTCATTTTTCCTTTGAAATCTCTAAAAAGGAGACATCTTTACATACAAGAAGTCAGCCTAAGTATTTTTCCTTACGTCATGTTTTCTGTTAACATCACACAGTTTATAAATAGAAATGGCTATTTTTCCCGTATTTTCTTTTCTAACAGACACTGCTCATTGCTGTGCCAACAGATTAACTTGGAGACTACAGAGTGAATATCATAAAAGTGTCATTTAGGTAAAGCCAAGAAGCAAAGTGGCGCAAGAGTTGTGCAAACAGCCATTTCAACTTCAGATTTACAGTCCATAGACAGCAGCTCCTACGCTGCAGCTTTTCTATCTCTTAAACAGTGTGTAGATTGTATCAGCACTTTAAAGAAATTTTGCATATTGAGTGCAACAACAGATTGGTAACATTTCTTATACTCTGGCACCTACACAAAATTTAGATATAAACTCAGAGAAGTAAAAAGGGGATCGAGAAAAATATTTGAAACTACATGAATGGGTTTTCTCTAGTGTTAGTACAGCAGAGTTTATGTCCCAAAAATGTGGTATGTTCCACTTGAATATGAGGAAAAACTTCTTTACTGTGAGGCCGGTTGTGGAATCTCCCTCAATGGATATTCAAGGAATATCATGTGCAATGTGCTCTAGGATGACCCTGCTTGACCAGGGAGGTTGGATCAGTCAGTCATCCCTTCGAACTTCACCCATTCTGTGAAAATCAGAGGACTATGAAAATCTCTTTAGGACCTGTTCGTCCCACAATAAAAGTTCAGAGGAAGCATACACCAAAAAATGTATTATATTTTATGTTGTTTAAAGAAAAGCAACATAGATTTTTAACTTAATGAAACTCCCAGGCTATTTACTTTTTCAAAACTGTCAATCAGAGAAGCAAAGTTTGTCATAAGGTAGCGGATTTCTACAGAAACAAATGGCCTAAAACCAGTGTGAAAAGAAATATGAGTGTAAATAAAGCTCTGGGAGGTACCTCTAACTGGGATTCTGAGCAGAAGTGTCCAAATCTTGCTGAGGAAAGCAGAAAAAAGCAGTTCCTTTGAAGTATTCCTGAATTTTCCAGTCTAGGGAAACTTCATTGCAGGCATTTCCACCAGTTTAAGCAACACTGGAAACCTTAACGAAGACAAGATTTTTGCAGGGGCAGTTGGTTTTAGTACTGTGTCAATTACATTTGCTCAGGCCAATGGTATTAAACACTGGCAGCCACACAAATACTGGCAATGACAGATGGCAGCTGGGATGGTGCAAACTTAGGAAGTCTCTGAAAGCACCAGAGACCGAGTGTCTCCTGTTGCACCCATAAGTTAAGTTTTTTACAGTGGTAGTTACTGGTTTTAGGCATGCATGGGAAGCTGCTGTATTATTTTCTGGAGAAACTGACACATATTCTACTATCATTCTTCATGCTTAGTGATATCAGAGCATCTGAGGAATGAACCAGGGAAGTTCAGACACAAGAGTTTTAGAGTTTGTTTGGCATATTGAAAGCATCTAGAGGTAAAACCCTAACCCAGTAGCGCTGCGGTAATTGTAGCATCTGCTGTATCAAATTAAAAAAATGCAGTGACTGGTTTTCCTGAAAAAGAAAAATGATACTCCATCTCCTCTTTGAAAGAGTCAAAATGCTTTTTTAGTGGTGTTTTTGAATGCAGAGAAAGAGATACTAAAAATAATTCATCAGCTTTATTTAAATTATGCAGTGTAATACATAAAACATGAAGATTACAACATCAAGCAATATAGCTGGAACAAATTAAAACTGCTTGTGCATATGCATTGTAATTCCTTCTTTAATTACTGGTCCCTAATGTCTTTCAGTGGATGCAGAATGAACATGTGGAATTAAGCACAGATACCTAATAGTGCCTGCTCTCTGTTCATTGCCAACTCATTACTTCTCTCTGCTTACATTAATTTCCTTTAAGAGCACTCCTATGAGCTGCCTGGTTGCTTTTACTTCTGAAGCACTAAGATTAAGAAAAATATTAATCAGTGTCAAATAGGACTTGATTTCTTAATGTTGAACATTATGAAATAAGTAGAATATACAGTATATTGCCTGTTGACTTAATTTTCACTAGTAGGCTACCCTAAATGAAACCCCAGCATCTTAGGACTGACATTGTGAAAACACATCCCTCAACCTCTTCACACAAAATCAGATTAAAGCTATGTGTTACATGCAATCACACAGATTTCTAAGAAAGAAAACTTGGTATCTTACAATTTCTTCAAAATTCTGTAAAGAACAGTCAGCAATCTCAGTCATGAACCTGTTCCCTGCCTTCTAATTTTCATAGAAATTACACAGGGATTACATATAAAATGCCTCATTTTACTATATAGCTTGCTCCAAAGTAGAAAATCTATTCTGTGCACTTCAAAAAAAGGCACAGCCAGTATGCATGAAGGTTAGACAAGAAGTCTGTAGTTAACTTCAGCTTATAATGTATGAAAGAGATGAACTTGTACAGGCAACATATATTACGTGCTGGATTTTGCAAAATCAGTATGACTGCACACAATGTAAGCAATTTTCTGTTTCCACAGCACTCCCAAGGCCTGCAGCCTGTGCAGCACAGCAGTTGCCATGAGTTATTCATATCCAGGCCTTTTAGCAGTCAGCATCCACACACACATCCAAACACCTTAGGCAAGTGAAAGTCAACCCCCATTCAAAAATTCAGGTTGTAAGGAGGCCTCTCACTAAACCTCCTGCTCAACAGCAAGGCCTGCTGCGTGGTCAGTCCAGGTTGCTCAGGACTTGGGCTGCTTGGGAGTGGAAATCCCCGAGGAACCCACTCCCACGGCCCAGCTGTCCGCAGCATGAGTAACTTTTTCCTTAACACCCAGCTTGACGCTCTCATTTCACTTCACTGCCGCTCTCCTTCAGCAGGACACTGAAACCCCTGGCTGCCTCTTCTCCACCAGGTCCCCACGAGTGCTGATCCTATCCGCAGGCCGCGGCAGTCCCGGCCCCTCCACCTCCCCGCACGGGACGGTCGCTCCGGCCCCGCAGCCTCGGGCATCCCGTCGCGTTCCCGGTGGTGTGGCCGTTCCAACCGCGCGCGGGGCCCCGGCTGGAGGCGGCACCTGCCGAGGGCTGCGGAGAGCCGGGAGGGGTCACCGCCTCCCCTCCGCGCCCGCGCAGCCCTCAGTGCCGCAGCTCATTCCGCTTGGAGACACCGCGGGACAGCAGCACCGCACCGCACCGCACGGCTGGCGCCCTGCCCGGACTCTTCCGAGGCCATGGCTCGCCAGCGGCGCTGCCGGACAGTGTCTCTCCGGTGCGATGCCCACGCTGCGACGACGCTCCCGGCGCCCATCCCGGCCCCAGGCTAGAACCGCACACCCGACAGGCAGCGGCCGCTGGACACGGC
>VYXD01011913.1:328535-421979 GCA_013397195.1 Hylia prasina
CTGCTGGCGCGGGCAGTGCCGCGCTCGCCGCCTCCGGCCGCTGCTCGGGGCACCCCGGCCGGCGCTGCTCGGGCTCCGCGGTCGCTGCCGTGCCCGCATCCACCGCGCTCTTGAATCGCCCGCCTCTGGTCTGGGGCCGGGAGGAGAGGGGTGTTTTTCCCCGAAAACCTGTCCCGATGGCTGTTGGTGCCTTTCCCGCATCCGTCGCGTGAATGCCGCGTGAAGAGTGGCTGCTGGTTTACTAATTTCCTTCCTCCCGGAGTACCACTCCTCTCCTCCTGATAGCTTCATCTGTTTGCATCTTGGGCTGTTCCTTTCTTTTATCTGTAAGTTAGCAACTGCAGAAAAATGAGCTAAGTAGGCCCCTGGGCTGAGGCTGTTTATCGGGAATCAGGTAGGGGGTGAAATCGAGGAAGACTTTGCATCCCTAATTTCCCTTCTCTTCAAGATTAGGGTAAAAATAAGTGTAGAATCCTCTTATATGGTTTGTGTCTACTGTTTTAAAGTAAGTCTCCCTTTCAAGATCTGATGACCTAGCCTCTGAGCTTTATGCACTGAGATCTTTTAATTTTTTTTATTTATAAATATAGATCCAAAGTTGTTTTCCTATTATTGTTCTTTTGTAAGGTTTTGATTACAGTACTCTTAAGTCTGAATACACTCAAAAGAGCTATTAACACTGGTAACATTTTTTTTAGTGCAGTGTTCTTCCACTGGTAAAGATCCCACTGAGTTGAACTTAATCCCTTTTGATGTTAATAGTATTGTGCACACATGTGTATGGCTAGAAGGATCACTGACTGACATAAAGGGAGTTGTTTTGAGAGATTGTCAGCTTGATGATTGATTTACACCTTCTGAAAGAAATCACTGCCAGAGAACAAGTAATAGCCAGCTAGAGTAAGCTTAGGTTGAGATACTTTGATACCAGTAATAACTAGCAAGCAGTTGATTTGATGTGGTTTTTACTTATAAAGCTCTCCAAGATCCGTTTTTAATTAAAATTATATATTCTTTATTTGTTTTAAAGCACATGTATTGATTTTCTTAGCATTATGGCCTCTTTTCTGTCTGCTGTCATGGGTGCTTCCAGAGTGTTAGTGAAATACAAGAAGCACAGTTCTGCAGAACTTAGCCTTCAGCAAATTCTCATAAACTTGTGTGCATCCATTCCTGTAGAGGCTGAAATGAGAAAATGCTTCTTTGAGAGACTGTCTAAAAGAAAAGCTGCATCCTTTAGCATCATGTTTTGAACAGCAGGAAAACTGACTCCCTAAGCTGCAGAGCCAACAGAAGCAGTTTTGTGGCACCCTGGGTTACACAGCAGTGGCCCTGGAAGGTTATTCAGCAGAAGCACTCTGTTTCAGCTGCTGCTCTCCTCCTTTACAGCAAGTTTCCATTTCTGCTGGCCATGTTGCTTTGTGTCTGCTGTTGACCTCTTGGTGGGAAGTTGAGCTGCTTACTCTTGCCTAAATTGCAACATTTTGCTGAGTTTCATTACCTTTGAGCTTAGAAAATGACCTTCCCCTCAGTGTTTTCTGAGGTTATGGATCTCAAAAATTTCAATCTACAGTTTGTACCTGTGGCAGATGAGCCTGCATTGTAAAAGTATATTTTAAATGGCCTAGACAAGACTTCTAAAAATATGCATGTTCTCTCTGCCCATTTGTTGATAGTGGAGAAGGGGGAGAATTCAAACTTCTTAACATCCAAGGCTGTGTGGAATAAGCTTCCAGGCTTCATTCATCTGGAAACAGACCTTTTGTTCCACTTCTACTTGGATAATTTTCCAGTAACTGCAGTCAATCATAATTATTTTTTAGATTCAAGGAGCAACAAAGGTAACATTCTAAAGCTAATTTGGCTTCCTGATGTCTTAATGAGGATTCAGTGACAACACTGAAGAGCTCTCATTTAGAGAAGGTAACCTGAAGAAGGGTTGTATTACTTCTGGTAACCAGTATGGTCTGAATCAGTTTGTGAGTGTGAATATAGGTAGAATATTCATTTTTCATGGGACTCCCAAGTCATGCCTTTAAAGATGAAGAATGTGGGTCATTGGTGGAGAATGGAAAAGTGTTCTGGGAAGTACAGACATGTAAAGAAGATATTGTGGGTTGTGATAAATAATTTGGACATATGTGCTCTTTAAGTTGACGTTTGAAAAATCAAGCTAGGTTTATAAGCAACGTTTAAAATATGACTAGGTAAAAAAAAAAATCCTGTAGTTGGTGGGGTTCCTTTTTGAACTGGCATTTCCTTTTGGTATTAATCTGGGAAGCATGTTTTAGTACAAAAGATTGATCTATTTTAGGATTCAGAAGGGAGGGAACAACATAAAATAGCGATAGATGTATCGGTTACATGGAATATTTGCTGGCAGAAAAAGGATCTATATAATTTTAATAGTTGTGTCTGTAATGTGTAACTCTATTCTAATTTTTGAAAGAAGTTTTCTACGTTTTAGTTTACTGTGTGTAAATTTCAGTAGGTTAAAAGTGATTTTACTAAAGATTGTAGTGTACAACATATTTGCCACCAGTTATTTCTAAAGCAATGTTGAATGCTTTCCTGAGGAACATGTACTAAGTCAAACTGTGGTTTCATTCTGGAATTGGTCTTAAGTAGGGGGGAGTGAGAGGAGGGAAGATGGGCTGCCTTCCTCATTACAAGCAAAATTAACCCAAGAAAAGCAGTGTTGGAAAACTGTTCATTGTGTACTCACACAATGGGTGGACGCAAGAAAGAGAATGGGAGCAAGAAAAGGGGATGTGGAAGCATCTGATTGTTGTAGTCTGAGCTATACAGGACGTCAAACTGCATTGTAAGGGGTTATTTCTGGCCTTCTATTTTGAAAGCAAAGAGTACTATAAAATATAATGGTGTTAAGACTTTAAAATAAACTTCCACACTTCTATTTTTTTTAAGAGAAAAAAAATCAAAGTGCAAGTTAAATGACTGGGTGTGGGGTTTCTTTCTCTTCCTATTTGTCAGGGTGTTCACATTTTTAAAATGTTTATAATTTTGGCACTGTTCAGTTTCACTTATCTGGTTTTCTAATTTATTTGATGGGTTAATTTTTTTGTATAATGTGACTCTGAATGATTCCCTTATAGGCAAGGAAGATATATTGCTGTTATCCGGTTGTCATAGTTGATTTCACTCTACAAATCTTCAAGATTCCTACTGGAGTGAAAGGTAATTTGGGATTTTTTTTTTATATCAGAAGATTGATTGTATGAATTTACTAAATAGGCAAAATTTTCTGTTCTGTTTCAACTTCATTTATTTTGGCAGTTGGTGTGATAAATTTACATGGCTTGTCAGTTTTGTAATATTATATAGAAAACAACATCTTGATATAGTAAACATTTTGACCTCTACTTAAGAAGTTTGTGGTGTACACCCGTCTGTGAAGGTAATTTTGCTGGGAACTTATTTCCTCCATAGACTTCACCTTGTCTTTGAGAACTTTGTAAAGATTTACGGGCTAAGTGAAGGCCATATCAACAGAATATTAATTACTACTGAATAATCTATAAATAGGTATTCTGTTTGACTAGTGAAATGAGGAACTTATGTTCCATGTATAGTATGGGATTATAGACTTAGATGTACTGCAGGTGGGACAGCTTAGCAAGAATGCAGGTTTATTTATTTTAACAGACTTAGGGGAAAAAGGTTTTTTTCACTTGCTGTAGTGTCTGATGTCTTAGAGGCACTACACAAACACTGCATTACAATGACTCTGTGAGTTAGTGTTGTTAAGGAAAATGTCAGATGCCAGCTCTTTGCTGTGCACGTCACAGCTGCCTTTGATGGAATAATGTTTCATGACTGCACTGACGTATGGGATGCTTTCAAGGCCTGACTTCAGTGAAGTTGGCCCCTTGTATGAAACCTGATTGTCTCTGCAGATTCTCAGAAGCAGGTAGTTGTATTTTGTGTTTCTTTGATTGGCTTTTTTTTCTAAAGGAGATAAGGTACTACTACTGTTCATCTCTGTAGTGCTTTTATTAATAGTAGCATGGCTTTTCAGAGAGTTCTAGTGCAGGAGAATTGCAGGAAGATCCTCTCTTTTAATGCTGGTGACTTTTGTCAGTGTCTAGGGGGTTAAATCAATGTTTTACTTGATATTGTATCTACCGTGGGACTCATATTTGTCTGTATCTTGGTTTCTCTTCCCTATTCTTTCTGAAGGGTGTGATAAAGCCTATCTTTTAGCTTACCTTGCTGTTACTAAGTCATATGGCCTGTGTGCTCTGTAAGGTCACTGTTATATCTTGCCATTGAGTAGTAAAAAAGGTTAGCTAAGGACAGTTTAAAAGAGAATTGTGGATTGCCATGGTCCTCTTGAATCTTCCCAACTTCTAACATTATCTGTGTGGTTTTCTGTTTGCAAAGCAATAGTTCTGGAAAACTGTTTCATAGGAAAAGATGTTCAGTAACCAGAAAATAAAAATAGACTCAAAAAAAAAAAGGCATGGACTTTCTGAAAGATCAGTTTCATCTTAAATTGCTTGCACTGATGACAAAGCAGAGTTTAACCAAATATTTATTGTTGAAATTACTCTCTAATTAGTAGTGTTGTACAGCTAAATGTAACACCAGATTTTACTGTAATTTGCTGCTATCCCATTACTGTGGGTAGAGAAGTATAGACTATAACTGTGGTATTCTTTATAGTGGCCTGGATAAGAATTTGACTACAACATTTTAAGAACGTAGAATGTAAGATTATGAAAAGCTTCAGTATGTATTTAAAATGCATGATGTGCTCTCTGACCACAACAGAAAATTAGAACAGCTTTTTCTAATTTGAAATAATCAGTTATCCTGTATATAGGATTTAAAATATGTGGTCCTAATTCAAGTAGTTGAATTCATACTAGGCAGACCTTTGAATTCTAACTGATTCAGCATGTATCCTCCTACTTCTGAAAATCAAACCACAATTAAAATCTGGTGATAAAAATGTGCTTGGGTTTCATTTTTGTTGAACATTTCTATTGCTTCCAGTTACTCACAAAAGCAGGGATTCGTCAATTAAAATGTCAGAATGTACTAAGTATGTCCTGCAAACTTCTTTGTACATTTCAGTTTTGGATCTGAAAGTTTCAATTTCCAAATACAGTGGTTTGTACTTTGTAGACATTGTTTGTAAACAATCTATTTGCTGTTTCCTCAGCTGAAAGAAGCTGTTTTATCCCATTGGGCTCTTCCTTTTAAAGTTGTACTTAAAAGCTGTGTTTAAATAATACTTTAACTGCTGCTGTTTCATCATCAAGCTATTAAAGAAATGTGCCCTGTATATCATTGATCTTCTCTTAGAGGACTGAATCCTTTTTCTTTTATGATTTTTTTCGGTAATTTTCCTGGTAGGGTATTTCATTATCTGACAAGTCTGAAGTAAACCCAGTGTCTGGGAGGGAAGAAGGTGAAGGGGGAGGATAGGGTGGGTAGAGTGAGGAACCCACAACCAGAACCCAAGAATGCTGTAACATTAAATTAATACAAAAGTCCATGTTTTCTCTTTCGGCTGCCTTGGCCCCTCTGTAGACAACATTTGTCAGAGATCATGGTATGTTATGGTTAGAGGCAGCTGCTTGGATCAAGGCTGGGATTGCTACATATCAATGTTACTGCTCCTTCTTTACAAACCCCAGTTGTAAATGATTTTAGTATTAAACTTGTTTTGGAGCTCCAATTACCTCATTAGTTAACCTAAGCTGTTGGGTATTTGGCCTCACTTTCTCAGTGTGCTTTCTTGACTATTGTGTGTGTGCTTGAGGATATTACAGAGAGCAATTAATGCTTAATGAAATTTGTGCACTTAGAGATTTATTTTTCATTCCCCACCCCTCCCTGCCACCCGTGTATTTGCTTATACTGAGACCATTCTGTTTCCAAGCATGTTGAAATTTTTTCATTCTGAAGGGTGAGACATGTTTCTGAAGACTGAAATTTCATAGTCTCCAGATTTTCTGCTGAGTTGAATTAAAAGGTAAGGTGAAGCACATAGCATATTAAAACATGACAGGTTTTTGTCAATTCTGGATTTAGTCCCAGTGACATTTCAGAAGGGATGCTATTTAAGTGTCATAAACATAACTGCAGAATAATGACTTAGTGTTGAGGCTGTATAGTTGACCTTTTTTTGGGGAAAAGTTTACACTGTTATCAGCACATTGTTCTTTTACTGTAGAAGAAATTAAACTATGTAAAAGTGAAGTTGGGAATACAGAAGCCTTGTGTTGTAGGTGACAAAATTCTTGGAGGAAAGGTGCCTTTTCCATAGAAATGCTCTGTAAAATGAGCTCTATTGCAAGAGAGTTCTATGTTTAAAAACTTAATCCAGAACAAAAATGAAATTGTGCTACAGAACACAGTAATAAATGACCGTGTTCTGACTTGGGGAGAGTGGCAGAGTGACATGGTCAATCTAGTTTAAGAAGCCACACATATAAATAACATTGCTGCCCCCTTCATATTCCCTCATATGCCCACTGGTTTTAGCAAATTTGGTAAAAGGTACATGACCGTACACTCTACTTTCATCCTTAGACCTTACAAGATCAAGAATCCAAACAGAATATTTGCAGTCTTAACTAGAGACCAGATACTAAATGTGAGATAGTTACCACTGGAAGAGTTTGTACAATTTTAGCCCTGATATTAAAGGATGACTCCAGAAACTGCTTTAGTTCTTGTCTCTCATTTATTCTGGACTTCTATTCCTTGTTTCAAAAAGTATAATGAAGCTCTATAAAAACACCCACAGCTGAAGTATGTTTTGCCTGAGCTGATTTGTTTGAAAAGCTAAGAAATCCAACTCTGTATCTTGATGAATCATGAGACTTGATATACTGGCCTAAGAATAAAGAGTTTTTATTTACTGCTTGCAATTGGATTTTTAAAAGCTAGTGTGAGAAAGGCAAAATATGTTCCCAGTATATTGGGAACAAGTTTGCTTTAACTATTTTTTCACCTTGATTAAAATGTAGCTTCTTTGCATTTTTCTGACCTTCTGCTTAGTTTCCCTGATTTTTAATTAAAAAAAATCTTAAGTTGTATTCCAAGGCAACACCTAATATGAAACTGATTGGCTTACCAGTGGTGGTATGTCATGCCTTGGATAAAGGGCAAGACATATGCTGTACACAGCATGTTAACACTTTGGAATGGGACCGATGAAAGCAGTTTATACTGGGTGAACTGTTTAGTCACTGTCATGAGCTCTTATTTTCTGTCTTGAAACATCTTGTCTCCATAAATTGTTGAATGATGTGGGAAGATTAATTTGCATGGTGGAGTTACTTGCAATGAAAGACAGGGAAAAAGACTAGTATGTTGTGGTCCACATGTTAAGCCTATTGAAATCAATATCAACCTGCTTCATTCTTTTATTGCTGTATCATCTTTGCTTGCTTGTAAAGGATACTCACGAAAAAAAAAAACACCAAACTGTGGATCCCTACTGTTCAAAAGCTCACAAGGGTGTTCTTGTTTTACTCATATTTAAAATAAGTCAGTTTTTCTTTAATGGTTTAGTTAAATGTTTTAAGACTTGAAGTAGTTATGCTACAGAGATTTTTCTGCAAGTGTTATTTTTAAAATTCTGAGTGGGTTTTCATGTTGTATTATTCCCAAGGTTAACAACAGTACATGACGCTTGCTAGAAGGCTCAGTATGTAAGCAGTTAAACTAACAGCTCAAGTCACAACAAGTGATTTTATATTCTGTGACTGTTTTTAGATCTTTGGTTATATCAAGAAGGTGAGAGCATAAGCACTTATTTTGGGAAAAATGTGGGGTTTTTTCTCTGCTGGTTCATTTTGGGTATTTGGTGATGGTTTTGATTTGGTTTTTTTTTGTTTTGTTTGGGGTTTCTTTTGGTTTTTTTTCTCCTTTTTTTATAGTTGCCTGTCTAATGCTTTGTTTCAGGTAACTCAGGCTGTATGTTTTCCTCTGTGTGCCCTGGTAAACTGATCGTGAAGGTAGCAACTCAAATTAAAGGAAAATAAAGTTAATATTATCAGAGATCCTATTTAATGTAACTATTAATTGCTTAAAAGTGGTTTCTGTAGCTTGTCAAATCTGGCATTTTTTATCATACTCCTGTTTTTCAGTATAAAACAGAGTAAAGATGATCCCTCTGTTTTTGAGAAACAAAGTTGGTTTGCATGGGGTTTTTTTTAATGGGTATGGAATTTTTGATTTCTTTCAGAGAAGAGCAGCTTTCCTTGACTGGTTTCAGGTTATGCCTCCCACCAGTCTGTTGTAAACCAGTCTCTTATCCCCTGCTGTCTCTATTGGCACTATATGATTGTGGGCAGACTGTGGTACAGCACTGAGGCATCCTAAAGAAGGTTTAGGAAGGAAATAACCCAATCAGGTGTTCCCATTGGAAAACTTCAAACCATGTGCTGCACTTTCCCACCCCCCTCGCTTTCCCCTTCGGTTGGATAGAGAGGAGATGGAAGCAAAAAAAAGTAGAGGTTGTGGGCTGAGATAAGAACAATTTACTGGAAATAGTTATGAAATAAGAAAAGGAGAAGTAAGAGCAGCAATATTAATAACAGTGTACCAGGGAGGTGAATAATTCACATGTGAGTGCTCCTCACACAGAGTCTGGTGAATACCTGACTGCACCAGCACACTACATAATGCAGGAGGACTCCTTCCCCTGTCCCCAGAAAATGGTGTGAGGTGATATAGAATAATCTTTGTCTCCTGGCCAGGCCTTCTCTTGGCTACTGTAGAAATTGACCCTGTCCTTGCTTGAACCAGGACATTATCCTCCCCTTAGTCTATACCATTCATGCCATGCACAAATCCTACACCTACCAGCTATATACATACATATATACACACAAGCATAACACACACACAAGCATTTCAGTAGTCAATGCCTGTCCCTCCTAGATGTCCATTGAGTTAATTTGGACTGTGACTTTGGGCTCTGTACATCCTAGATGCCTTCCAGGGCAGGAGGGCTGGTGTGCTGCCTGGTGGTTGTGAGCATCATCAGGAGCCTCATGTATCTGGAGCAGACCATATTCATTGCCCATAGTGGTTATGGCATACAGTGGCAGTGCCATTCAGCAGCCAGTATTATAAAATTGAGCATTACAGGCTATTCTCACCAAAAAATCAAATCCCTTTGAGGCACACATTGTGTTTCCCCATCCCTCTTCATTACCCACCAACTACTCGAACAGAAACAGTCACACAGATAGGTTTGCCTTTGCTTTAGGCAGGACCAGTCCAAACTGATATTCCTCAAATGCACCACGGAGACTTTATGCCTTTCTATGGTATGTGGGGGTTTTCATTGGGCAGGACCAGCACAGCTGGTGGGGCCTCTGGTGCTAACTAACCCAGGCAGTCTTTGCTAAGTGTAGATTCCAGTGTTTGAAGGCCCCATCACCCACTGCTTTCAATGTGGTTTCTAACACTCTGCTGTACTGGTCAATTTTCCCAGGGGCTGGCATGCAGTAGGGAATAGGATATACCCCCTCAGTCCTGTGCTTTCTGGACCAGGTGTCTCTGAGGCTATCTAACTATCTGAGGCTAGTTTTGAAATGTCCCACTCACTTCTGTCAGGGGTGCCATGTTGCCACAGGATGTGCTTTTCAAGGCCCAAGATGGTGTTCTGGCCAGTAGCATGGGGCACAGGGAATGTATCCTGCCATCCAGAGATTGTTTCCACCATTGTAAACATGTAGCATTTGCCTTGATGAGTTTTCAGCAGTGTGGCGATCTGCAGGGTCTCCCCATATTTGTATTTCAGCTGTAGTCCACCATACCATAGAGGCCTTACCTGCTTGGCCCGCTTGCTGGCAGCCCATACTCCACAGTTAGAGATAACCTGGGACGTAGTGTCCATGGTTGGGTCCACCCCTCAATCACAAGGCCATCTCTGTGTTCCATTGCTTCTGTGATGACACAAGGTATGATGGGCCTGAGCCAGAAATTATTCACCTTTATGTTGCCAGTCTGTATCCACCTGAGACACTTTAATCTTGGCAGCTTGATTCACCTCTGTAGTTGCAGTGTTCTTTGGTAGCCCAACTCTTGAGTAGGTGTACATCGACATGATATACTTTTACAGCCAACTTCCCTACCTAGGCAGTGATGTCTTGCCACATTTCAGCAGCCCAGATGGGTTTCCCTCTCTGCTGCCACTTGACCTTTTTCCATCGGACCAGCCAACCCCAGATCATTTGCTGCCATCCATGAGTTAGTGTAGAATGTCTAAAGCCTACTGGATGACTTTCAGCTCTGCACTCTGGCTTGATCCACTCAATAGCTTCTGCAGCTCTTTGTGTAGGACTTCATATGGCAGCTTTCCATTTCTGATGTGTAGCAGGAGCTGTCAGTAAAGAGGGTGTATTGCTTTTCATTTTCTGGTAGATGATTATAAGGTAGGGCCTCTTCAGCATATTACTTTCTCCTTTGATGATGCTAGTGAAATTTTTGCCTTTATGCCTGTTCTTGCTGGCTTCCAAGATCCCTGGGTGACTGGAGTTTCCAATTTGAGCTTGCTGTATGATCAACACAACCTGCCTACTCCACATAGTGTCAGTGGTGTGATGTGTAGCAGGGATTTTCCCTTTGAACATCCAGCCCAGCACTGGCAGTCAGGGTGCCAGAAGAAGCTGGGCTTCAGTGCCAGTCACTTCTGAGACATCTCAAACTCCTTCATAAGCTGCTGGTAATCTCAGTTGGGGTGTAACAGGCCTGGCATCCTTTGCATCCCTGACTGCAGAAATCATGGGGTTATCCTTGAGTCTCCCTGGGTGCTTTTTGCCAGACACTTCAGAAAGAACCTTTCTCCCTGGCTATAGTGTAAATCACATTTTTCACATCTTGTTCTTTCTTGACTGACCCAAGGGCTACTGCATGAACAATATCCTGTTTAATTTGTTCAAAAGCTTGTTGTTCAGGACCCCACTTAATTGAGAGCATTTACAATCTGATTGTAATCTGGAATATGCATCCTCCAAAAACCCATAGTGCCTAGGAAAGCTTGTGTTTCCTTCTTGCTGCTTGGTGGGGACATGGCTGCTATTTTGTTCACCACATCCATTGGAATCTGACAAAGTCTATCTTGCTGTTTTACTCTTAAAAACTACTTTCCCAGATGCTTCAGGTATAGTATTGTTTGATAGGTCAAGTTCAGCTTGAAAAGCTGAGTAGAAGTTCTCTTACTGAAGTTTTTGGGTGTTGTAGAGACTGGAGTAACTTTCTTGCATGACAGAGCACTTAGCTTGGTTTCACCTAGAAACAAAGTTGGAGTTTTGCAGTGTATATGTCTTTAATAAAATTAAAGAGAAACAAAATCATAGAATAGCAAATTTGTCATCTGTCAAAGCAAAGCTTCATGAATTTTAAATATTCTTATTAGAACAGCAAGATTCTGCTATAATGGTAATTCCACCTGTACTGTTTTTCTAGTTGTTTGCTGTTATTAGGGTCTTAGCACTTTTTTATAAAAGACAATTCTGCCAGTAGATTCTTTGCAAGCCTTAAGTTATAATTATTTCAAATTTTCAGTAACATAAAGTAAAATTACAGAGTTTTTTCTTTAAACATACATTTGCAGAGCATTATTAGCCTGAAATTTTATGTAATTTATGACAGCGTAGAGAGAAAATGTACCACTGTGTAGGAGTGAATTGGAACTGGAGATACTTGGGATGTTTCTGACTGTGATTCATTATTTCTTTGTCTGGTTTGGAAAGCTTAGAGTGTGGCTTTTGTACCTTTGATCATGCCCATCTTATATGTGCAAACATTTGAATAGCAAATTCGGTCACTAACTAGATATTAATTATTTTTTCTTCAATACTAATTTTCAGCTAATTGAAGTAGTGATGTCAGCAGGCAGCTCTGTGTCCATGGATCATGCAAGGGTGATGCTTTTGAACTGTTTTCCCCTGTTGTGGAACCTTCAGAAAGAAGAATGCACTTAGGAGACTGAGTATCTCGAGTCTATATGGAGGTTGTGTTAAGCAACAGAAGTTGGGTTTTCATTTTCAGCAGTAGATGTACTGTTGTATGGGTTTTTTTTCCTCTCCTCCACTTCAGTTTATGCTCTAAACTTGTGGTTCCCTGTATTTTCTCCCCTTCATTCTTTCAGCTCCAAACAAGCCCTTTGTAACCTCTTTACCCCACCTCATTTTTTACTCTTCTTTTTTGGTCTCCCCTTGAATTAAAGTAATTCTTAAAGTAATTCAAATGCTATTGTTTACAATGTTCTGTGCTGCTGAAGAATTGAAGATGGCTTTTGCTCTGCTAGTCATTGCTAAAGAAACATTTGTAGTGAGTTGAGAGTGGTCTGATGGTTACATGCTGTGAAATTATGCAAAACTTTTTGTCTCTGATGTGAACAGTAAAAGGTTACTTGATCCACAGCTGTATTTTTAAAATGCTGTACTGTTTTATTATGGGTGGCTTCTTGTTACTTTATGTGAAAGAGATCACATTCAGGGCTTTAGCTGGAATTGAAGCAGTCATCTCAGAATACTTTCATTAAAAATAGGCAACATAACTATTGCTACAATGAGATAATATAATACAGACTTTACATCAACATGAATGTAACATAATGACCCTTTTGTAGAATCAAGATAATTGAATGTGTTTCCGTATTCAGCCAGTGCTTCTGACCTTTTCTTCTGAAAACAGCTGTTGCTCCTTTCACCCCACTAGACTAAAGGAGATGCCTGGTTGACTATTCAGGTGTGTCTTCCTTTGCATGAAAATTTACTGACTTGTCTTTGTACTTGAAAAGTGCTGCCATAGGCGACACTTTCTTTTCAATAGTATGCATCAATTCACATGACAGACCTGTCTTTGCTGATACCCTGTCTTTGCTGGTAATTCTGCAAAGAACTTGAATAGTCTGCGGGAGTTTTAGCAATAATTCAGTGCTTTTCAGCCAAGAGAGTGTACTACAGTATTCAGTTTTCAAGCTTTCCACTGATTTGATTGTAGTTACTTTTTGGAATTATTTTTATGCTTTGTTGTATTCCTGCTCTTCTTCAAAACACACTTGCAAATTTTAGTATAGAAGTTTTGAAGAACTGAACAGAAAGATCAAACTCTTCAAACTCTCAGCTTGCTGCTACACAGGGAGAAGTGAGAGCAAGGGAAAAGTTATTTCATATAGAGCTCATAGTTACAGAGATCCTGGGCTTTGATTTCCACTAACTTTCCATTTCTGATTGCTAAAGAGGGCTTAAGTTCTGGGGTGAGAACTAAGAGAAAAGGAGGGATCTAAAGTAGTCTTTTTGTCCCCTTAGGTCACCTATGGTTTTTTTTTTCTCCACCCTTTGGTACCCTGTTAGGATAAGCTGTACTTATTTCACCTAATGGGTTAATGCCTGTAGTCTTTTTCTCTCACAGCTGGTGGGGCTTTGTGGCTGTTTTTGGAGCTTCATAGTGCAGGTGGTGGTGATACTTAAAGGTCTGACTTGGAGCTAGTTACTGAATAGCATAAAGTAGAGAAAGTGAGAAGTAATGACACTCGGAGTCTGAAGTAAGGCAGTGTTGCTGTGGGTTTTGGCTCACAAGACGTTTGAGGCAGTGTAGCAATGTGCGATCAATAAAATACTGATTTGTTTCCTGTAAATGGTTTTTATTTCCTCTTAATCTCAGGACATTTTGACTTAAACACTTAACTTGGTCTATAAAGCTAGAATATTTCTAAAACATCTTCACTGATGGTTGTTGATGTTGACTTAATACTCCTGTTTTTCTTATACAGTATTTTGTTCGAGAAATTAATCTCTTCTGATTATGATATTATCATTGCCTAAAATAATACCATATTTTTTAAACTGACCTCTAACTTAAAGAAGTTCTTGCATCAAAATGGTTAGTTATAGTGATTTTCTAGAATCATTACTAGAGGTTCATGCAAGAGAGGATGCTGAAATAAAGCAGTAAATAGGCATCTGGAAAATAACATTTTGAGAGGAATTTAATGTAATGAAAATTACGGTTCTTTTATCCTCAAAATGTAGAGATGCATGCATTAAGAGATTTCTGAATGTTTTATAGTTATTTTCTTTTAGGTGGTCTAGTGACTGTATTATCTGTGTTTGCTCTGTAACTTACATAAGCTCAGGAGACTAGAGTGTTGTTAAGTGTGAGGTTTCTTCTGACCTTTCAGAAAAGGTTGAGATGCCATTGAGAGTTCCAAATCAGATCTGGAAAATTCTTGTAATAAGATGTCAAAGACCCTTGACTTTTTTTCTCTTCCCCATAGAGTCTGAAAAATATTGTAACTTTATTTACGCTTTTATTTTCTCCCAAGTTAAGAAACTTAATTAAGCAGCGGAAGTTCTACAAAGGCTGCAAGTGAACTTGTCTGATGTATTTTGTGATAGATACTTCTAACACAGCCTACTGAACTGGTTCTGTCAGTACCTCTTTTCTTTGTTTTCTTATGTTATTCTCTAAGTATACTTGATGCAGAACCATCCAAATTATCACTAGGTAAGTATTTATTTTGTGTTGCTGGTAGGTGCTGACAGTAAAGCTAGTAAGGCAAATAAAATAGGTTTAGTTATGGGTTTATACTAGACACTCTTCTGTAATTGGGATTTCTTTCCTACCAAACTGACTTTGTCCTGTATAAATTATTATTGAGACCTCTGGACCATCGCTAAATTTGGTTCAAATTGACCATTGAACTTAAACATTACTAAAGAAAAATAACAGATGAACAGGCAGTGTGATCCCATAGATCTTAAAAAAACTAGGCCAACCACTGTAATGTTTCAAAGAGCATTCTTACTGGAGTTCAAAATAATATTTTCCATCCTGTTCCTAATACAGGTGATGGGTGATATTTCTTGTTCTCAGTATGATTAGGTTAATAGCTGGTTTTCTGAAATCTTTAGCCCTTTTGCCTGCTTTTTACTTTTAAGAATGCTTAATACTTTTAGTAAAAGTGAGTGTTTGTAGACTGCCTTCTGCTGTCAAGCAAAGTTTTGTTGCTATATAAACTGTGTTGTTCATTGGATCATATAATTGTTCGGGTTGGAAAAGACCTTTCAGATTACTGAATCCAACTGTTAGGTTAACACTGCCAAGTCCACCACTAAACTATGTCCCCAAGCACCACATCTCCAAGTCTTTTAAATACTTCCAGACATGGTGACAACCACTTCACTGGGCAGCCTGTTTCAGTGCCTGGCCGTCCTTTCAGTGAAGAGATTATCCCTTCTATCCTATCTAAACCTCCCCTGGTGCAACTGGGGCCTGTTTTCCTCTCGTTTTACCAGTTTTTACTTGGGAGGCAGAGACTCATCTTGCTTACAACCTCTGTTCCAAAAACCACGTCAGCTGTTTTGCTATATCCTCTCTAAGCTTTTAGGTTCAGGCTGCTGAATATAATTTAGCAACTGAAGTCCCTGACAGCCTGAGTGAAAAGTCTTGTTTCCTCCTTTTTTTGCAAATAGGAAAAGATGTTAACTAGCAGAAGGATGTTACAAGTTAGGGAAAATGTAGTCATACTTGTTACCTTAGTAAGACTTAAGTAATTTGCTGGGTATCTCAGTACTTGCAAACTCAGCTCTGTTACACCTCAGTGATAACTGTTTATTCTTTGAAATTCTTATTATGAAAGTAAGAGTTTTCTTAAGTGTATTAAGATTATTTTTGATGCAGGGTTTTAATGCAGTTATCTCACATTGTTTTTGCAACAGATTTGTTTGAATGTATTATTAGTTACCTTTAGTTTTTCTTTAGTGAAGAGTTTTTTAAAATTCTAGCCCTGGCTTGTGTAGTATTTTATGAGTATCTCTCATCTACATACATTACTGAACATTGCCACACTACAGTAATGAAGTAAGCTGGAGTGTCTCAGCCCTGTACTGTTGTCTGTTATTTGATTTTCCAATCCACAAATTTGTTTGGCCTTTTTAAGCAACACAAGCTATCCCCCAGCTTACATAGATCCAGCATTCTAATTAACCTTTTTGACTGGAAAGGTTTTAGCAAACTTCCCCACTCCTCAACCAAGGGCATGCCATGATTCAAGTGTAAAACTCCTAATCCTTCACAGATATTCCCATGCTGTTTCTGCCCAGGAGAGAAGCTGCTAGTACAGCACACTGTGAACAACTGGGACTATGTCCACCAACAAATCCAGCTCTCCAACATGGTTTGAAGTGTTTCATGAGTAACAGGAGGCAGAGACTCTCTTAGATTCCAAAACTTGTCCTGGTGATTGTCATCTGAGTTGCTAAGAAAATACAGAATATGCTTGTTCAAATGAATCTGAGTATTCCAGCCAGAGAATTAAGTGAGCTTCTTTTAAATGTGAAAGGCGTGCTGTTTCTTTTTCTCTGGCCTTAAGCATGTGGGAAAGAAGATCATTTCTAAGCAAAGGGAAAAGGAAATTGTCTCATATTTATTAAATCCTTTTCCTATCAGGAAGTATGCATCAGGATTATATGCTTGGCAAGCAAGAGTACATATTTTGGCACATTTTTCTCTTTGTAATTTTAACAGCCTGCCAGCATTGCAGGCAGCACTAGCAGCAGTCTGTGTCCCAGACAGTTTTGATTATAAATCCCAGTCTCTGCAGCGAGACAGAAAGCTCTGTGGGGCAGGGTACTGTTTGGTCTCCTTGGCTTCTTCTCCTTCCCAAGTGCACTGGGTAAAGAGAGGGTAGGGGATAGATGGAGAAAGCAAGATTATGGTCATACTTCTGGTAACTCCTTCTGTATCCTAGTAAAATATCCCATGAATAAATACCCTGTGTAAATATGAGGAGAGTCCAGGCGTGTTGTGATGGAACTGATGGTCTGCAGTCTAATTGTATCTGAAAGATCTCCAATAAACTGTTGTTTGAGTGCACCAACCCCCAGAATTACAAATGGCATTGCCCACACAGGCATTCCAGAAATTTTGGACACAGTCTTTTCTTGCTTATCAAATGAAAAGTTAAAGGGTAAATGTCTTTTAAAGTTCTGTTGGATCCAAACATAAAGTGTGCACTTTAATCCTCCGTCAGTGCTCAAACCTGTGTTGCTAATTGTGCTGTTTGAGGTGGCAGTGGCTTCTCCATTGACACAAGAATGAGGAAAAAATTGCTGAGCATCGTTATGTTTGCTGTGAGGATTTTCTGTGAGAGTAATGACCATGCTGCTGAAATCACTTAGATTTTTTTAAATAAATAAAACTGAAGTGTGAAGGGAGGCAAATCAAGAGAGTAGATGTCCTTGTACGGGAAAGATTCTGAGGAAAAGGTTAGATGTCCAACTGTCCTTTGGTTTTCAAGAAGAGTTTAGTACCTTTAGTGCTTGTTTTTTTTCAGGTACTCAAATTGCTTACATAAACATGCTTAATAAGGTAGCTAAAGTGTTACATTAATACAGTTTGAATGTTTTGTCAACTTCCTTTTCTTCTAAGCCATTTGAATAGAATACAGTTCGGAAATTTCAGGGGAGCCTTCCATCTAAAAATCCAATTATGATCATTCTGTGGAATGAATATGGAGAGTAGCAAATCATGGAATTTCATATGTCTTTCCAACTTATGCCTTCAAGCAACTTTTATTGCATTTAAAACTTGATTTAAAATGTGTAAAGCTTACATATTAGAATGTAGGATATTCCTTTTCATGTAGAAGTTAATGTTTTTTGTGGATAGGAGAGAAATGTGTAAGACATATTTCGACTAATTTTTGGATTGTAAACTGATTTTATGGAGCAGTTAAGTTTTACATATTTGGGTTTTGGTTAGTATGGGATTTTTCTGGAAAGACCTTTTTAAAGCCAGCCAGTTTCTTCTAACACTAAGAAAATTTAAAGTTAGCATCTTAACAAAAAATGGAAGCTTATATACTGACATTCTTTTTAACCTCATGTGAGCTATATTTGGTGGTCTGTTTTTATGGCATGTAAATTTCCTGTCTACCTATTTGGTTGTGTGAAATGCCCAAGACAAATTGTTGGTGCTCTTAGCTTATCATATCTGTTGGTCTGTGGTTTGATCTCAAATCTAGCTTCTTAAGTCTGGAACAAGGAAAACTGAAGTTACAAAAAGTGAAAACTTTGGTTACTATGCATATAGAAGCTATTCTTTGTAATGTAAAGGAATTGGATTAACAAAACAAATTATTTCTTTTTCCTCAAGGGCAAACTGAAGTGCTGCCAATAAAAAGACTCTTGAGTTAACTGCAGTCTTCCACAGTTTCCTTGTATCTGCCACATGTGAAGTGTTTTGTATCTTTTTAGACTCAAGGTATTGAAGGAGAGTTTGTCATGAAGATAAAGGAGGGTGTTTTTTTTAATCTAGCATGGAATCTGAAATTGAGCTCATAACATCACAAAGCTGTTTCCTGAAGATATTTTACAAGACTAGATTTCTTTGTACAGAGATTCAAAAAGTAGATTCCCAAAGGCAGTACCACAACTTGTCAAGATTGGTCTTTAGGTATCTATCTTGAGTCAAGGATCCTGGGTCTCATTTCAGAGGACTTGGTATTTCACAATAGCTTGTAACCATAGGGAAGGAAAGAAAATTACATAAATTGTTACTATTTGCCTTAATTGTATCATGTAGATCATTCAATGAGTTGGTATTAATTAGCAGAAAAGTTACTGTTGATTTCCCAGACTATGTCTCTATTGTGTGTAGAGCATGAAAACAAACAGAAAAGTTTGATTACTTCTTATAATTCCTTTGGCAGCAGTTCTTCATTTAGGAAACTTCTGCCCCTGTACACAGTTCTGTATTCTGGCTTTTCCTTACCACATTAACAGATTGCTGCTTCAACCTTTTTCACACATCCTACAGAAAGGTTGTCCTTTTGTTTATTTCCATTTGCTATTTAGGTGGCTTCTCCTTAAACCACATACCTCAAATCGTTCATTTTAGATATCAGCTGGAGAGTCATGTATTAAACCAAAATTGTAATGAGCTGTTGTAACCTTACTAGGTGGTACCCAACATCCTTCTTCCAGGTTGGGAACTGCTGTTCATTCAGTTTGTTAAAAATTAGCTTGGTGAGGAATGAGTGCACTTGATGTACACTGCAGTGAAAAATTTAATGAAAGAGCATTGTAAACAATTTTTTGGGGGAGTATGAAATGGGACTAGATTTAACCAGATGGATACCATAATTTTAAAAATGGTGCTATCCTATCTACCAATTATATCATGTACTTGTTTGAAATTAAAGTAACAATAATTCTATACTAATACACAAAAATAACTCTTTGAAATTATTAGTGAAAATACTTTATGCCTATGACATAATTCTGGCTAAGCTGCAAAGCTCTTAATGACTGACAGATTGTGGAGAATAGTGGAGCACAGTTTTTAAACACTTAAAGAATGAGCCTATGGCTGTGAAGTACTGGCAAGTTGTAGATATTGCAGATATCAAGAAGAGTGTTGAAGGGAAATGCAGATGTTATACGATAGTTTTTACAATATGTATGTATGCCCTGAGTCTCTGTAAAATGGAGGTGGCTGATGGCAACAGTTCAGTTAAGTATAGCTGTAAACAGAGGGACAGCTGTAAAGGGATGAAGAATTTATAGTATAGCTTTGTAGTGTAATTGCAAGCTTAATGCAGAAGAATGTCTCCTGAGGCACTTCAGGAGTTTCAAGTGAAATAATTCACAGTGAATTTAGCAGTAGCTAACTAACTTCTTGTTTTGTTTCAGTAGCAATAGTAGCAGCCTGCTTTCCTTCTCTACCCACCCTCACCCCACCAAAGAATGAAGTTTAACTGAAATGCTTAGTTTAAACCTTTGTGACGGCTCATTGGAAGGATTATACAACAGTTTGCCAAACAGCTGGGGTTTTATAACTAAAAGTTAATGTTGAGGGCAAAGTCATAGTTTTAATGTTTTTGGAAGGAGGAGGTATAAACAAAATTTGTCTTTGTTATGTGCTTTGTTTAACAGTTTTTGTCACTGAATTGATCTGTAGGTGGGGCTGATAAGGGCAGCAAAAAAACCAAAAGATAAGATTCTCTGGGTGGAGGCTCTTTTTTTGTCTGCTTTGGCACAAAGGCTGCATGAATGGCTGAGGATGCTAATGCTGAGTGTGCCCACTCCTCTGCCTCTGCATCCTGCCCTGTCCTGTTCTGGCATTTATGATGGTGAGGGATGGTAAGACAGCGGCATGTTGTTGCAATAGCTGTGTGTTGTGAAAGGCAGAGGCAAGCTAGAGCAAAGCTTAATTCCTGCAGTATTCTTAGCTCTGTTTCTGTTCTGGTTGACTGTGGTCAGGTTCCTGGGAAGCTGTCAAAGGTGGGTAATTTGGACAGAGAGAAGTCAGGAGCACAATAACAGCAGTGAGGGTGGGGTTGTCGCTGGGACTCCTAAACTATGCAAGAAAGGATGGAAGTTACAGCTGGTAGTGTTGCTGCATCAAAAATGAATTTAACTGGAAAAAGTTAATTCGGGGAAGCCTTTAATTTGTGCTGCCTTGTCACCAGACTTCCAAATGAACGGTGTTACTCCATCCTGTGACTGGTGCCTCTTAACATAATAGACTAAACCAAAATATCAGCTATATTTAAAAGTGCGTTTGTGATTTGCTTTTGAAAATGCATTCATAACAAGTGGTATCATGCATCTCCTCTGACAGCTTTTCTTAAAATAAGCTTCCTTTTTGTTCTTTGGCTTATCAGGATGTTAGAAATGGGATAAAGGGTTGAAGGAACCTTGAAAAGCTTTAGTGTTTCAGTAATGTGTACAAAACTTGAAGCTAAGGTAATTTGAGAAATGTGGTACTTGACCTATGATACTGCTCTGGTTTGCTGTTAGAATTGGAAGAACTAGCCAAACCAGTAAATCCACTGTGTGGAAAACAGTATTCTGGGAGAAAACCTTCAACAGATCCTTTATAAATCAAATAAATATGTTAACTACCATGAAAGTCTTCAGATCCTCAAAAAAAGATCAGTGCAGAGTAACCAGTCTAATACTGGAATAAAGATGGTTGTGTCATGGCAATAGAAAACTTTTTACTACTAAGGATTTCATTTCTCAAGTTTTCTTCTTTCTAATATTTCTGGAGGTATGAAATGTTCACCTTTAAGACTGTTTTCTACTTACTTTATAGTACAACCATTTGAAGAGAATTTATCACTAGTATTTGTTGTACCTGATATACTATTTGGATGCCAGTCTTGGAGTTGCCCTGACAATGAGTTCTGAGATGCTCAAATGTATCTCCTATAACTTCTAATACATGTAGAGCCATAGAAAGACATTTCTCAGTTTCTGCAATATACTGTGCTTCAAATTTGAACTGATTATATATTTATATTGTATTCCAAATGCAGCCACAGGTTAGAGATATTGACAAGTCATTGCAAAATAAGGTGCTGTGTGTCCCTGGATGAAACAAGTTTTCCTTGAAAATTTTATTTCTGTGGAATAACTCTCTTACTGTTGTGTGTAGTCAGATGCAAACCATTGTATTATGTCAGTCTGTGCAAATTTTGGAAAGGAGATTGGGAGAATCTCTCTTGAGTACAGATTTAGTCACTTCTTTATTTTCCTTATAGCAAATATTCCTTTAATTATCTTGAAATTTTCAGTAATAGCTATCATTTTAAAGGGACATTGAAATGGGCCTGGTTTAACAGTCAGTAGGAAACTAATTGTTCATACTTGTTTAGTGCCATCTTAAAGCAGCACTGCTGTTGAAGTGACATCATTACCCCATGATTTCACACCAAAATTTTTGTTTGCTGAGGATCCAGGAGTTGCAGACTCTAGAGAGGGAAGCATCGGCAGTAATTCATGAGTGGAACTTCTGAGTGCAGTTGTGTCCACATGGATTCACTGTTATGTCAGGATGATCCTGTGATGTCCCTATGGTTAGTGGTGATTTAGGAGTTCCTGTCTGCCATTGTGATAGCCTGATATTGATAATTAGTTTGGAAGGGGACCCACTTCTAGGCTCCCAGAAGATACATTTACTGTAGTTGTGGACTGTCTGGGACCACACTGTTGCTCAAGGATGAAAGTTCTGTAAGCTTCTGTAAGTCTTATTAATATAAATACATCTGTCTTATGCTTAAGTTCATAGAGAATATTTGAAAAACACATTACAGTTCAGACTTAATTCTGAAACCGGAGACTTCTATAAAAGTGACAACTAGCAGTTTCTGGCAATTTATAGGTAGCCTGTAATGAATATCTGTATAACGTGTATATAGTAAGGGACATTGCTATCAGTGCTTTCTGAAAGGAAACAGCTTGGGGAGGTAGCAGGGGCACAAAATTAAACAGTTAACAAATCAACAATCAAAACCCACTTTTTTTAAAAAAAAGAAGTCTGATAGCCTAATTTGGTGGATGAGATTGCTGGAGTGGAGTTTTGTCTTGCTTTGTTTTATTTAGAATTTACATCTCTTAATTGACAAGGGGCTGAACTACATTTTCAGTGCATGAATCCCAAATGTGAACGTTGCTGAGTTAGAGGTTCTAACCATGGTAGACTTGGTGTATTTGCTTATTGAGGCACTGGTGTGTCTGACCTAATTGGGTCATAAATTCCAGCTTTTGTTCTCAGCCTTTTTTTGAGGGCTTGTCAGACTTTAATACTGATCACTGCCTGAAAAATTGCTTCTCACTGAGTACTCTGGAAAATTTAACTATGGTAACCTTTGGAGCATGAAAAGATCCTGAAAGGTATTGGCTTCAATTTGTTACTTCAGTTTTTTTGGGTAGTTGCAGTGCTGCTCTGTTGCTTAACTGTTTTGACACCTACAAGTTGAAGGGTATAGTGATTTGTAGCTTAGTGGGAAAGTAAACAGAAGTTTTGCAATACTAATATTTTTGTGCTTGTAAAGAAATAGCTCAAAAATTATAATTTTCATTTAACTAAAAAAGTCGTATTTCTTGATAAAAATATTTCTAGAGGCTAAATGAAATTCCTGTAAATGGCGGAATAGGCATGATGCTCTTCATACCAGTTTTTATGTGTATATATATTTTCTTAGACAACTCTGATATACTGTGGGTTTCTTGTGGAAGTCGCTTATTAACTTACATTGTAGAAGTAGTTGCATTCAAAGCAGATTTGCTTCTAGCAGCCAAAAATTCCTTACTTCAGGACAAGGAATACTTAAGTAACTGCCTAATACATTGGCTCTGTTAATTAGCTGGAGTGCATTGTATTATGTGATTGAGTGTCCGTGTGGAGAATTAATTATACTCTGACTCATAGGCAAATCTTGCTCTAATAAAAAAGAAATTGTCTGTGATTTGTCTGGAAATCTTTTCTGTCAGAGTTAAAGAAATACCTAATCTCTGTATGCTGTGAGAATTGCAAGGCTGGTTTGGTCAGGTGGTTGCAAAACACAGCATAATGCAAACCACAACATTCCAAATTGTCAGCATATGCAGTACTTCCACAGTTTTTCTCCAGATAAATGTGTGAGGCTCTGGCAGACTGTGCAGTGATGTCTGCCATGTCTCCCACATAGGTTGCCCTGTAGCATCCTGCTGCTGCCAAAAGGATGGGTGGGTGAGGCTTCTGTACCTTGCCAAGGAACTTAATGGCTGACTGCTTGAAGAGGTGCTTCTTTAGTTGGGTCTCTTTTTAAACGTAGTTGTAGATCATTTCTAGGATTATCTGCATATCTTGACTGAAAATATTAACACTGGAAATCTGGGCTTTTTTCACCACTACATCTTTAATTATGTCCTGTTTTTAAAATGAAAGAGATGAGAGAACTGTAAGGCTGGATAATATGCAAGTGTTCTGCATATGGCACACAAAAAGGCAGGATTCAGTGAGTTTCTCTGGTTAAAAAAAAAAAAATTATGTATTCAGTTTCAGCAATTACCAGCTGAAAATTCTTAAAAGGCTTTAGCATTTATGATAATCTGAATGATTTTCTGACCTATCTTTATTATAATAGAAATTTAAATGATGTCACATGTACAAGGGTATTTCCTGAGGAGTCCTTGGCTGGATGGCAGGTAAGACTGGAGTATACAGAATTACGGAATAGCTGGGGTTGGGAGGCACCCCAGGTGATCATAGTCCAACCCCCCTGCCAAAGCAGGTTCACCTACAGCAGATTGTACAGGACCATGGGCCGATAGGTTTTGAATATCTCCAGATAAGGAGACTCCACAACCTTTCTGGGTAGCCTGTTCCAGTGCTCTGTCACCCTCACAGTAAAGAAATTTTTCCTCATACTCAGATGGAACTTCCTGTGTTTGAGCTTGTGTCCCTTGTCGTATCACTGGGCACCACCAAAGGGTCTGGCCCCATCTTATTGACACCTGTCCTTAGGATATTTGTGCACATTGATAAGATCACTTTGGTTGTCTCTAGGTCTAACAGTCACAGCTCTGAGAGAGAGGCTTCTGTCCCCTAATCTCCTTCATAGCCCTCACTTTAACTCTCTCCAGTAGTTCCTTGTCTCTTTTTGGACTGGGAAGCTCAGAACTGGACACAGAACTGCAGGTGCAGCCTCATTAAGGACAAGCAGAGGGGCAGGATCACCTCCCTACAGCTGCTGGCATTGCTCTTTTCTAATGCATCCCAGGATACCATTGGCCTTACTGGGCACAAGGGCACACTGCTGGTTCACGGACAGCTTGCTGTGCTCCAGAATCCCCAGGTCCTTCTCTGCAGACCTGCTGCAGGTTGACTCCTAACTTTTACTGGTTCACGGCGTTATTCCTTGCTGGTCTTTGTTGAACATCATTGGGCTCCCCTCTGCCCAGCTCTCAAGCCTGTCCAGGTCTTGTTGAGTGGCACACATACCTTTGTGTGCAAGCGTTTAAAAAATGTGTGTACTCACGCCTAACTCGTCTAATGCATAGTGGCAATTCTTGGATTAGCAATGTCTGGATCTCTTAGAGCTCATAGATGTTATTTGCATGACTTCATTAATCTGGCACTATGAGCAGGGCTTGTTAAATGCATGCAGGTGTATTGCTCTGATTGCTGTTTGGCTGCTCCTAATTGTCCTACAGCTGGTAGCTCCTTTTAGCATTCCTTCTACAGCTCCTGCACTTTTGGTCTCGCAGCAAAAAGAGCTTCTGTCAGAGGTCCTGTGAGCTACTGTGATTGGATTGAAATGACCTTTTCTTCCATAAGCACCTGTTTGGATGAGATATTATTAGTGTAATTTAATATTAAAATTTAAAGTTTTAATTAGCATGCTCTGTGAGCATGTTTTGAGGTAAATACTAGCCCTATTACTTGAAGGCTTTCTTTTGTTTCTCCTATGAGACTAAAATGATGAAAGATTGTGAGAATTCTAGATTTAGCATATGGATAATCAGAGGAAAGCAATTGTTTGTTCACACACTTTCCAGCAGCTCTGTAATGGATCTCTCGTGGCTAATACATGTGACTATGTTGCTCGTAAATTGACCATGCTTGAGTGCACTGATGATAAAATAAATGAGTGGATTATTTTCCACAATAGGCTGTTATGACTGACAGTGATTAAATTATGAGAGAGTGCAGAACACATTCTTTGAGTGGCTAAAAAGAGTTGTCTCTTCAAAGCAGCAGAGAAAGGACATTGGGTTTCTGTGTTCCTATTCTGAAAGATTAAAGTGGTGCATAAAGGAGATGCTGAGTGCTATGACAGCAGTGTAAATTGACAAAGTCCTACTTTCAGTTTTCGTTAAGTGTTAGGAGGTTTGAATTGTTAGATTCTAAAGACTCGGAATAGGTCTCCTGGGTCATCAAGAACTGAAAATAAATGACACCTATTTCAAGACCTTGCAAGTACCATTCGGTTTGTTAATCCTGTTGGCTTTTAGGGAAACTGGTCCCAAAATCTCCTTTTTTGTATGAAAAAGCCCAAACCACTTGTATTTAATATAGTTAGTCCAGAAATTTATAACCATTAATTTTTAGATCAGATTTTCTCAATTAAATAGTTGACAATTTCTTTCCACTGTAGTGTTACTTTATAGTTCAGATTTCCTCATCCAGTGGTAGGGGAACTCTGAAAGCTGTTGTATTACAACAAACAAATGAGCATAATATGTGTGTGCTTACAACATGCTTTCCTTACTCTTACAGTAATATCAATTTTATTCATGAGTAGTGTGATAGAGAATATTCAATGTCAAGCGTATTTAGAGACTTCATTAAGAATTGCCATTAATCACCTTAAACTTCTTGAGCTCTTTTGATCTGTGCTGCCCAGCACATTGCCTTTATTATGTTCCTGAGAAGTGGGGGTTATGTGGCACTGCAGCGAAGTGCTTGGAGCAGAGAGGCTGCCAGCCTCATGTAGGGCTGTGTTGGAGTCAGTATCTTGCAGTACTGAGGTGTCACAAATGGAGGAAGGGATTACAGGAAGGAGGGGAACACTCACCTAACTCTTTTTGTCTAAAATGTTTAATGCTGTCGATAGATCTGATGGTTTAAAATCTAATTTGATATTCATGTTGGGAAAAATTCGAATTGTATTGCATGTTGCCAGTAAAGATGGATTAATCTGGGTGGTCCCTCTGCAATGTGCAGAGCACTAAGCCAGCTAGATTGTTGATTCCTTTAGCTGTAACTATTTCATCTGCAAAAAACCACCAAAAAATCTGAGAGGTCAAGAAAATACAGGCTTAAAATAAAGGGTTGCTAATGGTCAGTCTTAAATTCATCAAGTAGTTACACAGCTCCAATACAAAGGGAGTAATTTGTTTGAAGTGTTTTGGCAGGGTGGAACTACCATACACAGTTGTGGACAAAGTTGTTCATTTTGGTTTCATGCTATTCAGCTGCAGAGTTTGTATGAAAAGTTTCCTTGGACGGCTCACGATCCTGAAGTACCAAAATACATTGGATATTTATGTGGCACTTGCATGAAGGGCCCTAACTGGGAAATCGTTTTTTGAAACTCAACCCTGTTTATTGAGAAACTTTAAGAATGGAAAGTTTGTTTCCATATTAGTTTAGTTATTATTTTTTCTTTAATGTTTCATTTACCAAGAGTACATACATGATTTCAAGCATGAAAAGAAATCTTGGTGTTTAGGGAAAAGTTACAGTGCTGTTCAATTTATTAAACTTATTTAAGATATAATAGAATAATGCTTATTAGAGCCTTGTTCTGTTAAAGTTTGGGTTAGAACAATATGGAGATTTGGTAATATATCCTGTAGGGATCATAACTTGCTGTATCTTTTTTGGCACTGGTGATATCTAGGTTAAAACGAGGGTGTGTTATTTATATAGTAGTCATGCTTCTTGTTCAAACTGGAAATAAATCTCTTGGCTCACTAAGACCACCTTTGAGTCAAGATTTCAGTCAAAATACTCTTCTGCCTAGAATTAGTCTCTTTGCTTGCTTGCTGATTACATATTTGTAGTTTCACAAAGATAAGGAATAGAGTTTAATAAGTCAAAATTAAATGCGACTGACCTCCTTTCCAATGGCTGTCTACGCTCCTTTTGTATGTTTTCAGATTGTGTTTATCCTATGATCAAAAATGGGACTGCAGCTACTGTTAATATAGTTAAGTGAATTGGGTGAGGTACCAAAAATGCTGCAGCTTGGGGTACCAGCTCCAAAATGTAACGGGTATGTGCCAAACCAACTAAACTGAGTTTTAGTTATTCCTTTTTAACTGCTGTTAGTTGCTGAAGTAGTTTAGGTGTATACAGGCACATACTTGCTGCTTTGAGATAGTGGAGAAGAGCAGCTATGAGAACATATGCTTTCTAGGGATTTGTGATTTTAAAAAGGGAAATGTTGGATAAGAAATCCATGTTTTTCAGCAGTACCATTTTTTGTGATAGTATGTCAAGTACTGATGCTTTTTAGTAGTTACCAATCTAATGATATGTTTATGTTGGCTGTGTCCAGAACAGCACTGTGAATTGTGACATAGCATCTTCTGTCTTAAGCTGTATGTAGTTTTGTTTGGGAATTAAATGTTGCCTGTTAAGACTTGATGTTTAGGAATATAGATATTTGGACACCAAACTTGAATCAAAAGAGGGATAGCTCAAACATTAGTTGGATACACTTGTGCTATTCAAGTAACCCATTGCAAGCTTCTACTGTGCCTGGAAGAATTTGCGATTTTACTCTTACTCTTCAAAACAGAGTGACAGACTGTTAGTGCCATGGCAGAGCTGTAAAGGACCACTGGAATTTTCTGATAGGTGTACAAGAGATTAGGGAGTAGGAGTGGGGAAAAGGCCTTGCTGCTTTGTATACTGTAAGTTACCATATGGGTTGACCACATGTGTTATTGAGTATCATGAAAGCGATGCCAAATATAACATTACTGCTGAAATAAATCCATTTTAACAACTATTGAACAAAAAAAAAAATAGAGGCTTTTTGAGAACAATCCTGATAATACCTATGTGCAGGCATATGCACACAGTCTTGACAGAGCAGTAAGTACTGTCAACCAGTTGAAATCAGAGGATGTATTCTTTAAGATAGTTTTATCATCAAATCAGTACCTCTGTGTTTAGAGATCCTCAGAAGTGATACCCTTCTGCAGACTAATGACCTTTTGACATAAAAGGTTTTCCACCCCCTTATTGGTGGACTTGGTCAATGCATACTGGCTACAGGGCAACTGATTCAAGAGTTGGATATGTAACACAGTGGGATATCTGTTCTAGTTGTTTAAGAAATTCGACTTCTCTATTTCAGTACATGGTCAGTTCTAGTTCTGTTTAGAACATACTTAAAGGTTAGTATCTAACCTTGAGGGCTTTTGTTGCTTTGCTATATACAGAACTTAGTATTCCTTGCTATTCTTTTTAGAAAAAACCTCTATTTATGAAAGATTAAATTGAATACTTCAGAAGGGCTTCACTGATGTCTCAAATACAAACTTAAAACGTCTTTAGAAAGTGGCTTTGTGGAGTATTGCAGTCACTTCATTAATGAACGTGAAGATTTTAACATTTTCAAACTAGTTGTCAGATCTCTTTGAGCATCTATAATTAAAGTAGCCTAAAAGAATTTTTAAAACACAGCAATACAAATTTCTTTACAAAACAGCTAATTTTTTTTCTCTATAAGTTTTTTATAAATGTTAGCTTTTTTTCATTAACTTATTTTTTAAATGTTAAAAACTTTGCTTGGATCATTCTCAAAGTGCTCAGAGCTAGAAGAAAAACTTGCTGTAACATAGCTTCTTAAAATTTGTTTGCATTCCTTTTATTCTTGCTGTGTTTCCTGAAGGGATTAAACACTAAGTAGAAGAAATATTGCACAGCTTCCAAGAAACTTCAGTATTATTTCTTTTTCGGCAGGCCCATAATACTAGGAATTAATGAAAAGACAAATGGCATCTTTCCGTCTTACAGTTTTTCTTTTGATAATTGATTTTTGTTCCTGCTGGGTTTATTTTCATTTACTCAAGGATGTATTTATTTTCATATACCAAAGGATTACTACAGATTAGTTAGAGCCAATTCTCAAAGTAGTGTCATGGTCAAAATTGAGAGAAGAAAAAGACTGTGATGTTTCTACTGCCTCTGCAGGAGGTCTGCAAGCAGTAAAACCTGCTCCAAGTTGAGTAATGAAGAATATGTATTTTTGCTAAAACTTTATATTTATTCTTTGAACTGGAAGATTAACTCCTTAAATAAACCCAGTCCTCCTTTAGAGTGAAGATGAGGGCTATTCTTTGTCTGCCAGGCAGATTGCATCTCTGCGTGTATCTTAACATGTACATAGATTAACGTAGGCTGTGCAGCACAGCATGCACTTAAACCCTGGCTCAGATTGAGCAGTCATAAAATGGATTGGTGACTTAGGCTATTCATCCCAGCCACGACAGTTTAAAGGAGGTCACTGACAACGTCAACAGAGCATACAATCCTTTTCTTCTACACAGGCTTTGCCTTGCGGTTTTTGTCAGGCAGAATCAGAACTATTTAGGTCTGCCACTCTCATCATCTCTGTTACTCAGGGGCTCTTCGGGAAGAGATTCCATATGAAAGGAAGTCTCATTTTGGATACCTGTAATCCCTTCAGTTAGGGACTGCAAAGGTCTTCATAGGCTATGGATCAAGAACATAATCAATCCATACTTTTCAGAACAAGATACTTTGGAAGATGTGAGCAGAAAAATCTGGTGCATTGTAAGATTCTCAGATTTTATTACTGCTTTGTTTAGAGAGTATTTCTGTTACTTCCTCAGTTATTTGGGATGTTGAAAACGCTCACTGGAATGTGTGTTGTGTTGCACAGAAGAAAAACTGAAATCTCTTCAGCCTCCCAGGATCTCTTTGTGTTATGTTGGCTGAACTGGTTTCCAATCGCTTTCCAACCCCAATACTAGATAGTAGTACAGTTCTCATTAAAAAATTAGCTGCAGAAAAGCATTCCTTTATTTCTGAAGCTGTTTCATTCATGTTATGTATTTACCTGTGACTTAATTTGTCATTACTTGAGTAGCTTTTGAGTACTACATTTGAAATTTGTTTTGATCAGTTGGCAAATGAGGAGATTCACATAATTTTGTGAACAGCTTATTTTATTTCTTCTGTGGTCAAGACTTGAACAAAAAATCCAGCTTGTATATTAAATTGTTTATATTATTTTTGTTCAAGTGAGGCGCTAAACTATTTGGATGTAAGCCAGGTTCTTGACACAGGTTGGCACACTGGCTTTCTAGCAATGGTGATGGAATTAAGAATGGAAGACATAGTACTTAATTGATAATCAGGAAGATTCTAAAAAAAGCAAGTAAGATTAAGTGAAGGTACTAGAGGGGAGGGAGAAGAAAAGAGGATGAAAGGGATGCTTATACGTGAAACTAATATGAAGTAAGAAGGGTTTCAGCATGTTGCAAATGGCGAAGCCCACACATCATATCTGAAAACAGCCTTGTTGCTATGTTTTGGGAATTTTAGGGAATCTGTTTCCCATTGCAGGATTATGGAACCGTGTGCTCCAACGTAGTTCTTTCTTCACTGTTTTCATCTAAACATCTTTTGATCTTATGAATATAAATAGATTTAAATGACTTAAATATTAATTTTAGTGTTGAGTAACACAAGCTGGTAATACATCTTCAGAATAAGAATGATATAAATAACTTTGTTGAAATCTTTTTGGATAGTTTAGCATACTTTCCATTTTATGTGAAGTATTGTTCAATATTTTGTATATTTCATATAATTTTTGTCAGACAAAAAAATATTTTTCTTTAACAATTTGAAACTCTTACTTGGAAGTCCCACCAAATGTGCCGTATTACTTACCTGTATATCTTAAAAGGAATACCTTCAGTTTCATTCTGTTTCCCTTTTCCAGTAAATTTAATATTTAAATTTTTTCTCTGAAGTGTTATGGTGTATTCTGTAGACATGTGCAGTCTAAAATTCATTCTCCTTTGTTAAGAAGACAACGAAATATTGTTTTAATTGGCATGAGAAATGCTGCATTTACTCTGTGCGGAAAGAAGACTGCATGTTCATTTTGCTTCAAGTATTGAATTGTTTCTGTGCAAATGTGGTCATGGTTATTAATGAAGTTGTAGGGAATCATGTGATGACAGCAATACCTCATAGGAGGAATCTGCCAGAATTCTTCACCTGATGAGGATTTAGTTTATTTTGTAGATAAATGTGGTGAAATCTAATTCTGTTGAATTGTAATGTATAGTTAATATTGTCTATTTCCTCCAGACTTGGAATTGGACTTCAGATTTTCAGTGATGTCATACAGCATGAATTAGCTTGGAATATTCAACATGAAAATGTTGTATCTCTTGACGTGCACAACTTTAGCTTGTGTGATAGTTTTCAGTAGAAATTAGGCTGGGGATACTTCTTGTTTATAATTTTAAAAGCAAAAAAGCTCATTTCATAACTCTTTGTAGGTTTCATAACTCTCATGTAAAACAGTTCTGACACTCTGTACATGTAATGCAATTTTTGTGTGTGTTTAGATGACTTCATATGGTAAACAGATCAAAAAGTCTTGTCTCCACTTTTTCTCTGCTGTGTGAATTTAGAAAGATTGCTTTTTTTCTAAGGAAAACTAGTCTTCCCCTGTGGACCATCACCCTTACATTTTTGGAGACAAGTGATCTCTGTGTTTCAACTGAAAATAAGTGAAAGGCTATGATTTTGTCTCCTTATATGGAACAATTAGAAGTACTTGATGTCAGTGTTTAAGAACAGAGGCCTTGAGAACTATTTTTGTTTTGGTTCTACTACTGTCCTAGTGATTATGCCTCGTGAATCACTTTCTCCTCATAGTGCTCAAGTTTGTCTATCTCTAAAATGATTTTCTGCTCAAATCAGAAATATTTCTTTAAATGGGTCAACTTTATAACTGCTGCAAAGCACTTAGCTCATCTTCAGACTGATATTTTTGCACAGGTGTTTGGTCTTGGAGGTCTTCAGCAGAAAATAAAGGAGATATAATTCATGATCTGTTTTTAAACGAGAAAGAAGCTTACTCTGTAGGAGCTGGTGACCCAAAGGTGGAGTTGAATTGTTGGAGTAGCTTGCCTCTAATCTTGATGTTGAATGGAACTTAAGGATGTGTAGATAAGAAGTGAGCTAATTAGAATTCTATCATTTTATGAATTTAGAGATACAGTAGCACAGTTTTTCGAGGAAGTACAACTTTTCACTTAGTTCATTAGGCAATCCAAAGCAAGCATTTGCTGCTTAAAAATAAATACACAAAATAATTACAAGTGCAAAGGAAGGAGTACTTTTGTTTAAATCTTACAACAAAGAAGCAAGTCTTGAGACTTGTCACAAAATTGATGTACGAAAGTGAAGAAACTACTCTGGAAGAGCCTTAAAAGTGATGTGTATATAGATGCTGGATCTCCTGCAGCCTAGCACCTGAAGGACCAACACTTGGAGATCTTGTGGGCTGACCAGTAGCATCTATGATAGAACTTAGCCTGTGCTGGAATTCTGGTCGCTTCCCACCCTGCCCCCTCCCTGGCCTCACTGCAGCTTTTTGGCTATTAGACAAATCATGACCTTCTTTCCTGTTTTGTCTTCAGCGTCTGTTTCCTGTTTTTTCCTTCCCTGCCCCATTTTTTTTTTTTTTTACTCCCGACTTTCTCTCCAGTGACGTCTACTTTGGTTTATTGCTAGCTTGCTTTTTACAAGTTCTGTCTTTATAAAAAGAAAGAGAGCAAGAAAGAGTTGAGACCTATAGCATCTCAACAATATAGTCATTCTCTTCTGGTGAGTTTTTGTATCCACTTTTCAGTGAATTTATAAAAATGTTAATTTGCATGGTATTCCTACTCTCTCCCAAAACTTAAGTCTGTCATGTGGATGTATTTCTCCCAGCCAGATACATTTTCTAAGTGTTAGAAGTTTTCACACAGTTTTGTTGAGGTTCTTATGTTTACACAGAATTCTGAGACTAGCACGCCTCAGACTTCATCCAGACTAGAGCTCCAGTTCTTGATCTCTGACATCTCACTTTGAGAACTAGTATTGATTACTAATAATCTTGTTCTCAAGATTGAGAACACATTTCAATTAGAGAACAAGAGTATAGGTAATCATGTAGTCCTGATTTGTGAAAGAACATGATGTCATTTTAAACAGGAGTATGACTCTTGTCCTTTTGGTTGATATATCCTCTCTATTGCTTCCACACACAGGAGTATGGTCTTCCAAAAAACTCCAGCTGTTAACCAATATACCCTGGTCAAAAAAATACTGAAATTAGTTTTGTCTGTAGACTTCACCAATTTTCGTTTTCTCTTTGCTTTATATTTCAAAGTAGTTGGGATTTTACAAATCTAGATAGGACCAGGGAAATCAATGACTCTGAGCTTAAACATGATTTTGGATTTAACATTAAATGCTTAAGAGGCATACCCATGGAGAACAACTGGGTAAATGTGCTTTCAAGCATTTCTTCAGTCAGCACGTGAACTACTGAGCCCAAAAGGAAGCAAGAAACGCATAAGCCAGTGCAGACTGGGAGTGTCACTCAGAGTCTTTTCAGTGCAGAGTTCATAATATCATGCTGTATGTGTTTGTGTTAATGAAATTGTAAGATGATAAATTACTGTCATCTTGAAGCTGTGTTTCATTTAGACTGTTTCAAAGATTTGAAACTTTTCTGCTTGTACAGAATGAGCACTGACAGTACAAGCCTGAGAAGGCAGAATAAAGTCTCTACTTGGCCTGAAAGCTTACTGTGACAACACACCATCACCATTTGTATGTGGTCATTAAAAGGCTTTCTGCAATGGGTGAGGCTGCTTTGGTGAACTGCAGTTTCTGATATATATTCTTATATTTATATGGGAGTGTAATTAAATTTGTGGTTTGGCAGGACAACATTCTTTTTTTGTTGTCCACAGGACAGTTCTAAATACTCCTCCCCACCTTGTTCTTGGTGTTCACAAATGAATTATTCTTTTAAATCTTCTTAATCTATTGCCATTCCCTAACTCTCCAAAGAAAATGTTGTTTAAATAGTTACTCCCTTGGGACTTTCATGCATATCCTGTTATCTGTTTTATATTACAATCTTCCATGCTGGGAATGTCCTTCCAAAAAGCACAAAACAGCTAAAGCACTTAGATGACTAATAAACATGTTAAGTGCTGAAGTCCAGGCACAAACCCAGCATTATTAGCATTGTCTTTTGCCTTTTTTCTCCATTAAACTTTATCCTGACCTCTAGATTCAGAAATGAACTAGGCTCCTTTTACTTTGTCTCGCCCAGAGATGTTGCAGTGGTTGCAGCGTTGTTAGTTGCAAAGCCACTGCCATGAAAAGTAGGAAACTTTTAGAAGTTTGCTCATGTTTTCACTCTTCTTATCAAATACCAGCATTCAGAAGAGCCCATGGGAGTGATGAAATTTTGGCTGCCAGTTTTATTTGCTCAGCTAAGAGGCATCTCCACTGCTTTTTGTTGCTTGGGATTGGCAGACCTAACTCCCACAGGAGCAATAGATGCATACTTTTTAGAAGAGCAGTGTTATCTCTAGTTTCAGTACTTCTTATACATTCAGTAAACATAAGTATGTAGGAAATAGTTTTGCAGTGTTGTGCTTTACGTATATTATTTGCCATGCATTATAATTATTTTGAGTAGGTGGGAAACACTGAGCAAATTGGTTCTGCTTTTTCAAGGGAATACTTCTGTTCCAGTAGCACATGAAAGACTCCGTTAGCTTGTGCTAGCTGTAAATATAAAAACTAAAATACCAAAACACGACCTCTCAGGTCACTAACCTCTAAGGTTTGGGGAATGTGGGAGAACAGTCAAGGAATATTGGGATAGCTTTTATTCATTGAAGCAGGAAGTGAGAATTATCCTGGTTTTAACTATTGTACTTTTAATTTGTGGTAGTTGTTTTTGGTTTGGTTTGGGATTTTTTTTTTGTAAATTGTGTTATACAATTAATGACCTGGGTTTGCTCATTTGCAGGTGCATTAAGCGCTCCACAGGTTCTTCCACAGATGATTCATATACTGGTAACAATTTAGACACAGCTGCAACTTTACAGCAGAAGTCCAAAAATACTTAACCATATACTTGAAACATTGCACTTACTTGGAATTTGGACTATGTTTGTTTAGTTGCCAGGGATGTAATTTAATTAAGTATTTGAAACTGAATTTATTATTGGTAGAAAGTGTGGCAGTATCAATTTCAGTATTACAACTTGAATCCTGATTCAGGAAAACAGACACTAAAAAACGAATAGTGGCAGGAGATGATTCCCTTGTCACCTGCATAAAAGGCTTTATAATTTTATTGTCACTTTTCTAGCTCTGTTTCCCTCAGTAATGGCAAACATGTACCAGTATGTTTGTTCAGATGGTTTGCCTAAATGACTGTGCCCTCTGTGGTGCTTATATTTGGCAATAGCAAAACTGAAATGCCCTTTAAAGTGGAAATATAGAACTGATGTTGCTGCCAAAAAAATCACTTTTGTGGTTATGTTTAGACCATAAAGCTTTGTAAACATTTGTGGATTGAACTCTAGTCTTGTACATGCCAGAGCAAACTGTCTTAATGCATTTGCCAGTTGTGTTTTGGCTATGGTTCCTAAGTTGGATGAGCTGAAATAAAAAGCTAGCAGGCATTTTGAATGTGATCTCAGTAGTGTCCACATCTGTATGACATTCAGCCTCAATGTGCTTGTGAAAAAAATTTAATGGTTGTATCTGCTTATGAAAATTACTTCTAAATGTGTGTGTACTGGTCTCTCACTACTGAAAGCACAGAATAGCTGCTTCTCTTTTTTTTTTCCTGACATTGAATCCTGGTATTGCAGAGATTTCTCTTTTTGCATGTGGTTCTACACTTCCTGAACATGTGAGAGGGTAATAATTCTCTATATGACTTCCACTGAAGAGGAAATGGATACTTGTCAAAACAATGATGTGCATCTGGAATTCCACCATTCAGGAACTTTATTATGCTGGGGCAGTACAAAAAATTCTCAGGTACTAGTACATTATTTTTCACCAAGCTGGCAATGTTTTGATAAACTATGCTATTGTAAGTGCCTTGTAAGCTTACTGCATGCAAGAGTGAACATAATGTTGTCAGTATAAAAAGAACCTGTTTTTAATCTTGCCAATACATTATAAATAGAAAGAATGATATCTGGAAATGGAATTTTTTATTGTGGCATCTACAAATCAATCACCTCCAAATCAGAACAAGGCAAATAATTTACAGAACCCAAATGGCATTGTCATTGTCCACCCCCACCTCCCACATTTTCTTTATTAAGAACTGGAAAAATTTATATGTTTGCTGTGCTTCAGTGAAATTGTGTGACTGTCATAGAACCAGCCATTTGGCAAGGTGGGATAGAGTGGAAGGATAGAAATGGAGATTGGAGGGACAGCATTGCTTGGAACAAACGAATACTCACTGCTGGTTTTAATCTCTAAAATTGTGGTTATCATGAGGGTTTAAAGTGAACAGCCAAAACCCACTGTAAACTTGCAAAGTTGATTTTAAAAATAGGGCAGAGACTTTTCTCAAAATCTGTGTTGTTCTTAGTTTGTTGGACAGATAATAGGAAAACAGAGCTGTCTCTTGACCCATGTTCATTTTCTGTCTGCTGGAATGAATTTGGAACTAAATCCCGTTTTTCCACTTGAGCATGTCCTTCTCTAGCAGTGTCAGGGCCTGGGTGGAGTCACTTGTTCAATACACAGCTTTTCAAAATGACTGTTGGATTCTCATCAGATTACAACATTTTTTTCAGTGCTGGGCAAGAGCACAAAGCTGTCTTCATAAACAGATTATATTTGAGTATGTGTACTGTGGCAAAGACAAATCTCTTGATTGAAATTAATTTGCTGTTTGAGACATTTTTTGCCTTGATATAGCAGCATATTTGTAGATTGAAAATAAAGAAAGAACAGATTTCTGTTATCTCTGGGTATGGCAGAGATAGCACCAAGAGAGCTGCAAGATGTATATTTGCTTAAATGTGATCTCAGTTTCCAATGTGGGCATTGCAACTTGGCTATGTGTAGTATTTATATTCTGATTTTCTTGAAAGCCTTGGGGTTGAGTTTTACATGTTCTACAGCTGCTGTTACAAAGATGATGCAGTTTTCACTGAATTTCATTTAGTTTGGAAAACATCACTTTCCAACGTTATTTTCTTTGTTTTATTACACATTTTTAGACTGCTGCACAGTGTCAGGAGATAATTTTTAACAAAATAGCTTTTAAAGAATTCTCACTGGTTTTCATTCTTGTAGTATTATCTTTCCTTTCTGAAGTTTTCCTTCAACTGACTTATCCATTAAAACTAGACCTTTAAAGTTGTATATGGATTTCAGTAACCAAGTAATTCACCAGGCAAAATGGAGATGGCCTGTGGCAGGTGTTCTATGAAAGCTTGAGGCACTTGGGTGATAAATAATAGGTTTATGTTGTGCTGCTTTAACAGGAAAAAGGATTTCGAGAAATAGTAATGTTCCAGGATGTAATTTGAGTCTACAAAGAGTTGAGGTGACTTCCCCAGAGTTGCTTTAGAGAAATTTGTCAGCATAATAGTTTTATTGTGAAATATTCTATATAAACTCACTTTGTAAGATACTTACAGACACTCACTTTGCAATTTTAGACAGAAGTAGTTTTTTCTGTCACATTCAATTTGCTGTCTGTATCCTTGATTTTTTTCTTTGTCTTCACAGCAGTCTTTGGAATTACACTTGTCTTATGTTGTTTCAGAATTATCTTATAAATTCTCACCATCCTATGTAGGAATGTGCCAGTGTTTTTATGATGAGTTGTCTGTGTTCTGTGCATTGCAAGGAATGGTTGCACAACTTCAATAATTTTCTCATGGTATAAAAATGAGTTCTAGAAACTTCAATATTTAAATAAGGACAGGAATGTATTTGGGAGGGAAATATTACATGTTTGCAAGTTATCAAGTGTATGATGGCATGGATATAAACATGAAGGCTAATAAAATACCTGTTATTTTGAATAGTGACTCCATTATCTAGATAAAAGGATGTTTATGAGTATAGTTTCTATTAGCTCAGGGACTGCCAGCCACTGTGACATGCCTGTAGTTCCCTGGAAACTAGATTTGATAGGCATAGGATTCTTTGGGAGGACACCATTGTGTGCCATTTCTACTCTTGGAGATAAGCCTTGACATTATGTTAATATGTGTATGTATTTAGACACACACATGTTCATGTACATGTGTAACTAATTTATATTGTGGAGTCATGAGTCACTGTCTGGCTCTGAAGTTATATTTATTAAAATGTTATGTTAATACTTCCATGAAAGCATTCCATCACTTGTCATAATCTGAGATTTACACTTGAAATTGGAGTATTGTTGCTGTTTAAAGTTTGACCCTTGAGATGTGCTACTGACTTTCAGAACTATTATGGCACCATCTGCTGACCAATACACAGACTGGCAGTGTCAGTTTGCTCACCTGGTTACTTCCTTGAGAATAAGCTCCAAGTTCAGGAGGAAACCAAAGCAGAATCATGAGGAGAAAGGGAAATTCTTTTATGGGCTTGCATTAGGGAAGAAGTTTTACTAGGAGATACAATTACAAAGGCAGTAGCCTGAATCAATACAGGTTTGTTGTTTAAGCTTCCTCCATGAACGGCGAAGCTTTAAAAGAAGGAATTTGGGGTTTTGGCTATATATGGTGTAGGATTGTTCTTGGTAGTCTGTTTTTCAGTGTGTTACCTTCTAAGCCTGCAGTGAAAGGCCATGACAGGAAGAGATCCATCCAGGCCCCAGCTCTGGTGGTCTTGTCACAGCCTGGGAAACCAATGGACTCTGACAGGTTTCTGCCCTGTGGCTACTGCAGAGACTCATCAAAAAGCCGAGTCTGCAGAATGTCTCTTCAGCCTCTGCAGTTAACCTTGATTTTTGTGCACGGTGATCATCAGGGAATGAGCAGACTGAAACAGTCCTTGTCACGTTCAGTGTGTAAATACTTAGGTTTGGGTTCAATCGCTAGAGCTTGTCTTTGATTAATCATTTAAAAATAGGTGATTGGATTTTGTATGTATAAAACATGCACCCATTTCCTCTGCTTTTTCTGTTGTAAGTTTTTTGTCATACTCACTAGTTTGCTAAACTTCATCTTTGACTTTTGTATGATCTATTTTGTTTTAGGAATGTGCTTAAATATGAAAGTAATCCAAATGATTAGATTCAGCTTTCAAAGTATGTATATATAAACACTTCTGTTTATTTATACACACAGAGAAGGATGCAAGTTCCTTTGGGAGAACTGGAGTGTTTTTGGGTTAATATGTGACTGCAGAACAATATTTAATTGGGAACTGTATGATGTAAATGTTGTAGATTGATCTAAGCCAACTTTAGAGATTTTTTTGCTTTCTTAAGGATCTCAAAATTGAAAAGTTCATTCTTTAGTAGAATTTATTCCTTCGTGTTCAGAGCACCCCATGTCTTTTCAATTGTAGTAATCCATTTAAATAATGACTAAAAGGAGAAATAGATTTACTTTTTGCTTTGTCTGCTAATAGAATGTGTATGGTTTATATTGTCACCTTCAGCAAAACAATGCCACACAGAATCATGGTGTACCATGAGTTTTCTTGTTTAAATACCAATGATAAAATAGAAGTTTTTAGATTATCAGAAATCTAAAATAAAGTTATTTAGTAACTACTTTGAGTCAAATTTGAAATATAAATTATTGTATTCTACAGAAAAGAACTGATTTATGTCTCTGAAAAAATCTAGTTGTAGTACCAACTTCCTCAGATACTACCTACTGTTTAAACCAGATTCGTTTACACTCTAAAATATGAATAATTGTTCCATGTAGGATTTTACTTCTTTGTAGCTTTTATATCAATAAATCTTACATGTTGAAAGCAGCAAGCATGAATGATGCGTCCTAAACAACTGTGAAATGCAGATCAGGCTCCTGCTGAGCTTCCAATCAATAATATGACAAGAAATAAACAACTTTATTTGGGAGCTTTATTTCTTTGTTTTAGGCAGTTGAAGTAGACATGACCTTGTTTCAGATTTTCATATGTATTTTTTCAGATGATAGAAATTTTCTTTGATATATTTTTGGATTTTTTTATGTGTAGCCCATGTGAGATAAATATTTGGAATATTTATGACAGTAGTGATTTTAAAAATAAATTATTAATTCTGTGGTGATCCAGACTTGCGCAGACACACATTGGCTTTTAGTGCACTGAGCTGTAATTTATTTCTGTAGAAGTAGGTTGATTTTTTTCCTTTTGCTTCTATGACATGATGGTTTCTCTGTGAATCCCAGTAGACTGATGGAGATACAACTATCAAAGTGATTTTTATTTCTTGAGTTTGCTATGAATTTCAGTGAAAAACTGTAAAAAAAGAAGAAACAAGTTTCGGACTGTATTTTCTACTTTTGTATACTCAGGAGTAAGTAAAATGAGATAAATGAGATCCAGAAATGTATGGAAAAGGATCTGGATTTATTCCTCCGTGCTGATAAATAAGAAATACTGTAACAGAAGCAGTGAATTAAAACATGCATCACCAAAGAAAACTTCATTTTGCTGCAGCTGGTTTTAATATTGTCTGTGATCTTTGGGCAATACTTGTTTCTTTTTCTTTCCCTCTCTCTTTTTTCCTTTTTTTTTTGTTTGTTTGTTTGTTTTGGTTTGTTTGTTTTCTAATTTCGTGTTATGTCTTCTGTTTCTAGTTTATCTATGGTGGCAGGAATCCTTTTGGTCAGAAAAGTACATTTCAAGAATTTATGCTAGGACCTGGAAGAAAACTGTCAACCAGCTGACCAGTCTATACATCTGAGAGGAAAGAGTGTAAGGAAAGGATGTAACATCCTTTTCTGCTTCCAGCTGTGAACTCCAGCCAGCACTAAGTTTCTTTGCAGTGCAATAAAAAGAGAGAAGGGATGGATGGAGAGGAGTGAGAATATCTGTTGTCTTCAGTTGCTTCCTGGTCAGCATCCTTGCTTGGGGAAGCTGATAGAGTTATAAATGGGGCAGATCATCTGCTTCCTGTAAAAGCAGAATCTGTTTTTAAAAACTCATCTTCTCTTCAGAAATTGCAAAGTGTTTTACAGTATTTTTTGCCATCCCACTCCCACCTTCATCCTTGCAGTTTAGGTAGTCATTCAGTCAGCACGAGCCAAGTTTTCTGGAGGATTACAAAAGATATAGCTGTGGTTATCACTTGTGGTTTAATGTGCATAGGCTTAATGTCAATTGCAAAATCTACCAAGATTTTTCTTTTCTCTGTTCAGACATGGTAGTCCTTTATTTGAGCATCACCCCAAAGTTCCTTCTCTTTAGTCTACTCTCACTGCAATATTGTTATTCTCCTTTCTCAATTCAAAATGAAACACTGATTTAATGTTACCTTGCAATACAAAAAAAGGTGAGATAAGGAGAAACCTATCCTGCTACAGTTGTTACAGAGCTGTGGGGGAAAAAATATGTAGTGTACTCATGCTAATGTAGTAAGAATAAATGAGAGTTTACTTGAAGAGAAGAAAGCAAGAAAACGTGCAGTTGAAGTTGAGAATTCTGAATTTGCAATCTGATTTGATTTATTTCTTCCCTATATCACTTCTGAGACAAATGCTGTCTGCTGCTAGTTTCCATTTGCATTCTGGCACACTGTTTGCTGTTGGGTCAGAGCTGAGTGAGATCATATGAGGTCTTCCCTATCAGGGCAGGAGGGAATCAGGAAAAAGCCACTTTGAGAAAACCTGGTTTCTTGATTGCTTGACTATAATGAAGATAACATCAGAGGCTTTACAAACTGTAAGCATAGATTGATGGCAGAACTCCAGTGTTTCGTCCCTCCCTATTCTGTTTCTACTGCGAACTACAAAACTGGAGGATCTGACAGAGCATTGAGATAGGGAGTTCCAGACCCAATTTTGTATTTCTGGAGGGATAGCTAATTCTTGTAACAACATGCAACTCTGGAAAAGAAATGTATCAAGCTAATGGTTTGGGAAGGCTATACCTTACACTCTTGGTCAGTGCCCTTGTTTAGTTAACTCATCCACCTCTTCCCGGTTAATTCAGAGACCACTGGGAGTATAAAGAAATATACAGGCTCAGCAGAGAGGTATGCTTCCTTTTGTAGGGTTCCCCTCTTCTCTCACTCTCCCCTCCCTGCCCCAAAGAGCACTGAAGTTACAAGCTTACAGGAAGTTGAGCTCATGAAAGAAATCCCTCCTGCTGTGGGCATCAAAAAGAAGCATTAAGTGAGCATGGACAGACCTCTTCAGACGGGTTGTAACAAGTTTTCCTTGTTTCTGCAGTATAAAGCCAAGTTCTCGTTGTAACTATAACTTTGATTATGAAAACCTGGACACTTGGAGATGCAAAACCTTTCTTGTTTCGCATTGAGCATGTTTGTACTACCCACTGCTATTCTGTCTAAATTTAATCAGTTGAGATGTGTGACTTGGTATCCTCAGTTTCTTTTATTGTTAGAACAGTATCATAGGGATGTGTTTACAGGGTAACTTACTTTGCTTAGATCTAAGGAGATTCCTGGAGATGTCTCCTTTTTGACTGTATAATAAATTTGTGATATTAATTTTGAGAGTGGCATTAATGATTTTTATTGGTTTGTACATGTATTTCATGCATTTCTGCATATTTTGAAAGGTAAAACAAAAATGTACAGGAAATAGAGTGTCTTCCCTATAACTTCTTTGAAGATTTGTATATCAAGTCTTATAAAATTGTTTTAGCTACTTTCTGAGAAAAAATTGGTTCTTTCTTAGAGATATATGGAAGGAAATCACCACCATCTCTGTTAGTTATGAAACCTCCCTTATGAATTTATTAAGCAGTGTGGATTGATAACTCTGATCAGCAGAAGTTTTGATTTTTCTTAGGGAAAGTTGAGTTTGGTTTTTTAGATATTGTTCATTTTTCATTTTGATAATAAAGTTTTACATTATTATGTTAATAAGATACCTTCCATTCGGAAAGAACAGGAGCATTTCTGTGTAAGATACAAAGGTGATGGCAAAATGTAATTTGATTAGTAGCAGCTTGAAAACTAGCATACTAATATATGGCTTTCAGTAGCAATTCTTTAATCTCAGGTGGAAATCTGCCTTTTAGAGGCCTCTTACCTCTGAGATAAATAGTACTTATATAATGCTTAATACTCTATCACAACAAGCTTATTAGTAGTATTGAAACTTGAAGAGTTTTATAAAAAGTGGTAGAAATAGCTACATAACTGTAATATTTAAGCTTGAAATGTATTCAGACATCTCTAGTGTAGCATTAAAGGTACTGACATTTAATTTAATTCCCCATTGTGGAATGCTTTGATTTTAGATAGTGAAGTGTTAAGTGATGAACAAAAAACCCACACACTTTTGTAACTACTTTGGTCTCAAGATGCTTAATGTGAATTTGCTTGTAGATAGTTCAAGGCTCCTGTGTCCAGGCTTTGTAGTAAGGTAACTGTCAAGGTGGTGTTTGCTTTGGCTCAGTATTGCTCATCTCTTGGGCCAGAATGGCTTCTCTTATATATTTAGGTCTCTGTTAGCTTCCTTTTTGCTTTTTTTCATATTAGGGAATGGTTTAGTTTAACTATTTCTGACTGCCTATGGTTGTGCTTTGGAAACCTTGAGGCAAAGTGTTGCTGCTGCCTTGTGACCTATATTAGTTCTCAATTGCCTTTAAGTGCAGTTTAAAGTGCTGTGCAAGTTAATTGCATCAAGCCTGAGCTAGATAACCTTCTTGACTCTTTTTGGGTGCAGGTGGGAGTTCAGGAAGAGTCCTGAACCTAAGAGCCTCCTGCCTCTAATGGCATGCAGTGAAGATAATCATAATGAAGAGGGTTCCTGTGTTATAAAGATACAAATGTGATTGCAACTAACCTGCTAAATTTTAGGCCATCAACTTAAAATTAATTGTTTTCAGAAGATCGTAAATAAATAAGTGATGAATAATGAAATCTAACCATTATAAACTTTTGTTGGACCCTTGTATGCTTATTTTCGTTGGCTCACTTCAATTAGTTGAAAAAAAGTAGTTATACTACGCTTTTAAAGCAATACAGCACAATACAGTGCCACACAGATAACATCATTTATTTATTCTAGTTAATATTTTTTCAATAAATACCAGTAATAGTAAGTGGAAAGGTTATTATTGCATATCCTGTTGTTAGAGTATTGTGATTTGTCTTTAATTTCACTGAAGGAAGAGTAAGCAGAAGTGATGAGAATATAAGAGTTAAATATGATTTTATGTTGATTGGTATGAACTTCTTATTAAGAACCCAGTCTTACCTTAATTTAAAAAGTATGCTCCCCAGCATATTAGTAGTTTCAACAATATCACTGATTTGTAATTTCCCAAGTTTTATAGTCGCTATCATGCTCACCTTCCTTTTGTCCTATTCTTTGGTAATCTTGGTAATCTTGCTCTTTCACTTCCAATAATTATTTTAAGTTGGTAAGTGTTGCCAAATAGTGGGGGGTTGTACCTACCAATTCTACTAGAGAAGGTGGTTGCTGTTCAGAAAATTCATTTTCTGGGTCTGCCAAGGAGCTCAGTAGAAAGAGAACTGAAGTGACCTCTGAAATAACCTTGGCTAATAACATTAGGAGTACCTTATAATAAAACAAATGTCTTTCAGTGAGCACACTTAATTTTATCAAGGAGAAGGAAACTGTAGATATTTTTATCTGCAGAGCACTAAGTTTTAGCTTACTGGTCTTGTAAACAAAAAATTGGAAAAAAGTATTTCTTGAATGCTAATAAGTTCAATAATCTACAGGAATTTATGAATTACTACAAATAACTGCAAATAATTAGTTAATAAAAGTAGTGATGCTACATGACAAAACTATTTTTATTGTTGCTTCTTTTAGTGTCTGTTGGGATAATGACAACTGAAGTTGGTTCAGATACGGAAGTAAAGAAAGATTCTGAGCAGCTGGGACCAGACAAAGCCAAGGGCAAGCCAGAAGAAGCATCAGAGACTCCAGGAGATCAAAAGTCCAGGGAAACATCCTCTGGAGAAGCTCAAGATTCTTCTGTCCCAGCACCAACTAGTCCAAGTAGCCAGAAGAAGGAAAAATCTTCACCTGAAAGCAAGGGCATTTCTCGTTTCCTTCCCCCTTGGCTTAAGAAACAAAAGTCATACACCTTGGCAGAGCCTAAAGATGAGCCCAAGAAAAGGGCCACAGGGGAAGAGCAAGTGGTTGAAGAAAGTGAAAGCCAGGCACTAGAGGGGGTGGCTCAGCCAAGGAAGAGCTTGGAAGAAGCAGCTGGAAACTGGCAGAATGCTAAAGCAGATGACAAAGAAAAACACTCCATTAGTAGTGCTGAAATACAGGTACGTGTGGGAAGGCTTATAGATATTTTGGAGTAATTTTAATGAAACCTGATTAATGAATTATGTAATTCATATGTTGGGATCATACTCGGGAAGAAGTGACAGCTGTTCTGGTTGCTGGGTGCCAGTCCTGCTTTTTGTGAAGTTGCATGTCAGTTCTTAACATTCAAACTTCATACTTTAGGGTGGCAAAGGCACACAGAGACAGTTGACACTGGTTAGCCTGGGGAAGAGAAGGAGGAAGGGGAATCTTATCAGTGTGTGTTATTACCTGAATGGAAGGAATGCAGAGAAGCCAGACCCTTCTCAGTGGTATGCAGTTAGATGACAAAAGGCAAGGGGCCCAAATTAAAGAAAATCTTTTTTACTCTGAAGGTGATAGGACCTTTCCTTGGCAAGGAATGTAACCAGGTGGTGGTGGTGCAGATGATAGGCCTCCTAGGGTGGTAAAGGTGTGAGTCAGACATTGGAACAGGTTGACCAGAGATACTGTGGAGTGTTCTCCTATGAACATATCCAAAACCTAACTGGATGCCGTCCTGGGCAAATTTCCCTGTGTGGTCCTAGGGGCTTTGGACTAGATCTCAAGAGATCCCTTCCAACCTCAACCGTTCTGTGATTCTGTATCACTTGGCTCTCATAAACACTGGGGTTTAGTTTAATATAATTCCTGGAGCTTCTTAATAAATTTGTTTCTCTTTGGAAGAAAGCTAATAATTCATATTAAAAAAACCAAGAATCCTCATTTCAAGGAAAGGGAAAAAAACACACCTTCTCTGGTTTAAGAGCAAGAATATCTGGTCCCTAAAAGAAGACCTTAATGCTTATGCTGGTTACTGTGTTTCTAGTATGTGCATAACTTTAATGAATGGTTACTGTCTTATTTATTAGTAGCTTATAAAAGGAATGAACAAGTTAAAAATATCCTCCTTCCTGAGTTTGTTTAACTATTTTATATAGCCTTCCAAAGAAGATGGTAAAGAAACAGAAGTAGAGGAAGCTGCAGAGAAAAAGGAAGAAAAACAAGAAGAAAAAGAAAAAAGGGAGACAAAAGAAGTGCAGACAGCTGAAATTAAAATAGATAACATTCCTCAGAAGTCTCCAAAGAAAATCAAAACTGTGCAGTGTAAGGTGATGCTTCTGGATGGCACGGAATACAGCTGTGACCTAGAGGTAAGGCATCAAGTCGTTATATAAGAGCTTTTTCTAAAGTGAAAGAAAACTTGCTTTCATTGTACTGAGTGTTTAATGCCATCACTAGGAGTCGGTTAACGTTTCAGTTTAAACTACCATCTTTAAAACCATATCAGTTTATTCTTGAAAATGCTCTCTGCGGTACACTAGCTGATTATTTGACAGTTCAAACTTGATTGTTTTTCTAAAACATTAAGGTTTTCCTACCTTCCATCAAGGTAGTGTGACATGTGCTAATAAAGTTTGCTTGAGTTCATTAATTTTTTTTAAGTTATCTCAGCTGGAGACAAATTTAAACTTTTTAAACTTTAAAGCTTAAAAGAAGTTTTCTTCAGAAAGAAGGATTCTGTTACAGCTATAAAGCATGTATTTATATTTAAAGTTCTATTCTAGTTCCACATTTTCACAAAAATTGACTGCAGGGTAGTAACCCTGGAGCAGTTGTTGGTTTGGGAATTTTTTTCCCACATAAATCAGGATGTTTACATCTGAATGATATCTCTGTTTTAATTAAAGGCTACATTAGTTTTATCTTCCTGGGCTTTTTCCCCAGCCGAAAAAGAAACTTAAATGAAATGGTGGCTTAGCACAGATCTAAGAATTCTGTATGTATAACTGCAGTGTTTTAAATCTGTCATGATTCAGTTAAGTCATTTGGCAAGAAATAAGTTTTCTCATTATTTGCAGTAAGAATTTCCTGTAAGAACAATAGTAAAATTAATTTAAGAGGGCAAAATGTGGTGAAGAAACAATTTGTTTTATATGTTCACTTGAATTATTTATAGGACATGAGCAGTGCTGACTGCAATTATATGGATGAATTCATGTTCTTAAATACGTGTAGAGTTTTTTATGTTCTACTACCATATCAAAACACTTAAAGTCTCAGAAAGCTATATCAACTGATAATTGAAATTTCACTTTATGCTTTCTGCAAAAGATCCTAGTAGATTTATGATACTCTTTTTTTTTAGTCATCCTTCAATATTTAGTGTTTGGGTAAATGGTGGTTTATTTCTGCTTTTACAAAGTTACTGAAATGATACAAAAATTAAAAAGCAAAGAAACAATTTTTGCAGTCAAAGCCCAGTTTACCTTGGTTGACTTTCTAGTAAATCAGGTTTTAATTTGAGGCAGTTGTTATGATTTTCACATTCCTGATGCCTCTTCCAGTTTACTATGGACTGTAGACCAGCTTCTTTACATTTAAAATCTATATACTTGCTAATGGCAAAGTAAAGCTGAAAAATACCTTGTTTTCATTACTGTTATTTGATGGCTTTTGGTAGAATCCTGTCTTTTTCTAATAGCCATTCTAAACCTTCATGATAATCAGTAATAAAATCTGAGCTAATACATTATTGGAGACTTTTCTGTTTGACTTGCAATCCTGTTCCTTTTTTCTTGGAACTGCATCGATTTGTATTCACATAAATTGAAAAGAATGTGAGAGAAAACAAAATATGAAAATTAATTTGGTCTCTGTTAAATTTTGCCAATTGTTTCTACTGTATGTCTTTATATAAGACAATACCTGGGAAGAGGTGTAAAAGGAAAGAAAGCCATGATGCAGTAACTTCAATGTCAGCACACAGATCAAGGCTGATCAGGATTCTCAGCAGTAACTAAATACTGAGAGTTTTGTGTCCAATTAGTAGGTATAATATTATACGATTAATTAGTAACAGTGATTAATCATAATTTGAGGACTTAACACTTGAATTCAGCTACTATATACCTTAGATTTGCTAGAACCTAAGTAGAAAATCTTGAATTAATAGTAATGCTTAGTTTCTCAAAAAAAAAATGGGTTGATGCATTATTCTTAGAACATAAGCTGTTCCAGTCAGAAAAACTTTACTCATCCAGCTTGAGTATGTTCTGATCAGTAAATGGTTAGTGGCAAAAGCTTGAAGATGTGATCTGGAAGCTAATGGAAAAAGGGAGGGTTATGGTTACATTGAGATAGAATATTTGAGATAGAGAGACAAGTCCCATGGGACCTTGTAGAATACACCCACCAGTACTGACTGAGCTGGCTGGTGTTGCTTCAAGGCCACACGTGACCATATTGGAAATGTCTCAGCAGTTAGGGGAACTTCCTGGGATTTTTTGGGAGGGGAAAAAAGCAATGTCATTCCTTTTTTCAAGAAAATTTTTAATGCCATCTTAGGTTCTTAAAATTCATAGTTTTGTGTGTGGCCCTTTTAGCAATATGGTTAGATCTCACTTATTTTTGCTTGTAGGAAAAAACAGTTCCATAAAATCTCACCTGTTTGTCGTGGTTGTCCAAGTACCTGTTTTTCTCTAGTTTTTTTGGTAGGAGGGTTTTGTGGGGTTTTTTTTGAAGTAATAAATCCCTAAATAATTGAGAACTCTTAGTCTTGTTCTGCTCTTGTACAATTACAAGCCTTCACTTTAAAGCTTTATACTGTCTGGAAGGGCAGATGAGTTCAGGTATAATATCCCTAGCATTTCTTATTAACAAATTCTAAAATAGCAGCTCTTTTGTTACTGCTCTTTGAATTCCATGATATATGCCAGTTGTTTAGTCTAACACCTCTCTTAATTTCCTTCTATTTTTCCTTATTTTAAAAAGCAGTCTTGGTATAGATTTAGGTGCTAGATGACAACTTCTGACAGGTTCTTTTTTTCTGTCTATCCTGTTCTTAATTTTCCCTGAGAGAACAGAATATCCACTGACAATAGTCTGTGTGCTTAGGAAGAAATGCCATTTCAGTAGACCAGAAACTGCTCTCTAAACTCCTGTCCACGTGATAGTTAGATTTCTATCCTGCTTGTATTCTCTTTTGTGAGCTTAATTTAGTTTTAGACATGTTTGTGGTTATGTTTTTTCAGCTCCAGTGATTTAAAACATTTCAACATAGTTAATTTTTTATAACATGAGTTTGAATTTTGAATATGGAAACAAGGAAACATTGTTTCATATAATCTCTTGTACAAAATCCAGTTTTTACACATACACAACCACCCCTTCCCCCACTTTCCATTGCCCCCCAACACTGAAGCTGATTTTGTTCCTTATTTTGCAAAGTAATATTTGGTACAAATTAAATTAGAATAATTTCTCAAAGATAACTGAAATAGATTTTTTCCAAGCTTAAAAAAAATATTTCCATTCAGTAAAGTGTTAGTAAGCTTTTACAGCATATGTAAGACAATGGTATTAGAAAAGAGGCTACAGTTTTTGCTTAAGGTAGATGTTTATGACAGTTCATGTGGAATGAGTTTTTTTTAAAAATGTATCATCTCTGAGGCTTAGACTAGGCAGCAAAAGCTCTATAGAGGTTGTTCTGGACCAGGCTCTCCATGCTTCACTAAACATTTTTAGAAATTTAATATTTACCAAGTAACAAGTGGATATCCTAACTTGCTGTAAATTGAGTTCAGCTATATTCTGAAACATTTAAGGTCCGTAGTGTGAAGCTGAGAAGGGCAGAGGGATTAATTTTAGTGAATTGGTGAAGTCCTGTAATTGGAATGTGGCTGAAGCAAATTTGTGTCTGTTGACGTACTTGTTTTCTGTCCTGGAAATCACAGATTGGTTTTTGTCATAATAATCTTTATGTTCTCAAGGATCTTCTTGTCTTGGTAAAGCAAGAAGTTAATGCCACATTATTGTTAGCTGGAAAGGACACAGGTGGAAGTAGGTTTTGCATAAGGAAATCGTATATCATGTCACCTTTTTTGTTTTTTGGTTTTTTTTTAACTCTGGTATCTTCAGATGGGAGGTTTTGGAGCAAATAGGTGTAAGAAATGGAATATATATATATACTATATAAGAAAAAAAATTATAAACCAGCAAAAATTGCAGCCCAGTTATAAACTTAATTATAGCACTAAAAATTTGCATTTATGTGCATTTTGTTCTAACTGGAACTGGATCAGTTTATTTTGGATGGATTGGGTACATGTGCAAACTTAGCATCTATTATGTTAATAAAAAAGGGATTTATTACAATTTAAAGTCTAGTTAATATTAAATTGATGTAACTTCTGCCTAATGAGGCATTTTCTTGGAATCTGTATGGAGTTAAAACACCTTTTGGAAAAAAAGAAGTGTATGTGACATGCAGATTGCAGTGAGAAATACATCAGAGTGAAGAAAAATTGGTTTCTGTGACAGAAGGTTCTGAAAGTGAATTCCTGTGTGAGTGGTACAGAGTAGAAGTGGGTGGGAGATACTCACTTGGGAAAAATATAGCCTCAAGATGTTGAGATAGTATATTTATATGAAATTGTGGGGTAAAAAGAAAAGTTCAGTCCTGGTGAATTAGCATGTTTTTAATAGGATATTAAAAGATCTTTGCAAATGATGGTAATTTGATGCTGTTCTTCCATTGTTCAGAATTTGTCATCAAATGTTGCTGTAGGAGGTACCTTTGTACATTACAGGTACATTTGAACGTTTCTTGTTTCTTTGCCACTTGGGCTTTGTGTATTGATAATTACTTTAAGTTCTTTTTTGCAGCCACCTACTGTTGTTTGACAGTGGAGTTATTTCTTCTGGCTTGTTTTTGCATGTCTTTCCCATTGCCCTGGGCATGCCTGACATGGTTGATCTTTAGATTTCAGCCTAAAGCAAATCTCAGATATTTTTCTTTTTTGATGTTACTTTGTAAATTAATTTATCACCTCTGAGAGTGATCTATTCTTTTCCCTGAGAATTCTTTGTTTTGCCTTAGTAGATCTTCTGACTGGTGTGAACTTGTCAATTTGAATTTTAAGTCAATAATTTTTTATCTGTAGTACTGTTTGAACAGATATTTCAGTTTCTTTTGTGATTATTTTCTTTTTACTTCTCATCTGCCTTTGTACTTTCATTACTTTTGAAGATGCACATTTGAAGGACCTGGTTTGTAATCTTTCTGGAGTATAGCTTCTCCAAATATCCTTATCTGAATGCCAGTGTTGATACAACACCTAAAGTACTCCACTGTTGTCTAGAGAAGTCCATCACATGAGAGCATTATTAATCTAAACCTTGTGCTAGGTGAAACCTGTTCCTCAGTTCTTTATAGTTTGAAATTCTCACTCCAGTGCTTTGTGGTTTTTGATCTTTCGCAGAAATGAACTGCACTCAATTCACCACTGCAGAGATGCTGATTGTAATCTTGCAAGGTTGATAAAATGTGGTCTGTAAATAATTACTCTGCATCTTGCTTACTTGCTCTGGGGAATTAAAATTTGAGTCGGAATAGTGTTATCAACATTTATACCAGCCACTCTTCAAGCTTGCTTTGTATTGTTATTTCGGACCCTGTAAAGTTTTATAAGGCAGCAAAGTATCCTCCATTACAATGTTATATTAAATTACTTTAACTTTTAGTATTTTAGTTCCTTAAGTCTGTAGGTTCCATTAATAAATTATATTGATTTTCTGTGCTCTGTTGCTTTAAAGGATTCTTCTGAAATAAATCACAAAATAATATTGCATGCAAGTACTATACTAAACAACATGAGTTACATGCACACAATGTGCACATTCATAGAGCATGAGCAATTAATTTAATTATTTTAAGCTTAAAATTATTGTAACTCTTAAAGATAACACCTACTTAGCCTCAGAATCTTCAGAGTAATATGTGAATGCCTGGAGAGATGGAAAGAGGAAGAAGCTATTGTTGAATAGCTCTGGAGAAGCATGACTTAAAACAATTTTCACAGGCTGTGAACTGTTAAAAAACTTTCAGTTACCTTTCATTACTTTAAAGAGAGTTAAAGGAATAACAGCCTGTAAGTTTATCAAAGACAGTTGTCAAGGTACTGAAGATGAAAAGTAATGAGTGGTATTTGCCAAAAACTGTGACTGAACCTTTGTGCTTGCTTGAAATGGTAGAACCATATTAAAGCATAAAATAACCTTGGTTCATGATTCAATAGCATAATATTTGAGATGTAATGGCAGTTGAGTTTTAATAGCTTGAATGTGCAGACTATTGGAATGTTTAAGACGTAATTTTTAGGAGCAAATTTAATTTTTTTAACACAGTGCAAATGATGTAATTTTGATGTACTCTGTTCTGATAATCGATCTCTGTGGGAGGTATAAATTACTAATATATTACCACGAATTACATTTCACGGGGGAAATAAACTTGCTTTTTTCCTCTCATTCTGTGATTTTGTACATAGTTGTGAAGAAATTCTGTCACTGAATTTGGGATCTGCAGTAAAGACTAGTTCAGATTTTCTGTTTTAAATACAAACTGTGTTTGAGTAGAGAATAACACAGTTCAAACAAACAAAAAGAAGTGCTAAGTGCATAATGATTACTAATTAGAAGCAAATGACGATCATATTGGGTTTGTTTACTGCATTCAGTCAGTGGTCTAATTAAATATTTATGACAAAAGGCATTTAAAGGATGCCAGCACTGACCGTATTTTATGCACGTATGAACAAGTGAAACATATTGGAGTTGACACAGACTCTATGGTTACTTACAGTTTGCTAATACAAAGTAAAAATATGTTTGCTCAATGTACAATTAAGATCAGTCTTTAACCCTGAATTAAGAAAACTCTGAATGAAGCTGATGTGGAACAGATGTTTAATTGTAGCTGAGTTTTGATTTGCAAATCTTTTTTTCTGAATGCTCAGATGTCTAGTCTAGGTTTATTCAAGTGCTAAGTGGTCTGTTTAAAGCATGACATCTTTTATTTAGAAAAAGGAAAATAAGGATGATGTTAAATTTGGCACATTCTTAAAGTATTTGTCTAGATTCAACGGACACCACTGAAAGTAATGGTTTATGTGTGAAGTCATCTCGGTCCCTGGGGATTTTTTGCTTTCCTCTGCAGCACTGGGCACGGCCCCTTGCCAAGGGCTCCTTTGGGCCATTCTGCCCATGTTCTCTCCTTCTGCTTTTGCACCTCCAAGGAGCCACTCATGCCCTTGCTCTCTGTCTTTCTTTGCCACTCCCAAGTTTGTAGCAGGAGTGAGCTCCTGTATTCCCTTGGTTTGGTTTTCCCTAGGGTTCTTGTTTGTACAAGGCAGTCTGGTTTGCTGCAGCATCGGGAGCTGGCAGGTTTCAGCTCTCCCTGCATGTAATACAAGTGCAGGCCAGGCATGAGAGCACTTTTCATGCATCACTTGCCAAGAAGCACAGCAAAGCAAATTTTGCAGCCAAAAAATATGCTTGTCATTGATATGTATGATACTTTTGAAAACAACCCAGGCTGTTGCACATCTCCTCCTCTTTTGCTTGTGACCAGTTCCAATCCTTATTCTTCAAGGATCAGGAAACAGGGACTGCCTGGTTCAGATTCTGGATTCTCCTTTCTGTGGCCTTGCCTTTGCCAGACTGCAAGGGATGTTTTGATTTTTTTTAACAAAACTGAATTATGCATTAGCTTGGGCCTGACTACAGAATTGCATTGTGTTAGTATCTGTGAGCATTGGCTCTTAAACCGATTCAGAAAAATAAAATGAAATCGAATCCTTTTTCCTCTTATAAATATGTGGTTATGTGGTTTTGAAAATGTTTTTGGAGCTGAAAAAACCCTGGCATTTCAGGCAATACCAGTCTCACAGTTAGTCAGCTCCTGGGTGCTGCTCCTGTGCTTGCCTGTAGACATTTGTGGTTAGCCACTTTGAAGATGGACCCTTGTTCTGATGGAGTACTGTTGTTCTCAAATGTAATAAAATGTTTTATTACATTTCTCCAAGGGAAATGACTCAACCATTTCTAAAAAACTTCCAAACTGACTGGATCGTAACAGTAATCTTCAAGAAGAAAATGGATCTCTGGGCAAATAATAGGTTTTGCACACTTCAAAAAGTCACTCAGTTTGGGAGCATGTCCTGCATTCGGCAAAGGGTTTGATCTCTGAAGAGATACGTGGAGTTCTGCCATTCTCTGGAAACCCAGATTAACAGAATGAACACAGAAGACTTTTAAACTGTACTTGTTTTTGTCAGCTTTTTTCCCCCAAATTTCTTCAAATGGTTAAATTAGTTTGAGATAATCCACAGCTCTCACGCCCATCAGACATGCCTCCTTCCCACACAGACATTCAGTGCCTTAGCTGGGACATGATTATCCATTCAATCCTTTCTGCTAGTGTAGGGCTGGAAGGAGATGTTGAGATTTTCCTCTGTGTGTACGGCTAGAGAAAGGGGGAGGCAGGAATAAGATTAGGATAGACTGTTTCAGGTGGAAAGGACCTCCAATGGTCATCAAGTTCAGCTGTCTGACGACCAACCCTTTAAGGATAAGGAAGCACCCATGTCACTAGGGCTGACCTAAAGGTCATGTCCAAATGACTCTTGAACATGGACATGCTTGGGGCATCAGCCACCTCCTAGGAAGCTGTTACACTGGTTGATCACCCTTGTGATAAAGAAATGCTTCCTAATGTCACATCTAAACCTTCCATGATGCAGCTTTGAACTGTTCCCACATGTCCTATCACTGATCCCAGAGAGCAGCACCTGCTTCTTCACCTTCCTCAGGGAGCTGTAGGAAGCAGTGAGGCCAACCTCTCAGCCTCCTTTAATCTAGACAAGCTCAAAGTCCTAAGCCAGTCCTCGTAGGACATTCCTTCCAGCTCTTTCCCCAGCTTGGTTGTTGTTGCCTTCTGGACATATTCAGGGACCTTCATATCCTTCTTAATTTGTGGGCCCCAGAACTGCTCACAGTACTCGAGGTGGGGCCATACCAAAGCTGAGTGCAGCAACACACTTTTCTGTCTGGGTGGTTGAACACAGGGTTTGATGCACCCCAGGATGGGGTGCCTGGGCTCTCCCTACTGACTCACACTGAGCTGCTGCTGACCAGCACTCCCAGATCCATTTCTGCAGGGCTGGTCTCCAGCCACTCCTCTCCCAGTTTATACTTGTGCCCAGCATTACTCTGTCCCAGGTACAGCATCTGGCATTTAAATTTCATGTCACTGATTGCTCAATGCTCTGATCTACCCACATTGCTCTGTAGGGTTTCTCGTCCCTTAAGGGAGTCAGTAGCACCTCCCACTTGAGTATCATCAGCAAACTTGCTAATGGTGCATTCAACTCCTGCATCCCTATCATAGATAAATGTATTGAGCAGAACTGGTAGCTGTGAATGTTTATATTGCATCAGTAGTTGGCAACTCTTGTATAGCCAAACAGATCCATGATAACCTAATTCCCAGTTGCATAGAAATTTCCACTGTGTATGTCAGCTGCAATTTCTTTGCTCTGGTTTACTCTTTTATTGAGGAGATCAAGGACAGAAAAATGCTACCTCTGGTTTTATGAGGTGGTTGCATTATGAGGTGGCATCTGCGGTATCTAAATGCAGGCTTGAAATTGGTACTAGAATAACCTTGGTTACATGTGTTCTTTTTATGTTCTCACTTAAAAGAAAGCATAACTTGGCAGCAATACAGAATTCTGCTGATCTGAGTACTCTTGTGTTTTAAACTGCTGGCTCTGTGAGCATCTCCTCACTTCTCAGTCTCTTGGTGTAGCTAGGTTGAATGTGCTTCCCTTCTTGTGAGAGCAAGGATGGACTTACACTTTTACTGATATTTCTGCATTATAATTTGGAACATGAATATTTCCTTGTTTTCAGTTCTAGTATTTGGTGTGCTATAAACACATATGTGTGTATATAAAGATGCATAAATTTATATGTATGCATACATATAATAACAGTGATTATAATTTACACATTGGTTGTGACTACCACTTGACATCTCAGATGCCTGGTAGAATATTAAATGGAATCCATTTGAAAAAGTAACAAACTGTGCAAACCATGATGCTGCCTTCTTAAGACTGCCCTGCTCTATTAAAATATTTCTGACTTCTGAACTGACTGGATCATAACAGTTATTTTCAGTTCATGTTTAGAGACATTCTACTAGGAACATGAGTTTTTCCAGAAAAGTTACATTATCATATAATTTAAACTGTGTAGTAATGCTTGTCCCCAAATGGTTTACAAAGAAATTGCACTTGAAAAGCTTGGTTTTGTAAATTAAATACTATTTTAGATTTTTAAAACTATATCACTATATATATATCTATAAAATAACTCAGAGTCTTTCAATTTTACAAGTAGGATCTTATAATGAAAAGCATTGCTGGTACTGAGAGGCTTCTTATGCTTTTGTATCTATAACAGAGCTCTATAAATACTAGTTGCTGATGGTATAGTGTCTTCTCAGTTTGCTTCTGTCTAGAATGTAGACTCACAAACTTGGACTTTGTGACATGGTGGTGTTTTTTCTTATGTGGGAGAACCATGAATTGACAAAAAGACGTTTAAAGATACAGCGGACACTGCTAATGTATCCAAGTTCTTTGTTGATTATGACTTCCTAATAAGAAACTGTGCAATATTTTACAGTTATACTTGCAATATATTTCCTGTAGATTTGCCTGCTTTGTTTCTGTATGTCCAAGACTTGAAAATAACTGTAGGCTTTAGTATATAAACTTTATAAAAAAGCAGCTGATTCCAGATGTGGGCTTCATATGATAGCATATATTATTTTGCACTGATCTATAATTCCCTTTACTGAAATTTGTATAACTGAAACTTGCCTTTGCAAGGTATGATCACTGACCTGCACGTTGACTTCAGAAAAAAATGGTATCTATTACATGCATCTAAGAGTCTTTGAACTCTCTCTTGCTCATATTTTTCTGCTTTCAATTTACTGCTTTTCTATACTGATGATTTTTGTTTTATAAGCTGAAAGTGAGGCTGTCAAGAAAATTAAGTGGTGAGTTCAGATGCCTAGAGGAAGCAGTCATCTTTCTTGAGGAGTAAGAGTTTTTGAAAGTACTAGACTTAAAATTCCCTGCTTCTCATTTCAGAAGTCACTCTGACTTCTACTTTCCACTGCCTTGCTACTTGGGCTACTTAATGTGGTCATTTTATAATTTTGCTTCTGTGAAAGCTTTCTGATCTTCCTGAGTAGAATGTCTGCTGGACAATGCGATTTTGAATAAAGCTCTGGATTCTTGGGGAATAAATCAACAATGCCTTCACTCTTTGCTCAGTGCATACCTTCTTTCCTCCCCTCTCCCTCCGCTCTTGGCCTTTACCGCCCTGTGCCGTGGAGCCGAGCTGCGGCAGTGCCGGAATGGGGCACGTGGAGTGCTCCGCCACTGTCTGCAGGGACAATGGCCACAGTGTCACCCAGGCCTACACAGGGGCGGCCGATGGCGTTTCTGCGGAATGGCACGGGTGTGTGGCATCTACTGAAATCCGTAGGATAAGCAAATACAAAAATTCTTATAAGCTGACAGGCCTCTGAAAAGGCCATATTGTGGCCTCTGTGATAAATGCCACAAATAGCAGAGCTGTCATGAAGGAGTTGGTTCAAACTGGAGACTGCATGCCGGTCATGGTCAGATTTGAACTGTGGAAAGAACTTCTCATCTTCCCACCCCTGAGCATATGATGTGAGCCATCTGCTCTAAATCTTTGTCTCCTTTCAGCAGGAGACAAAGATTTTCCATAAAACCTGGCACATAGAAGTAGAGCCTGGACCTGCTTTTCATTACTGGCACTACAGACATATGGAATGTTTACATTCCCAATTTCAGATACAAGAATCACAGAACGATAGAATGGTTTGGGTTGGGAGGTACTTAAAAGATCTTCTCATTTTTAAACCCCCAGCTTAGGCTGGGACACCTTCCTCCAGAACAGGTTGCTCCCCATTCAACCTTGAACATTTCCAGGGATGGGACATCCCCAACTTCACTGAGCAACCTGTTCCAGTGCCTCACCACCCTCACAGTAAAGGATTTCTTCCTAATATCTAATCTGCACCTGCTCTCTTTAAAGCCATTACCTCTTGTCCTATCACTACATGCCCTTTCCTTCTCTTCCCTTTTCTCTTAAGTCGCCTTTGGATACTGGAAGGCTGCTGGAAAGGTCACAAGCAGAACAGATAAAACTTCAGGACTGACTGCCCTTTGCTTAAGCTCTAGTAACACTGAGCTCACCAAGTGGGCTTGGAAGTGGCCATTTTAAAATGCTTTTTAAGAGTACGTTAAAATGATGATCAGTCTTCAATTACTGTATTTATAAAGCAACAGACTATGATACTGAAACTAACATCAAATAAAACCTTCTGTTTTTTTCCTTTGTTCCTGACTTCCACAAATAATATTTTTAGGAAAAATAAGCTTCGTGAAGATAGCTTGGTTTTGAGCCTTTAATGAATTTGTTGGGTACAGAGATTTCAGAAATACACGGATAGAAAGCAGCCATCCTGTTTTCTTCCCCTCAAAACAAACCACTGCAGTATAGGCAACTAGACATGTTGGATATGTTCAGCTTCTGCTTGCATGCTGCTTCTGCTGGTCTGAGCAGCAGCTCTTAGTGGTCTGCTTTTATTTTTGTCTTTGGAAGATAACACACTTTATTTTTCAGTGCATTCTTATCATGTGATTCATAAGTCACTGAGATGTACCAAAATGATAAAAATTCAAAAGCTAACATTGTAGATACTGTATTAAGCTTTAGAAGGTAATATTGAAAAAGTTGACTCAAATAAAGAAGTCTTCTGTTATTTTAAAAATAAAGATCTAGAAAAACCAAGACTATTTAGTGACACTTAATAGTGCAAAATATTTAAATCTTTTAGGTACTGAATTTTCCTTGTGTACTTATGTTGTTGTTGTTTCAGGTTTTTTTGATGTCTTGAAAAAAAATACGAAATTTCTCTCTTTTTGTCAAGGATATATAGAGCTTTGAAATATGGTGAACAGTGTTTGTAAGAAATCTTATAATTTTATAATCTGCTTTATGTATATTTTAAATTTTCTAAAATAATAACATCGAATAACAGTACCTGTAATTAAGTGCCTTACTGATTTACTTATATTAATTTTCTCTTTTTTATTATTTTTCCTTATTTTTTTCCTTCTTTTCCTACTCTCTCACCCCTCAGAAAAGAGCAAAAGGACAAGTTCTGTTTGATAAAGTATGTGAACACCTCAATTTACTGGAAAAGGACTATTTTGGGCTGTTGTTTTATGAGAATTCAGAACAGAAGGTAAGCCTGTATGAGAGTTTTGTTTGTTTTTCATCATTGCCACTCACTCCAATAGTTCAGTGAGGTATATTCTATTAAATGTTTACTATTTCAAACACTTGAGTAAATTTTGCTGCCTTTTCTCATAGATGTATAAGAGTGCTTTGTTCATGAACATGAAGGAACTCTAGCTCATAAGGCTGTAATGACTAGGCCTTTGAGTTCCTTTATTATTAATTTTAAGTTTAAAGAGAATTTTTGTAAAGAAACGGAAGCTGGTCCATCACTGGTATGGGATGCTAATTTTAGAAATGAATGGCATTTGAGATGACTGCATTTGAAAGGATTTCTTAAATACCATTTGGTAACTTCCTTCTTTTGTACTTCCTTTTTTTTGGATGATTGAGCACATCTTGATTGCCCAGCTGAGGAAGATCTTAAATCAGTCAGTGGCAAGTGCTCTGTTAATTACAAAAACCCAATTTATCTTTCTAACATATTAACATGTACAGCTATAGACTGGGCTGGCTGTTGCTTCCTCCATGAACTGAAGATATATGTGTAGTCATCTTTTTCTTCATAAAAAACTCCCAGCTGAATATTTACAAATTGAAGCAGGAAAAATTGTATTTCTTTTTAATCTGTATTTGTAGTAGAAGCATCATTGCATCATACTGCATCTAAACATTTTTCCTTTTTTTCTGTCGTTTTCCTCTTAACACTATTTTTTTAAAAATTAAGTGTAGTTTCATAGTCTGAATAAATCTGAATTTCTGACAACTTCCATTCTGATGAAGCAGTTTTCTAGTTATTTGCTTTGCTGCAAAGCTTTCTGTGCAGCATTGAGCAAAATACTCAATTCCTCTATATTAAAAATCCCTATATGCCAAATGAGCTTGTTATATTATTACCTAGAGATTTAATTTTTGTTCTTGATTTGTAAACCATTTCCAGATATAAGAACTTATTTGATGTAATGATGATCTCTGTTGATCTTCTAACTAATATCATAATCTTAATATTATCTGTTATTTTTGCTTGTTCCTTTATTTGTGCTTCTCACTATCAAAAAACTGTACTGTACATTCACAACAAAATAACATAAAACAGCAGTCTGATATCTGGCAAAAGAGAAAAGTCTAATACTAGACCTGGGATCCTTGACCTGTACCAGAAAATAGCCCCCCTGAGCAGGATCCCAGGAGGTAAAATAGGAAAGCTTGGGTCTTTGAAACTTCAGCAAAAAAGTCTGGATTGGTGTAGGGTTCTTTTATTTTTTCTCCCCCTTTTTTTCCCCTCTAGTTAGACTAAGACTTTCTTGGTATTCTTCAGTCATTTGAATAAAGAAACAGAAGTCCACTCTTTAGAAAGACCCCATTTGTTTTTTCATATTTCTTTTTCCTTGGAGATTCTAAAAACTTGACTGGATATGAACCTGTGCAACCTGATCTAATTCAAAACTGGCTCTTGAATCACACTTGGACCCCTTAAGTCTTTCAGTGTGAATGAGTCCTTGAATTCCTTATCCATTAGTCAATGGATTAGTGAAGGTGGTACTGTAGCAACTCATAAATATTTACATAAATTAAGAGGTATTTACATAAATTGAGAAATATCTGATAATGGGGTCCTTATTCAAAAGTAGAATTGATCACTTCTCACCTGAGTTATGGACAGCAACAGGCATTTATTAAAAAATTCTGGAGAAATATGGTCCTTTTTGTTACGAAGACTAAACAAGTTGCTGGATTTTGTCTTCTTCATACAAATGCATTCCTACTGTTATTTGGAGAACCTTAAAATCCTAACAAATCTATGTTTCACACCTCCTACTTCATCAGAACTTTTGCTGGGTTTAGGGCTCTCTTTTTCGTTCACCTCTGTATTAAGTTTGAGTTACTTTATAATTTTGGTACCAATTCTTTCTGATGCCTTTTTTTTCTGTTATGACTGTTGCCTTTTTAGATTAAAATGCCACAAATCCCTGACCTTCAGGCCAGTCAGTACTAAATGCTGAATGATGTTTTTTTTCCATTCTTGTGCACTCATCACAGCCACCCATTTATGAGCCAGCTGTTGAACCCGACGGCAGCTGTGGCGTGTGGCAACTGAATGCCAGGCACTCTTGAATTAGAGCTGCTCCCCAATGCACCATTGGGGTACCATTGGAGGAGGAGTCCCATTAACTCTTCTCCATGGGTGTTTTGTGCAGCTGGGAGAGAGGTTATGTCTTCCAATCAGACTGATTTTTGTTAGCTTTAATATACTTTTTAAAACTATTTAGGCCAAATTAGTAATTAATGATTTCTTTCATTTTTTGCAAATGTTAAATTTATTAGCCCAAAGTTTAGTTAGAGATGTCATTGCACTGCACCCTCAGAAGTTCATGAATGCTCCATTCACACTGTAGTTGGTCTGCAGAAGTGTTAGAAAGCTTCTGCTCTTATGTTTTGGGTGCCAGCTGGAAATGCTGCTTTTCTGGATTCGTACAAAATACTTTTGTACTGGTAGAGAACATTTTGTTCTTTGACAATACATTACTTTGTCTCATCTATAACCTTACCATTCACAAATTAAACAAATAAATTTCTGCCCACTGGAGCAAAGTAGTGTGTATACACTTTGTCTTTTGTTTCGAAAGACAGACCTGTCTATTCTGCATTAAGAGCGCTAATTTAGGGTAGATTCTTTTGTGGTGTTTGTTTTTATCCATGGCAAAAGACACAGATGCAAAAAACCCCCACCCATGTAATTCTGCCTATAAATGGAATATAAGCATCTGATTTTATTTGACAGAGCAGTAATGAAAATTTGTGGCTAAGTCGGCTTCCAATAAGCTTATTTCAGGCTTGGAAAAATCAGAAAACGAACTGTATAACTTGTTTAAAAAAGGGATTATTCTTATCATCTTGCAGCATAGTCTGTATTGTATGTTCTTTTCTCCTGCTTTATAGTGAGAAAAGATGAAGCACTGAAAGTATTATGTACTCAGAAATCCTGTTCTTCTGTTGTAGTTACTCCATGCTATATAATTTATTTATTTACTTGATGTCTAAAATGTTAGGGTTTGTCTAAAATGTTAGGGCTTACGATACTTCTAGTTATTGTAGTTGGAAGAATATGGCTGTGGGTAATTTCAGAGTGGAATTCTTGCCAAAACAGAAAAGCCTAGGGTGATAACTGTAGCTGAAGGCAGTCTCAGTTAAACTTATTTGAAGACTTATATTGTCTTCCAAGGCCTTGCCATGTCAAGGTTCTTCTAACAAAATTTTCTGGCAAATTTTGAAAATTTTGCAAATTTTAGGACTTAAGCATTACAAATGGTATCCAGGATTTTGGAGAAATGCCTTCTAACTCTTCCTTTGTAAAAATGTTATGGACTTTGCCTTCTCTGGGAAAGTTATCATAGCTATGGAAAATACAGATCACAGACAAAGCAAGAAATATGAAATTATTGTCTTGTTTTAAACATTGCAATTGTAATAGATTATACAAAGGGGGTTTTGCTTTTAATTTGTAAATAATATTAATCTAATATATATATGGTGCACTTGTGATGACATCTACTTGGAACAAGCTTGTTTACAACTTGATGTGTTGGTCCATATTCATAGGAGACACATTCTCTGTCAGCAGGGTGATCTGTGTTAAAGATTTGCACTACAGAACAGTTTCTGCACTGCAGAAAAGTAGTTCCACGTTCTCCTTATTCACACAGACCTGTGAAACTAGAGTAGCATTTTTGTCTTTTTGAAAAAGATGCAAAAGGTGTAGAAGTCCCGTCCCTAATAGAGACTGAGGGTAATGGTATTGGGAAACAATGTTGCATCTGGAATTCGTTTGCTACCACAGACTGAAAAAGGTGGGCCATGTTATACCCAGGATGCTCTTCTTTCCTAAATTAGGTGAGAAACACTGGTGGAAATAAGTCTTTGGCAACATTTGCCCCAGCACTGAGGTATTCCCTCAGACTTTAAAACGGCAAGTACCTGCAGTGGCCTGTGAAAAATCAGATATTTTCCTTGGCCTCACAAGGCAGTATCTAACTCTTCCCTGCATTTCATGTCTGTCTTTGGAATTTTGCAACACCTGCTGTCAGGCTGGATTTATGTGTGTTTCTTCTATGAATGTGCTTGTGTGTGTGTGTCTGGCAATGGGAAGTAAAGGTTCAAACTCAATGAAGGAAAGTCTCAGTAACTGTAGGTAAAAGGTTTGTTTTCTTAGTCTCTCAACCTGTTCTTTAACCTGTAGGTAAAACTAGTAAACAGAATTATCTGAGTTACTGATAAATATGTTACAGATTCCTTAGTCTCACTTCCAAAAGTTAAATTGTTGGATGATCTGTCACAAAACAGTCTCTGCACATATCAGTAGTAACTGAAATGCTAAAAGCTATTTAATAGGTTGCACAGATTATATCAAAATATTTTTGATATTGAGGATTTTAAATGCTGGCTGTGGTTTGCTTGTTTCTTTTTGTTTTGTTATTTGGTTGTTTTTTTTTTCCCCAGAACTGGCTGGATGCGTCAAAGGAAATTAAGAGGCAAATTCGAAGTAAGTACTTCTGTGTTCAGATGTTATGCTCCTTTTTTTTCCTCACAGAAATATTCTTCATGAATTTAGTAGCCTGGATGTTGATTGCTTACAGCTTTAAAATAATTTCTATCTGATACTGATGTATTCACCTTAAAAAAGGATGCAAATCTTCTATTTCTAATCCATTCAAGTAGGGGAGAGGGAGTCAGTATTATGCTGTAGAAGTTAATGATTATACCTTATTATATGTTATTATATCGCTATATTATAATGATTAATCATTATATTAGAAATTAATCAAATATATTATTACCCCCAAATTTTCCTTTATTGTGTGAGTAATAGTCAATATTTTTGCATCCTGAAACAGTAGATGTTTTTCAACTTTGTGCTGATAGTTGGTTGTTGGATGGAGAATGTGATCATGCAAAGATGGTCATGGTCATTGCTATAGGACTTTCTTACTTCAAAGACTCACCAGAAGAATATGAACCTAAAAAAAAGAGAATTAATATGTTCTACAGAAAATGTTTATTCTTCAATACTGATCAGTCCACCGTTGACTTTTTTGATAATATCCATCATTTTCAGAATGGAGATGGAATAGAGAGCATAATCTTGGAATGTCTCACTACAGTGCTTTTCAGACTGAATCTGCTTGAAATGCCTTTCTACTTCCTGTACTCAGTACATGATGAGTAATTTATTTTACTCTCTTTACATAAAGCTCTGTCAAAGCTCTTCAGTAGCTCAGGAGCTTTTGTAGTAAATGGGGAGTGTATGGAGAGTAAATCTAGGTGATATTCTGCATGAGTCTACAGATCACAAAAAAGTGGCCACTAAAACATACTACACAGCCCTTGCCCTTACTGAACGTACTGCCATTGCTTTACTCATTCGTGACCAAACCAGGATTATTGTTGTTGTTTTGTTTTTAATGGAAACCTTTTGGTAGTACCTGATAGGAAAGTAGGCAGAAGAGGGCGATGATAATATTTAGAAGCCTAGACTTACAATACAATGAGAATTTAAGCTAAGAAACTGACTGTACTTGTAATTAAGAACAGCAGTGTGTTATTTATAATGACAAACAGATGGTTTCTTTACTGCTGTTAACTCCACTGTTTTAAGGCACTATTCATTTTTTCCAGGAGTTATAGAGGTGTTAATTCCTTTTCCTTCACATCTTTCCCCATTGATGTAATCCCTTAATAGGAAGGTGTGTTTTATATTTTCAGTGTAGAAATGAAAGTTACAGAAGCATCCTTGGAAGCTGTTTTTTTGATCCAACATGCTCTTGTGTAAGCAAACTAGATTTATTAAAAAAGTGAATGGACTAATATGCAAGTAGCAGCCATACCTTTAATTAAAGAAAAGGTACTGGTATTGGAACTTCTGCAGGTCTTCAGTGAAAACCTATTAGTTGTCCAAATATGCAGGCTAAAGGCTGTTTGGTTTGCTTTTAATGAACTACAAAAGATGGAGGATGTTGATACTTTTTGTATCAACTTTGTTGATGAAAATGTTGGTATCTCTTTGTCTTCTGTAGCAATTTGCATGCTGGCTATCCTACAGGTTAGTGTCACAAATTTTAAATGTAAGAACTGATCTGAAAAACTTTTGGATGCACCAGATGAAGTTCTTCTAAATACTGTATTATATGTACTGCAAAAAAATATGTTAAGGGGGTTTAATTTTCCGTACAGCATGAAGACCTACATTTTATACTGGACCGCAAGTCCAGTTATTGAATGAGGAATCATGACAGGATTTTTTTTTCCTCTGGTCTATAGTATTTCAGAGTTGATAGGCATAACAAAGCAGTGAAGTACAAACAGGATTTTAAAATGACACTTGCTTACACCAATATGCAAGTAATTAGCATACTGTTAGTTGTGTTCCTCATCATTAGTCTATTAAAGTTTCCAGATATTGGAATCTTACTGCAGGCGTGTTTAATCTTCCAGCTACATAAGTATTGAGTAATGAGACTTTTTTCTTTTCAGGCTTCATTCTAAATATATTTGTCTTTAGTCAAGAATGGAAATCCCATGTACAAAAATACTCATTGAATTTAAGATACCTGTAAAACCTATTAGTTCATTTGAAAGTTGGAAATGAAAAAACTCTCGAACCTGAGATTAGCTCAGTTGGATAGAACCTGGTACTAAAAAACGAAAAAAAAAGCTAAGGTTGTGGGTTCAATCCCCTCTATGGGCTACTCACTTAAGAGCTGGACTTGCTGATCTTTGTGGGTTGCTTCCAACTCTGAATATTCTGTGATTTCTTTTTCTCTGGTATGAGTGACACAAACTGAAGCACTAGCATGCTAGATAAGTGTTATTCTGTGATTTCTTTTTCTCTGGTATGAGTGACACAAACTGAAGCACTAACATGCTAGATAAGTGTATTTGGACACATACATTGATCTGAACACACGGAGGTGACACGTTCAGAAATGCAGTTCGACACGTCAGTTTGCAACACAATATTTACAACAATTTCTGTATCTCTCTTAAATGTGAGCAACACCAATACTCTGCACATTGGGCATGTATATACCACCTGTGACTGGGAAAGAGGAAATAAGAATCCTGTAGTCTTCCCCAAGTCGTGTTCTGCAGGCTGTCTCTTGCTGTGTCACAGTCCTCAGGCCCTCTGTGGAATCTCTTACTTGTACAGGTTGGCCTTTGGCTGGGCAATTATGTTGGATCTCAGCAATTACTGATGTTACTTCAGCTAATGAACATGATCCACAGATTACTGTCTCTGTTCTCAGGGCTACAAAGGTGACAAAAATCTTGTTTGCTTTCAGCCAGCCTGATCTCTTCAGGAAAATGAATTCTTGACTTTTTTTAACTCATGTACTTGGCTATCCACTGGCATGTGTTAAAACCTCTAATTACTTCTTTCAGGGACAGGTAGGTAATTACATTTCTGTCACTATCTTTTTGAAAATTGCTACATCTCAAGTGGATTCAGGCTTTTGCAGAACTGAGAATTACAGCTAGAATATTGTGATGGTACAGGCAATAGCAACTGACCTTGAAATAGTCAAATCTCAGGTTACACAGAGGGTGTGTTGGGTCGCCCTTATACAAAATTCAGTTTGGGAATTTATCTGTTTAAACCAAAGGTAATATTATGTCAATTAAGTCTTTTTCTAGCCTGCAGCATGCTTAGTATTTTTACTGCAAAAAAATACTCCCACATGACATATTCTGTGTTCTATATCTTGTAAGAAATTGAGAGAGTTCAGATGTTCTGAGGACAGAATAGTTTGGGGTACTAATAGAAGTTTCAATTAATTAGGAAAGAGCTTGCTTTTTAGGTGCACAACTTTGGCTATCTCATTTTAATGCTAATAAATGTGTGGGTATGCTCAGGCATCAAAATATGGTGGTCACTTTATGCAGGTTCACTTTATTTTTAATCCATCTATTTTATATGTATTTACCTATATATCTGTAAGAATGGTAGCTAAGTTTGATCTAAGCTGATTACATTAGAGTGTAGATTGTTATTGTTGAAGAGAACAAAGTGCCTGTGCCAAGGGAAGGGTTTTCTTGCAAAAACTGACATACAAGAGCTCATGAGTAAAAGCCAGAAAAAGCCTTTACTGGAATAAAAACCCTCACTGATTTTTCCCAGTTTAAATGGAATGAATCATGTTAATTGTATGCTGCTAGCTGGTTGGTTATATTGCATTCTTTTTCTCTAAGAATGTGACTAAAGTTGCCACAGAAGCATTTTTGATGTAACAAGCTGGCTAGAAAAATTTTTGACATTTCTGTAGCCCATACTCCTGAACATCAAAAGAGAGAGCCTTGTCAGGGACAGAATGCTAAATACAATTTTAAATCATCTTTGGGGTTGTTCTTTTTTGTCTTGGATACCAACACTATAAAGAGCCAGCAATAATGTGCATCATTATGTGAGGACAACTATGATTATATGCTTCATTTGTGCAGCTAAAAAAAGTCTGCTTTAGTGAGAAGTAGAAATATAGACTGTGCACATTGTAATAAACTTGCTAGTCTATGTTTAGGGGGTAAATGTGCTTTCAATAATTAGGTAAAATACATGGTCACCAGCTGTCCAGAAAATATATAGTACAAAATCAACTTCAATATCTTTTCAATAAATTAGCAATTTAAGCAGTGTGAGTAGAGACATGATTTTTTTTCACAAAGCCTACACACTCAGAGGTTTTATGCACTTTTTATAGAGAATATAGTTTTTTCAATTTTTTTTTTCTTCAAACCACACCTAAGTCTCCTGGCTGCAGTGCTTTCTGAAAGTTAGCTGTAGAAATGCTGACAAGAAAGAGCAACAGTTAAACAGGAATTCATATGTGACTAGTTTAACTGCAGTTTTAGAGCAGGAAAATCTTGAAGACTGGTTTAGTACTGGTGTGGAAGGACACATCTTTCATCCATTTCTCCACAGCTTTGTTAATATGACAGCTCTCTTTGAATGCTTTTTGCATAGATATTTTGGCCCTATTGCTCATATTCATCACTTTGGTTTACCCAATATCAGCATCTTTTCATTAAATTATGCTGATTCCCTGAGAGATGATGGAAGTAGGTTAATCTATTCCATCTTTAACTGTGTTTGTTATGCTGTATGTATTCATTACTGTTAGACTTCTTTTTTCCAAAGTATTTTTGTCTTGATTCTGTTTTGCACTGCATTGCAGTAGATGATGCAGTGATAAATGAGAATTCATTTATGGATCTTGCCTAATCTTGTGCATAAAATTGTACAAAAACTTGATAACTGGGATGTTAAGTAAGATACACTAAAACCCCAAGCTCTCAGAAAGAAATAGTGGCTTAGCAGCCAGGTGTAGAATGAGGTTCACACTTAAACAAAAACTGAAATGCTTCAGTGAATAGCCATGTCTGAAAAACCAAAATAATTTTTTAAATGTTGGAAGACATTAGAAATTCTGACACACCTCTCTACCTTTAGTATATATGGAATTTCAGAACAGCTTTTTTTAAGAAACAAACCTTATAATGTCGGCACTTTTTTCTAGCAGTGTGTTGGAAGTGGCATTTCAGTCTTTTTTTGTTGCTGTAGAAAGACACATTTTTCAAAGCATGATTGGTCTGTGTAACACGGATTTCTAAAATAATTTACTGTCCAAAGTTCTAACATTCTGGAAATGTATTTTAGTAATTGACATGTGACTTAACTTTCAAATCTTAAAAAATTATTTAAAAACAGAGCTATGTCTAAAGGCAACATTTCATACTTTTTCAAATTATCAATCTAGTTTTAAGCATGCTTTTGCTCTAAAAAAATGCATGTGTTAACAATTCTAACACATGAGAATTTAACTATCACTGCTATTATAGTTGTTTAAAGTGGTGTTTACCAGAAAAATATTTTAAAGTAGGAGTGGCTACTATCTTTGTCTTCCATGCATTCTCAATGAATAATTTATTATCTTTCTATTATATACAACAACACAGAGCTCATTTTGATGTCTCATGTTCACAGTTACTGTACAGTCTCTCAAACTAAGTTGAGACAGGAGGAGACTGTTAGCCTTGGAGAAGTGGGAAATAAACATAAATTCAATGCAAATGTCCTTGAACACACAATATCTTAAAATTGTTAATATATTATGGTCATTTTGAAATTAAAAATGTCTTCTGATATTTGTATAACTTACTGTAAACATTATTTAAAAATGATTTTTAACATGCTAATCTTTCATTATGTCTGTGGGTGTCTCTACCTGGTAACGAAAATAATTATGCTTCTTAATGACGTACAGTTAAAAATAGAAAAAACCTTCCTTTGAGATTTCAGTGATTAAATTTATTCTTCTTTCTAACATTTTTCAGCAAAGTTTTTTCTTTGCTTACTTGGACTTATTTGGGATTAACAATCAGATATTTCCCATGTTTAGGTTTACCTTGGATATTCACCTTTAATGTGAAGTTTTATCCCCCTGATCCATCACAGTTGACTGAAGACATCACTAGGTATGCACCGGTCCTAATTTTAAACTTTAAATTACTGTTTAATTTAAAAGCCACATAGAATTTCTTCAGTTTCTGGGTACTGTACACTATAGATATCCTTACATACATCAACTGATTTTTGGAACAAGGTTGAAAAGGTAAAATGAAAACTTCTGGAAGAAACCATAGATACCTACAGGCTGCAATGTGAACTGAATGAGTTCCTATGTCACCTTTTGTTTAAAACTAGATATTACTCATTTATATTTGAAATCACAATTTTTTCTGCTTTTCACTTTTTTATGGAAGTAATATTGACTCTTAAAAGTCAACTGAAATTTACTGCATGATAGCAATGCTCAAATAATAGAAGATCATTATTAATGCATTTGCTTAATTGAAAACAAGCTTACCCAATTATGTGCATCCTGATGAATTCTGCCATATTTCTCATTATCTGGCATAGGTAACCCTTTCTTTGTTCTTCTTTCTCTTTGGTTGTTTCTTTCTCCTTTGTCTTGCAGGTATTTCTTGTGCCTACAGCTTCGACAGGACATTGCATCTGGCCGACTGCCCTGTTCTTTTGTGACTCATGCCCTCCTTGGTTCATATACCCTGCAGGCTGAGCTGGGTGATCATGACCCAGAGGAGCACCGCAGTGATTATATCAGTGAATTCCAGTTTGCACCCAATCAGACTCAAGAAATGGAAGAGAAAGTGGCTGAGCTACACAAAACACACAGGTATGTCGGATGCAGTGGCATTAAAAGAAGTCATCTGTGCTTTGTCACATTTATGTCAATTCAAGTTTACACTTACGAGAGTATGTGTAAAACTGCTGAGGTAAACTTACTGTTACTTTGGAAATCGTTTGTTATGTAGCTAAAAGCTCTTACTTTGGTGTGTTTAGAAAGTAGTGTTTGAAAATAGTAGGTGCACTAAGGTCTTGGTAGAGAACTTTCAGTAAAATATTTTTATATGAATTAGTTCAAGCAACATACAGGTAGTTTGAAAGAGTGGAAATGGAAATCCATACTCAAGTAAAATAATATACTGTGAAAGAGCACTCTTCTGTAGAGCAAAAATGCTATTGATACCTTATAAACTGAGGTTTTTGTATCAGTCTGAATTCCAGGATTCCACTCAGTTTTTTGCCAATAAACTCAAGGCTTATTCAATGGTTTTAGGGGCTTGACTCCAGCACAGGCGGATTCCCAGTTCCTAGAAAATGCTAAGAGACTCTCCATGTATGGAGTGGATTTACATCATGCAAAGGTATTGGGGATTGGGTTTGTTTGGTTTTGTTTTAGGATAAACATGTTAAGTATTAAAGAAAATATTGTATATATAGATTTTTTAAAAAAAAAAAAGTCATATGCTTAATTTTTGGCTGTAAGCCTTTATCTCTTACTTACAATAATTTCTCAGTTTACAACTCTAACATTAGTAGAACTTATATACAAGTTTATTTAGTGCATAGACGTGTGCAGCTTGGAAATAATATTTCACTCATAAGAGCAGATAAATACGTTAAAAATGTCATATTTTCTATGGCCAGTAAAGTAAAGCCTAAAGCAACATGTAATTGTTTTCATAGTACCATGAGAGTTAAAAGAATATGGGGGGAGGTCCTGGGGGAGGATTTTGGTGCTTTTTTCACTTCCCAGGGTAGGTCAAATCAAATTTTCATTTCAAGTGGGAATTTATTTTTTTTTAGTCAAAACCCCAAAAGACAAACTAAGAACCTCCTCCCACTCTCTCATAAATCCAAAATCTCAAATCATTAGGAAATTTAAGGTATTGTAAACATATCAGTCTTGCATTTAAAAAAGAAAACCAAGACTTTTAAGTACTGGAGAAACACTGTTAGATTTTGTTTTGTTAGTTCTGCCAGTGAGGCAACTCCATAACGAGAGTGTTGGCATTTGATGTAGTTGATCTGTTGTTGAGGAGGACATGAGACTGCTGTACTGTGTAGTGTACCAGTAAGTGATTAGTTTTGTAGCCTGTAAAACTTGCATCAAATGCTGTCAGTCAAAGAGAATGCTGAGAAACCTATCCATTACCTCCTCTGTCTTTACTGGAATAGTATGTGACTGTAAAGATCACCTTGATCCACCAGCTGGTTCAGACCTGCACTGACTGCTTTAAGTGGAACAGGCCTGGTTTTCATTTTTCTTCCTTTAATATTTGTTGAAATTATTGCTTGCACACACACTGGCTGTACCTTTCCTGCTTTTAAGTTGTTAACTTAGTCCCTATTACCAGAATATTGAAGAATTTCCCAGAACTGTGGCATATGAATGCCAAAACCGTTACTTAGAGTCCAAAGTCTTTCCTATAAAATGAATATACTTAGCTATTTCTCATTTAAGAAACTCATTGTCAGAGTCAGGTTTGAATATGAAACATGTCCCAGTTGCAATATTCCCTCAAGGTATGTCAGCAATAATTACTTGTTTGGAATGTTATTGAGGTGATTTTTATGAAATTGTCTCATACCTGGCAGGATTCTGAAGGTGTGGATATCATGCTGGGTGTGTGTGCTAATGGTCTGCTGATCTACAAAGACAGACTCCGGATCAACCGCTTCGCTTGGCCAAAAATTCTGAAGATTTCCTACAAGCGAAGTAATTTCTACATCAAAGTCAGGCCAGCAGAAGTAAGTAGCACCTTTCAGTCTTGTTTCTTTTGTGAGGTCATTTCTGTCCAGCAACAAGAAAACATTCCCATGTTTTCCACAGTTGTCCTCATAGGCTTATGATATATTCAAGTAGAACTTATGAGTGCTTTTTTCCTCTTCAGCTTCTAATGATTGTATTAAACACTTGTAAAGGCAAACCAAGAAGAAAATCTATTTTCTTTTTTTTTTTTTTTTAATAGAAGGTGCCTTGTTATTATATTGGGTTTTTTTATGCAAAAAACTAGTTCCACTGGCCATATTCTTTGCAGTCTCGGGAGAGAGCCAGCTGCTCTTCCTCTTTGGGTATAACTGTTCACTACATGTCAGCACATTAAGTTTGTGGCTCTGACTAAAGGCTTGAGTTGTCCTGTAGAATGTTATTACTTTGTTAGCTGCCATGGAAGTAGTGGATTCAACTTTCTCTTCAGTTACTGCTAAAAGTTGCTGGGAGTTGCTGAAGGGGGTGTGTCCATGTTTACATTTTGAACCCTTTGTAACACGAAATTTAACAAAACACTCAAAATGTCAAAGACTGTAATGCTTTTAGATTATACTGTAAAATGTTTAAGGTGGCTTTTACTGTGTGAATAATTAAAATAAAAGTGACATCCAAAAACCAATTTTACAATACTAACATCAGGGTCATGTAACTTTTCAAATGCAGATGTTTTGTTCTTGCATTCACTGATGCTGGGCATAGATGAATTTTTTTTACTAAGAAAGTATTATATTGTGATGCAGTGTATATAAGTTTAACACTGCCATATGGATTTCAGACTTTTTTTAAAGTGCAAAGCACAACCTGCAGTACAATTGCTTCGTGTAACTTATCTATCATGACATAGCCCATCAAGTATAATTCTTTTAAAAGGCTGGAAAGTCTGATATTTTCAAAAATGTTTAAAAAAAATCCTATGAATCTTATGGTAGGATTATTACAGCTTGATACAGTAATAAGCTATATTAACTCTACCTAATAATTATTAGCCAGCTTAAGGAAATGGGTTAATTTATTTGTGGATTCCTTCCAGCTGGAACAGTTTGAGAGCACTATTGGGTTCAAACTGCCAAACCATCGGGCTGCTAAAAGGTTATGGAAGGTTTGTGTGGAGCACCATACTTTCTTCAGGTAAATGATAATTCTCACCTTCCTCCACTCTACAAGGTACACTTATATCTTTATTTTAAAGGATAAGAGGAAAGTGAAGATTTCCCCCTTCTTTGCCCCTTGCAGTATCACCTCTTAGACAGAGGATACCTTGACAATAATTGACCCCAAATTACCAATTCCTAAAGTCTCAAGTACAATTAACTGCTTTATCAAAACTTTGAGTGCTAAGAGGATGGAACTGAACAAGCGGTCATGGAGCACTGGAGGTATGCAAGAACTGTCTGGCCTCAGTACTATGCCATGTGCTCTGGAATGACCCTGCTTGAGCAGGGAGGTTGGATCAGATACCCACTGTGGTCCCTTGCAACCTGACACATTCTGTGATTGGTGGTAAGATTTCCTGAGAGACTGACTTTTCATAATGACCATCTAGAAAGCCTTTATACATCATCACAAGAAACTCTTAGGGCTTGACAGTAATCTTAAATCAGTGAATTTGAACATTCTGCTGAGTGTAAATGCTAAGCAGGTGTGTAAATGCTTCTAGCTGAGTTTTTCCTTAAGTATGAACTAGGCTGCAGCCTAGAGTCACAGATTTAGGTTGAATCTCCTATGAATTGGATAGGCCTTGAATCTGAATTTTTTCTTCGAAACACAATACCTAGGGTGTGTAAATGGCAAGCTTTCTCCTTCAGTAGCCTGTTTTTAAAAAAAACAGTTGTTTTTTAAAGTAGATGCAATCCTGTTGCTGGATATACTTGCTAGACAGAACTTCAGAAAACTTGGGGACCAGGAGGCTTAAGCAGATGATTACTGGAACTGTCTCACTGGATGGTTTTCAGTGTTCAGATTTTCATTGAATGTAGCATGTTTTCGAGTGCAAAGGTACATCTTATGCTGCGATTGCCAAATCTCAGCATAAATCAGTCTCAAAATGCTGAATTTAGAAGCACTTCTTTTTTAAATCTTGATCAAAGGTTATTTTTCATGTTGATGGAATTCATTTATTAACACAGTCCAGCATTCTATTCTTGAAAATTTGAAGTCTGCTTTGGCTGGTGGTGTCTGTTACCACAAATAGCATGCAGTTCTGTTTACAGTGAAAAGTTTTTTAATACTCTTCAAATAACTTATGCAGTGATTTGTTTCGTTGGTAAGATGTATTGCCTAGTTTTATAGTAATATAATACACCTGAATAAGGAAAAAGCAAATCTGATGGACACCAAAAATCCTAAACTGATATCTACCATTTGCAAGTCTGAAAGGTTTCAGGAGCATTAATAGGTATGAAATAATCTTACTACAGAAATTTGGACATAATAAAAATAATTGGATTTTATTCCAATCAGAAGTGGCTTTTCCTAACCAGGAATGACATTATAACAAGAATTATGTAACAAATACTTGAACCATTCTGTAAATCCATATACTCCGCTGATGTCATCAGAGAGAAAATCCTCAGAACCTCTCATCCTGATTTAAAAACAGTAAAATAAAGCCAGCTCTGTTTTCCTGCAAAGATAAAAAGCAGAAAGCAATTGCTACAGTCCAAGATACTGTAGCTCATTCAGAGTATGTGTAAAGCTTGTGTAGGATGCTGCAGTAAATTGTATACAGTTTAGATGCATATTTTCAGCTTCCAAATTTCTTCGCTTGCCCTATATAAAAGGATATGATTCTTTGTGTTGTCTTGCATAATGTTTCAGTTTGTGTCAATCACATCAAGATCAATTTTCTTATAATGTATAGGAAATTCACCAGTATAAGAAGTTATTTATAAACATTGGAATGAACTGTATTGAAAATTACTACCGAAGGGCATCAGCTCAAACCTCGAGGATTCCAGTAGCATTTTCAAAGAGCAGCAATCTACTTTGAAAATAGAGTCAGATCATATATCTACATAAAAATTTGGAGATAAGTTTTGTTGGCAACTCTGGATCTTAACCAGTGTCTGCAGAGACATGCTTATATTTCCTCTTTATGATGTTTTACTTGATATTTTAATGATTTTTTTCTCCTGAGAATGTCTTAAAGTGATAAAAGCATAGTTTTCAGTTATTTTACATAATTAAGCCTGTAATACAAAAATCCATTTAAATGTCCTTAATCAGGAAGTAATTAGTTCTCTTGTTTTTTCCACATTAAAAGATTAAAAGTTTATCTCAGCAGGGTGGAAGATAAAAATGGCAACTAATGCTGCAACCTTGCCAAGATTGGAAAATCAAGAACTGAAGGAACCTTGGAAAAACCCTTTTAGCCTTCTTCCTCTTAGTACATAATGCACTCCCTGTTGGGAATAATGGGGAGAAAGACTTTTATAGAAGCAATGAAATTGAAGCCTTAAGTTCATAAGTGGCCTTAGTGCAGAAGGGTGGATTAGTTTGTCTTGAATTGTTTTCTTTATAAATGTTGGAACAGATTAAGATTCAGGTGCATGTACATGCATCTTAGACGTGGGGAATTGTATGCTTTGCCCCAGTAAACATCTCCTCTTAGGGAAAAGGGGGGAAGGTGTTTTTAAGATTTAGGTTTACTTCTCATTTCCCACTCTGATTTGACCGATAAGAAATTAAATTAATTTGTTTCCAAGTCTAGTCTGTTTTGCTCATGAGTGCAATTGGTGAATGATGTTTCCCTGTCCTTATTTCGCCCATAAGCTGCTTGTTACATCTGTGTTTCTATTTTGTCCAGCTGAGAAAGGGGAATGTCTTTGGTGGGGCCCTGGGTCAGGTCACCACACTGTTCTGTTTGCTAGGTATCTGAAAATTCTTCAGTTTTGCTGAAACACATTTAGAATAACTGTTGTAGTCTTCAGAACACAGTACTGGATACTGCCTTAACATATGTTGGATTGGATTCTGCTGACACAAATATTTCTGTGCAATTGCTTCAGAAGAGGAGAACCAAGTCAGCACAGTTTGAACTCTCGCTTGCCCATCTGTGCCAACCGCAGTACAAATGGCACGTGAATTGCTGGTTCTGCTTGAAAGAAGTTGATGTTCAGTGAGCTGCTCATTCTTTGCAAATTCTCAAATCAAGAACCTTTGTCTGCAATAATTGGATAGTTTTATACAGAGAGAGAGAGTAGGCCACGATGGGTAAGCATGTATTTGCAGCATTACACTGATCCAGGAACTTCAAAGGCCTTTCCAGAGAAGTGAGGACTGGAATAGGTCTTGCAGTGATGACTTTGCCTTATCAGCAAGGATGGCAGTGGACACCTCAGTGTTGCAATTGATGCTCAAATTTCAAAAACAAAGTACAAACAATAGAGGTTAGATGAGTATGAACTTGAAGTCCTCATACTGAAGGAAATTTGGGGATGTAGAGAGGACCTGTCTTCAAATTCACGTGATGGTGGAACAGAATCAACCAGATTGAAAAAGACCTTGAAGATCATCAAGTCCAACCTATGACCTAACACCACCTTATCAGCTAAACCACGGCTCTAAGTGCCACATCCAGTCTTCTTTTAAACACCTCCAGGGACAGTGACTCCACCACCCATTCTGGACTTTTTGACAAGGACTCCAACACTTATGGTGCAAGCACACATATGCAGCATTAGCAGTACATGTAACTCTCTCATCCTTTTCACAATATGCTTCTTCCCCTCACTCCTTATATCCAGCGAACATCAACCTATATAATTTTATAAATGACATTGTAAAGAAACGAGAGTCTGTTAAACTTGTTGCTGTTGGGTAACAACTCTCCAGTCTTCTCAATCTTTTTTCTCTTGATACTCTCTCCCATACAACTTTGAGATACCGTTTCTTAACTATTAGGAAGAGCAGCTGCTGTATTGGTACCTCAGAATATAGGAAAGGCAGTGGAAGTGGGATGTATAGCTTTTACTATAAATAACATTCTAAGGAGAGATCTGAGAGGTACTCTAAATGACCTATAATGGCTTCAGCTTTCTACAAAAAATTAAAATTTAACCAAGGCAGCACCAAAAGATAGGAGTCCCAGTTGCTTAGTCATACTGTGGAAAAAGGTGACAGTTATCAGCATCACTTCAACTCCAAACGATGTTATTACATGCATTGTTTTAAAAGTCTTTGAAGAGCTTACAGTAGAATTCTTTCTTGGGGACCACAAGTTATGCACTGTGAACGGAAGTTGAAGTAAAATAAGTAGCTTCAAATTACCTCATTAAAAACTTCAAGTAAAGCCTTTTAGACTAACTTTCCTCATATTTCCCTTTTAGACTTGTATCACCAGAACAGCCTCCAAAAGCCAAGTTTCTGACCCTGGGTTCCAAGTTCCGCTACAGCGGCCGTACGCAGGCACAGACACGACAGGCCAGCAACCTGATAGACAGACCAGCTCCGTACTTCGAACGCACTTCCAGCAAACGTGTTTCCAGAAGCCTTGATGGAGGTAGGAAATGTGACTTATTTTTGCAGTGTTGTGATTACATTGCATGTTGTCTCTCTGACCCGACCAACATTCAGAAATGTTAACATTAGGGACGGCCAGAAGGCCATTTGACAGATTTATGAATTTCAATTTCTAAAGCCACTTTAGGTACTTGTAAGTGTTAGGGTTACATTAAGTTCAGTCACTGCCAAAATGGTTATAACACTGCTGTGAATATATGGAGTTCTCTATATTGGATATGTAGCATGTGTACACTACTCACACCTTTTTTAAGGCATAGGCAGACACTATAGGCTCTTAATAAAATTGTTTGGTCAGTGGCATCTTTTGGGATCCGGGTTGGCCTGAGCATCTCTAAACAGAAAAGGCTGAATGAGTTGTTTCTTAGAGTTTTCTATCATTTTGTTCAGTATACTGCTATCCTAGTATATTTATTCACTACTTTAGTGTTTAGTTAAAAATTTTTACATTGCTTTTGAATAGCTGAAGGTTTTTTTTGTCATTACTGTATTTGATTTTTTTGAGCAGAAATACCTTCTGGTTTCCTTTACTGGAAACAGGCATTTTTTCCAAAGGCAGATATAGCAACACTGTCTGTGAGAGATGTAAAAGCACATGTGTTATTCAAAATCACTTCTGCAACAGTATATAATAGAAAAACACTTCAGCAAAATAACATGAAGCTTGACATAGATTCAAGCATGCATAACTTCACTGGAATAAAAGTGAACCATGACAGTGATGTGAGTTTAGTACAACTGAGCTGTCAACTTTATCTTATTTTTTAAAAAAAATTCTTTTCTTAGAAGAGTTTTACTTCTGTAAATATTCGTCTCTGTACTATGACAAATGAAGAAACTGTGATACTTGCTTGGGAAACCTACCAAGTCTTACTTCTGAGGACTGAAGTAAAAATAAGAAGCAAAAGTGCTTGCACCGGGATAGCATGTGATGACTTCTTGTGGCAACCAAAAAAGCCATCACCACATCAGTGTTTTATAATCAAGACTCTCTGGCATCCCTTGTGCCTCAGCTACAGAATACAGGCATGCAGGCATGTGTGTTCAGGCCCTAACTCTCACTCTTACAGAAGCATCAGGGTCAAAAAATTCTGAGCATGATGAGACTGTTCTGAAAGCAGCTTTGCACAAAAGGATCTGGAGACTCCTGTGGAATAGGTTGAACATGAGAGTGCCCTTACAGCAAATTATGCTGGCTGTATTAGCAAAAGCGTAGCCAGCACATCAGAAGAAATTATTGTTCCTCTCTATTCAGTACTTTCTGAGACCGTGCTTGAAATACTGTGTTCATCTTTGGGCTCCACAGTATTAGATGGGCAGTGACATATTACAAAGAGCCCAGTAAGGATCACCAAGCTGGCCAGAGGGTTGGGGGCCTGTGATATGTCAGGAGAGGCTGAGGGAACTGTGGTCCTTCAGCTTTAAAAGGAAAAGGTTGTCATGAGGTATTGCTGTCTATAGCTACTGACAGGGAACCTATAGAAAAAACAGAGCCACATGTTTCTCAGAGGTGTCTGGTGATGGGACAATAGAGTGTCCCTGCAATTTGAGACACAGCAAATTTCAGTTACAAATAACAAATTTTTTCTTGTTTAAAAGGACCTTGGAGGTGCTTAAAACTCAGCTGGACAAACTCTTGAGCAACCTGGTCTAATTTGACCTTCTATGAGCAGGGGTTTGGACTAGCTGACCTCTGCAAGCCCCTCCCAGCCTAGGTTACTCTGACTTACCAAAACTTACTTGTGGAACTCGCGCGATGTATACCCAAGAAATGCTCTATTTGCCACCCACAAAGGGATCAGAAGTTTAAGTTGCAGAACTTACAGAAGCCTCCCATCCCAAATGCCACATTTCCTATTAGCTGGGCTTGGCTTCTTAGCATCTTGAAGGAGTCTCTGGTGTGAAGCTTAAACTTTTAAGAAGAGGGTATCTCTCAAAGGTACTCCAAGAAACACCTCCTCTTCCTCTCAGCTTTCTGCACCTCTGTTTTGTAAATCAAAGGCACATGAAGGTATTACAGAACATTGCTAAATGATTTAATTTTGAATCAAAGTTATATTTACTAAAACTCCTTCATTTAATGAATTCTCTTCTATTTCATTACTACTGTTTTGACTAAGACAGTCATCATGATTTAAAAAAGAGCCAACCTGCTCATTAGTCCTGTTATGCGGAGCCAAATAAGAGGAAGATAATTTAGGGCCTCTCACTCTCTTGTCCTTTGACTATATTCAAGTATACACATTTAGTATTTTCCCCTTCCATTTTTTGAAATCCTATTCACTGAGCTGTTTGTGCAGTTTTGCTAAGGTTCCAATGAAAAATACTGTGACAGTTATACGCATAGCTGTTTCTAGATTGCATTAAAGTAGTCCTCTCAAATAGTGACTTTCCAAAAGTACTCTTTCATATTTCTCTTTTTTTAATGATTTACACACCCACAGGAACAATATCTTCAATTTATCTTCTAAGTCTAATCAAGAAGTTGATAAATACTTGTCTGATACTGTGAGAGTCTTTTCCACATATAAGAAGTGCAGATTTTATGACAGGGGACATTGCTGTTCATACCAGTGCAGTGGGAACCACAGACTTTTTGTAAAGACGAGAAGCTGAAAAATACTGTATCACTCAGTAACTAGCCTGTATTGATCATTGCTGATATAATCATAAAGTGCTTTTCCTATAATTTAAAACCAAAATGTTTCAGCTTATTCAAATTAACCAAAATTATTTTGTTCTCTAATAGCTCCCATGGGTATTTCAGACCAAAGTCTTCTAAGAGACTTCTCTGCTACTGGAAGGCAGGCTGCTGGAGATAAAATCCTTGATCTTGAAGCTGCTGGCCAGGCCAAGTTAAAAGAAGGTGGCAGAGAAGATGAAAGTCCACTCAAAACTCCACAATTAGAATTGACTCAGGATGGAAAGGTATGTCTGACTTTCACACCAAAATTATTTATTCATATGATATGTGTGTCCATGTGTGGTTATTTAGTGTCTATCAGTTCTAAGTATCATACAGAATACTATATTAAAATATTAAAGGAAAATTGTCAAGTGCTTCCTGTGTGTTTAATGTTAGCGTGTGTAAGCAAAAGTGAATGCAAATTTCAAAATGGCACTGACCTAGAGTTTCTTTTGTTGCTATAAATTTAATTTCAATGCTCAATACACTTGCATGAGTTCTGGAAAAAAGGTTTCAAAGGGTAAATCATGTTTTATTCACTTCCTTCGTTTGTTTAGACTTGAATAAAAATGTTAATATACCATAGTTGTGTGCACTCTACAAAGTTGGGTATATTATGATCAAGTTTAATTACCATAGGTAACAATTGTGTTTTAGTAGCCATTGCAGAATAATTTCATCCTTAAAAAACTTATATGTTGACTAAGGTATAGATTTCTGTGAAAAGTTAAGTACTGTGATCTGTTCTTGTTGCAAATGTTTGCTTGTCTTGTTTGTTTGAGCTACTGGGGGACTAGGTCAAAAAATCTAATTTATATTTTGTATGACTTGATGTAAAAATTTCCTTCCGAAGTGCCAGGTAAAATCTGCGGCTCTTTCTCTCTTGGAGATAATTTCTATTTCATCAATTCTCCAGAACTTAGCTTAATATTTAAAGAGTAATTTTGTCTTCAAACATTTTTGCAAGTTAGCTGCCCATTTTATTCTTACTGAAACTGCTGAGTTTCTCTGTGCAGTTCGTATGTTCCCACTGCATTCAAGTATAGGAAAAGAAGAAATACCACAGCTGCATTTTTTTTGTTTGCTGGCAAGTTGAAATAATTTTAAAATAGATGAGAAAAAAGGCACACAGTTTCTTTATGGGAGAAAAATGGTAAAATAAATTACTATGTTTTGCCTTTGGGCTTGGTAAAATGGTGATTCTCCCTTGTTTTCAAAGTATCTTTCAATATATTGACCAAAACAGTGGTGGAGGGGAAGGCAGTATTTCAGGAAGCTGTTCCATAAAGGTGTTCAGTACAGTTTTGTTACACATGCTTATTCTGTGAACAGCTTATTTCTTTCCCCTAGTGCAGATGCTTCTTTTCTTTTCTGGTTCTCTTTAAGTCTTAGAGAAAACAGTTATAAACCCAAGAAGTGCCAGCTTGTCTTTCGTGTACTGCACTGTCCTCTGACCTTTCTGCTAAAGCTCTGAACGTCTCTGCTTCCATCTGTTTTAAGTGACTGTTACAGTTCGAAAGTGCACAGTTCTTTACAGCCTGAGAACAAAACATTTGTAGTGGGTTCCTTTCGTAATCCACAGAAGTAAACAAGTTGGCTGCTTGTAAAACACAGCGGGATTTTTATTTTTATTTCTATTGCTTTAATAAAGCTATCCCTTCTTCTAAGCAATAGTTTTCACTAACTAATAATTTCTCTTTTTTCCCCTCTTCATGTGCCTTCAAACTTGCATTGTCGTTGTGCTTTCATTTTCCACTGTGCACAGAATTTTTTTCTTCAGCCCACTCACATACACCCCTCATCACTGCCCATCCATTCTGTGTCATCCCATCTCACAAACTTGTCACCTGTCCCCGAGATTGACATGCTTTCAGATATTTCAGAGGAAGATCCCTTTGAAGAGCCCCTCCTTACCATTCCAGACATTTCAGAGTGCGATTCCATGGAACAAACATCAGATCATAATAAAACCAGAACAGCTTCACCAATTAATACCTTTGAATCTATGAGACCACTAGCTAGTCGAGGCTCCCCTGCTGTTGAGGGAAGAATCCATACAAATGACTACAAAAGCACTGAGTTGTGTGTCTCATTCAGCTTCTTCAGATGCCTTTTTTTTAGTTTTCGTTCGCTGCTTGATGAGGATGGCTATATTACTTTTCCTAGCCTTCCTGACGTTTGCATTTCTTTCCTCCCACCTGGCCTTCAGCACTACATTCCTATTACCTCTCCTTCCTTCATCCCCTCTTTTCTCCTTGTCTTTGTCCTGCTTCTGTCTGCTTTCCAGTCTATTCCTTTTTCACTCACATTTTCCCTTCCTCTCGCTCTGTCTCTCTGCTACCTGGAGCCTAAGGTGACTTCCTTTAGTAGCTCTAATGGCAATGACCTGATTGACAAAGCAGAGGAAGAGGAGGTGTGTAATTTTGCTGCTTAAATGTTGACACTTGCACATTGCACTTATGCTTGTTCTCATGAGGCTTGCTCAGTTTTGCACACTTCCCAGTTTAGAGGTGTGTCTGTGTACATACCTGTAAATACATATATAAATGCACAAATGCACATGTGTATCTTTTTAGCATTTCTCATTTGTGAAAAAGTGCCATTGTGGGATTTTTAGTCAATAGATAGCTCATGGTTTTTCTGCTTCATTTCCTACAGCATGCATAATCTCATTGAATTCCGCAGATACTGAGCTGCAGGTGGACTTGCATTGTAGTTCAGAATGTTAACAAGCACATAAATCTGAATAATGAAAGTGCTCTGTGTAACAGTAGATATGTTATTTGATACTATTTGCAAGTTCTATTTGCACTGTCAATTGGTTTTAAAATGCCTGTCTCCTGCATGCACTGACTGGAATGCACATCTCTGAAGTTCTGTTTAGATCTGAAAAATGAAATTTCTAAAAGCTGAATTCAGAAAACTGAAAATACTTTAAAGTCAGTGTTTTGTTAGTCCATATTTCAGATGTTTCAGCACTACAAGGGTGTGTGGAAAGCTGAGTTTGTCCAAGGCACTTTTTCTTTTTTTTACATGCTTTTATTAATCTCTAGCAGCAGTTGAGACTGATTTCATTCATTAGCTGGGATTGCAGGTTATGTCAGACTATATCACTGAAGTCTGAGCATTCTTTGGAATACACTGCCAAAATGTTCATAAGCCTCAGTCACACCAGTATGTTGCTCTGATCATCTGGAGTGGCTGACAAACTGCCTCCTTTCCTTATGTCTGCTGCACATGTTACAGCAATACCACTAGAAAAAGGTCTTCTATTTTGATCCTCAAAGAAAATATTAAATCAGAAAATATTAAATCAATTATTATAGAATCAAAATGGGGGGGGATCTGTTCAATGTTACATTTAACAAGGTTTGCTAAACCAATATACATATTAAAGACATGCTAAATATACCATGTTATTATAATACCATTCTAATTATAAAATAATGAAAAACATGACTTTAAGATTTTCTCAGTTTTTCTGTAGCCAAATTCAATCAATAATTTCTAGCATAGTTACAGAAAATAGAACCCCAGATAAATCAGAAATTAATAAAAATGTTATATTTACCACATCTTTCACACAGAATCCACAATGTAAGAGTATGAGCAGTAAAAATCAGTCTTCAAATTTATGGACTTGAACAGTGTTGACTTGTAAATGCATCTTTTCCTAAGATTACCAGTTGATATTTGTACTTGTGGAAAGACAACTGGGAAGTGGTTCACTTTCTAAGGAATGCTGTTCCTTAAGGCATTGAGAATAATTAGAGATGAGATATGAAGATTAGCTGCAGAAAATTACCAACAGAATGAATTGCAATTTAAGAATAAATATATTCACTTAACAGGGGGTGGGTGTGTAAATAGTTTATATCAAGACAACAGCATTCCTAAAATTTAAATTTGTTCCTATTCCTAAAGTTTGTAAATACAGTGTTTAAGTGTTTGACTTGAAACCCAGACTCTTTTTCCAAAAAAACTCCTGGATTAGATTCCATTTTCCCATCAATTTGTTGCAGAATTTAAGTCGCTTACCATAGAAATTATGCATATCATTTTTCTTTGTTACTCATTCTTAAATTTTCACCTGGGAAACAATAAAAAGTCCAGCAAGAAAGGGACACAGTGTGAAACTTCCATTTTTCATGCCACTTATGCCAAAAATTACTTCAGCCATTCGACAACAATGTAGGTGCAAGAAGACCCAAGTCGCTTAATTTCAACATCTGGGGCCGAAAAAGTAAAGGTCTGTAAAATCCAGCACACTTTGCAGCATTTACAAAGAGATGAAGCTTCTGTGTTAGTCTGTAAGCCAATGTTAACACTTCCTTTTCTTGATGATTTGTCGTGCACTGATGCAGGTGGAATACGAAGAGGAGGAAGCACAGCAGAAGGTGCTTGGTTGTTCTTTTACAATTGAACCTGGCTGTGGCTGCCTGCCTTGTTAGCACCCTAAATTTTCTGTGGGTTTTGTCTGAATAGTGCCTTTTCACTTCACCATTTTATTTCCTTTATTTAACTGTCTGATTGTAAGGGTCCTTTTTTATTTACTCGCTCGTCCATTTTATGTTCTTTATGTTTTGTTTTGTTTTTGTTTTTTTTGTTTATGTGGCTCAATTTCACAGGTCAGTTCCTTGAGAGTAGACGGGGAAAATATTTATGTCAGACATAGCAATTTAATGTTGGAGGTTTGTATGTAATAAAAAAAGTACTCTCCATTCTTACGGGCTGCCAGGCTGCATGGGATGGGAGGTCACCTGCAAGCTGTTATGGACACATTGCATGAAGTGCATGGGGAAAACCAGCTTGGAAATGTTGCATGTTACCATTCTAGTTTCTGAGTTAAAAAAAGGCAAAACAAATGCAAAATACCCACAACCAACCCTCAGCTTGAACACTGAATGTAAATTTGTGTATTTTTGCTAAATGTTTTCAAGGTGGCAACTGGGAATAATAGCCCTATTTAGATAGAGCAGACACATGGGTGCAATTCATAATTCTAAATGGCTTTTTCTACATAGTGTCTCAATGTTTGCATCTTCTGTTGAGTAGTTTCCAGCTTTTGCCACTTTAATCAACCTTCCTGAAATACTTCAACTGAATAAATAGAGTTAGTAAGGGGCAAGCAGTAGAAGTATAGAAAACTAATTCTGGTTCTGACACTGGTTTTAGGAACATTGAGAAATGATGCAAGGATTACATATTCAAAGGAATGTTTGGATATCTTCTGAAATATTTGCTTTATTTTTTCCTTTTCAAGTGGAAGTAAATTTTGCTTCTTGAAGGTTGGTTTTGATTGCAGATGAGCAACAGCAAAGAGCTTTGAGTATTATGTTATATTAATGCATTGTCACTGAAGTCGAGATTTTTATTATAAGAATTTTCATATAAATTGCTAATCTCAATTATCAGAGACTGAAGTAATTATCAGTATCATTTAACTTGTGGTTGATAAGCTAATAACCAAAAATGTTTTAAAAAATCCTACTGCTGTCTTTGTTTTATTCATCCAGATGGGGCTATAAATAATTCCCTTTGTCACAAAAACAGTTTTTTAAAAAAATCATTGGTTATTTCAGTAATAAGGAGATGTGTGGATTGCAGTAACCCAACTAATGTTTTATGGCTTTTTGCAGCTTTTGATCACTATTGAAACTTTGCTTGTGTATAACTTACTGACGCACTGAAAGTGTGCATTGCATAACTTTGCTTTGATCAAGTCCAAGAAATGTGCCTTGTGTCAAGCCAAGACAGGTCTTAAAATAATGACGGGATTGTTACGAGCTTCAGTTGTATAATAGAATGCCTTTGGCATAAGATTTTACTTCACTCAGGAAATACAAACTTTAGGGGGTCATATTTAATGTCTCATTTGTTAGTCCAGGATGAAAAGTGGTCCTGTGACAATACAAACCTACTGAGTTGCCAGAAGGAGAGAGGTTCAAATGTTCAAAATGCATACAGGCTTGTCCACAAGGTTAGGAAATAGATGTGCAGCACCAAACCCTTACTGGGGCTGAACATGCAAGTGAAAAGAAATTAGAAAATAATGAGTTTGGGTTTTCATGACTCAGTGTGAAGCATCTTTGTGTTGTGATCACTGACAACAAAAATCCTAACCTAAATGGTAGATTTCAGAACATTCTGCTAAAAAATGTTTAAAATCCATGTAAAAAATCCAGATTCTTTACTTACATAATTATTTCTGATTACATTCTTTTGATAAAACTTCCTTAATAATTATGTCTTCATTGATAATGTTTCATTTCAATCTTTAGTCTTTTAGTTCTTTACTAAAAATGGATGCAAGGCTTAAACTTGAATCTAACTATAGAATACTACTGAAAAAATATTCTTGTTTTAGAGTGAGCATAAGAAACATGGGCTTTTCTTGAGACCTGGAATGTTGGAAGGAGGACAAATTGTGAAGGCAGGATGAAATCTGCTTTTCCCACCAAATCCCAGCCATTGTATTTAGAGGACAGTGAATTCCCAAGAAAGCTAAGCATATATATTTTTGTCTGGTTACTAGGGCAGTTACATTTTGGCATAGCTCCTGAGCCTTACCTCTGCCCTAGCTGGTACGAAGTGAAAGAATACCTTGTAGTTATTTGGTCCAAGGTGCTGCAGTTTGTCCTCAACGGCCAAAATCTAATTTGGTATTCATGCTGGGGTGTCTCCTTTGGCACTGGTCTATGGAAGTGCAATTTAGATCATTTTTTTGGTACTGGCATGCACAAAAACTTGTCTGGCTGCTGTCAGGTTCTTAAAAGTAGAATTGGCAGGTAACAGGTTTTAAGTCTTTATATCTGATTCTCCAGTAAGTTTAAGCCTGCATGAGAGCACAATGCGTTGTCCCTCTGAAGCTAAGCAGGTGTTAGATGCTTGTATATTTTGCCTTGTAGTATTGTGCTCATAGATGTATTTTTCATGGAGCTTGTAATAGCAAGAAAGATGCATTTTTTTGCTCCTTGGGTTAAACTATTCTTTCTTACAGCGACCTCCAGTTAAGTTAGCTGCGCAGTATCCTGAAACATTTGCTTCTGTGCTTGCAAATTTTAGGTGAAAGCAAACAGCTCCTGGAAATTATTGTTTCAAAGGGCTAATAGTGTCATGTTTTGGATGAAAGTATCTCTTTGCTAAATAACCACGTACAGCATTATTTTCCTTTGCTTTAAAATACTGAAGACGCAATGTATGAGTAAGACCTTCACTACAAAAACAAAATCAGAAAATCTTGGTCCCTTGTAGCCTTAAACATTTTTATTTTGAGGCGCTACAAAGAAGGTCACCATTTCAGACACAAGGCACTTTTCTTGGTTTGGTTGCTTCTTCTTCTTTTTTTTTTTTTTTTTTCCAGTTAAGTTTGCTTTTGTTGTCGTGTTTTGTCCTACTTTGTTTTATGTTGTGGGTTGCTAGGACCTGGATAAGACCCAGGACGACTTACTGAAACACCAGGCTAGCATTAGTGAGCTCAAGCGCAATTTCATGGAATCCACACCCGAACCACGCCCAAATGAGTGGGAAAAGCGGCGTATCACACCTCTGTCCCTACAGACACAAGGGGTATGTCACTGCCCACACCTGTCTGCATGCCTTTCCATACAACCCTCTATGTCATACAGCAAATGCAGTTTGTCCTTCAGGTTAACACTTTATTTGTCTGATGTAATATTTGTTTATACTAAGTATACATTAACTTTTTTACCATTACTGTTGGACCTGACTTTAAATAGTGGGTGGAATTTTATTCTTCTGCATGAACAACTGAATTAGAAGAGAACAGAAGTGATGGCAGCATTTTCCTGTATGTTAAGGATATCTTAAATCTTACTCTCATTTACACAGATGATAGAGTTAATTTTTCAGTGACAGTAGAACTTTTCCTTCCTTTTGTATATCTTTATCTCTTCATAGACAGTTTGTGCATAAATACCCTCACAGTCTGTGTTTTGTTTCAGAAGGACTTTATGTGATCAGTTAATTTACAGTGTTGACTTGGGACACATTTAATATAGTTGTTAAAATTTACCTATCTTAATCTTTTAAAGTCTGTAAAATTAATTTATCTACTCTCTACCTCTTTTTTCTGACTGAACCTTGAAACAGCAGTATGGAATACAGTTTTCTACAAATATCACCCTCAATGCCAGTAGCAAGAAACCTACCCAGATTTCTCATGGTGTTGTGAAACTTTTAATTCTATTGGGTTATTAGCTGTTTCTTTGATACAGTAGACGAGTAAAAAGTCTTTTAAAGCAATCAGTGTTGTTGTCCTTGTCTATCACCATGGTTCCCACCCTTCCTTCCTTCAATGTATTGTTGTCCTAGCCCCTTAAATTCTTCAGCTTTCTTTTAGTCCACATAAAGGTGAGCTTTCAATTAAATAGGCCTGATGCTACAAAATTATTTTTGATAATAGGACATTATTTCATTAAGATCTGTAAGCAGTCTGAACTGTGAGTATGTGCATACAGAGAACAGAGCAACTAACTATGCATCACTTCTTCATTTTGTTAATTTATGGTTACTGCCAAGAAATTCCTCAAATTTCTTAGTACTTTAATATTTCTATGTACAGTGGTATATATGTAGGTACAAATGTTGGTCATATTTTCAAACATTCATGACACAGTGATTCATTTAATAGCTATAAATATCTTTTTGGTTGAAAGACATTTATGTAAAAGTGTAACTTAATTTTTATTATGTGGTTGTGTGTATTTTCTGTGTTGATTTCTTTCTCTTGAAGTTGAGGCCCCTGCAAGTTATTTTATATCTGGTGGTTTGGGTTTTTTTGCTCATCTAGTATGTTCTGTCACTTCCAGATGATTTGGTTTTATCTTTATGTATAGTATATGTCTGTCTCATTGCTTGTTGATTTACACTGGTTTTATAAAATGAAAACCAAATAGAGAAAAGGAGACCACATTTTCCAAGTGAAAACACTGCCTGGGAAGGAGAAACAATGGATTGCAATGCCATGGATTGCAGGAGCAAAACCAGAGGAAACCAATAAGGTGGCTGCCCTGAAACCTGCTGCTTTTTCGCTGTATCTGCTTTGGGCTAGCTTGGTGGCTTGAGCACTTCTTTTTCCTTTTTTTTTTTTTTTTTTTTCTTCATGGAAATAACTTTTTAAAGGCCATACTGAAAGGAGAATGTTGAGTTGTAAACCAGGATCTCTGTGTGTATATGTGTATAGACACACATATATATGAATGCCAGCAATGTTTTGCTTAAATATCAAAATAACTGTGAAGTTCTGGATGGCCACTGAAAAGAAACCCAGTTTTTCCCTGGAAAATTACTGTATTTGATATGACTAGGATGACAGCAAAATGTATTTTCTTCCTAAGGAGATAATTGCTTGCAGTTATTTGACACTTCACACAAGAACTTTTGCTTAATGTGTTCACTATATAATCCTTATTGAAATCAATAATGCTGCGTAAGCAGCTTCATTTCAAAAGCAGCCCATTCTGAATACGTCTGTACTTCTGCACCTCTTTTTTCATTAAGGAAAAGAGGGAAGTTTTGTCCCTGATAACATCTATGCAATGAAAAGCACACTAACCAGTGGGACTAGCAGCAGTGTGATAGTGATGATGAGTAGCAATTGTGATGTTGCTTTTTTACATCACTTTTGGTCTATTAGGTTAATGTGAAGCTGGCAGTCCTATTTCATATATAACATATATAATTATGACATTTGGGGAGCTGTGTTTCCATCCTGTATTATTTGTTGATGGATGCCTGTTGATCCTTGCCTGCCCTTTAGGATAGCTGAATAATAGATGAAAATAAACCAGGGATACCACTGCTAATATTCTTTTTCTTCTTTTGCTTCAGCAAAAATGCTTACAAATAATCTTCTGTGTCCTAGAAATGTTATTTTGGGTACATCTCATTTGTGTCACTATACTTCTAGATCCACCATGCTCTTGCACAGCATCTGTGACTTAATTAAACAAAAACTGACACATGTTGCAAATAGGGGAAATATTTCTATTTTACAGACACCCACTTTTTTTTCTTTAACCCATCCCCCACAGCTTGTAAATGGTATTTCATATTAGAGTGTATGACTGTGTACCAAAAGAATTTGCCAGAAACACAGGCTGATACAAAGTTGGTGAATTCTATCTATGCATTTGATCCTTTTTTACTAAATGCTTCAGGGAACAGGGGTTACATTATCAAACAAATTGTGTGACTGGGGTTTGTTTTTTAAAAGACTTGAAGACCCAAAGATTTTAAGGTGGGAAAATGCTAAAAGATGGGTGGTATGTGCCTGTCTTTAATGAGGGGGAGCAGGGATAGAGACAGATGTACACAGTGAGAGATGACCACTTACCACATAAAGATTTTGGTTTTTGGTTTTCCCCTGCCTTTTTTTTTTTGTTTGTTTGTTTTTGGGGTTTTTTTTTGTTTTTTTGGCTTTGAGCAATCAGAAAACAAGGTACCAGAGTACTATGAAAGGAGAATCATGAACATTTTTGCCTTTTGATGTAATCTGTTAATAGATGAGTGTTTTTTGGGTGGAGTAAACTAGAGAAAGAAAGTAGGAGTAAGGAACACATTGACCTAATGGATATTCAATGTTGCATGAAGGCAGATTTAATAACTTGCATTCCTGTTAATTCTTCTTAGCCACCATTGAAATAAACTTTGAATTTTAGTGTAGGGAAAAAAAAAACAAACAACAACATAAAAACAAACCAACAAGTTAGGGCTTCTTTTTCTTTTTCCTTTTCTGTGGTTTTGCATGCCATACGTGTTGTAGTGTCCATACAGTAGCATGGTGTAACCTGTGTCAGTTCATGCTCTACATCACTGCTCACACGGTGAGTCCCCATGGCTGCAGTTGTGTGCATGGCACCTCGGCTTTCCTCTGGCGCCTGCTTCTGGCGTGATTCTCTCTAGTGCCCTTCGGGGTGGCTGAAATGTATCTCATGGAACGTTGTCAACATGTGTGTTATGTCCGTGTTACGTATTTGTACATTGTTGGCTTTTACTTTAACCACTTTGACTTCTAACTTCTTTCCAGAGCTTGTGGAATGAAATCTGGAATAAAGAATTGTAGCCTTTTCAGAGGCTTGTACCCACGTGAATTTTCAAAGTTTGCTTAACCATACAGATTTATAGCCCTATTTTCGGTAGGGCTGTAAATCTGTATGGTTAAGCAAACTTTGAGAGCTATGAACATAACATATGCTTTAAAGCAATGTGTCTGTCACCTTTTATGTATGTTTGAAAAATACAAGTTTTCCCACTAAAATGGGAAAGGCTTTTTGAAAACAGATTTTTAATCAACATGAATTTGCTTAGGATATTTAAGTATTTTAAATAGACAAATATATATCAGTTATTATTAAAAATAAGAAATATTTTAATATTTCAGCGCTGTAGGTATGTATTCTAAGCAAATATATCTGACAGCCCTAGAGCTCTGATCCAGCTGGGCTTTAGAAGGTGTCAAAACGGATTTTTAAAACGGAAAAAAAAAAAAATCCCTGTAGTAAATACGTAGTTACCAGCCAAGTAAACTGTGTTGTTTGGGAAGCCCGTGTAAATGTCGATGTGTAAATGTCGATGTGTTCCGTTCCCAAGCGTGCTGTGCATGGTGCCGGCGCAGCCCCCGCGCACGGCTGTGCTGTGTCCCCCTGTCCGTGCCCCCCTGCTCCTGCCGAGCCGTTGCCTTTGTCACGTCTCTCTCTTGCCAAACCTCTCCCTTTGTAGGTGGCTGCCGCTCCGTCCGCCGCTGTCTAATTCTTTCCTTTCCCTTCTCTGACCCGTCTAGAGCCTGGAAGAGGAGATTACCTCCATTTTGTTTAGTAAGGAGCGCTTCGGCGCCGCCACCAGCGGGCCCTTCGCCGCCGCCAGCCCGGGGCCAGCAGAGGGCGCTGCGGGGGAGCAGACGGCCGCGCCGGGGCCGCAGGTGCTGCTCGGGCTCGGGGCCGGGGCCCGCCGGGAACGGGACAGGGACACGGACGGGGACAAGGCCGGGCTGCTCCCGTACGTCCCGGGCCGG
>VYXD01011913.1:422001-462553 GCA_013397195.1 Hylia prasina
GCCTCAGAGCTTAACTCTGCATCTGCAGCACGCCAGAAACAGGGAGGAATCAGTGCTTGGCTAAGCTTACGCTCCGTAGGTGCTGCGCTAGGTCAACAGCAATAAAAGCTAGGATTAAGTCACAGATGGTGTGCTGGTTTTTGTATTCTTATCATTCGAGCTCTTAATTTTGCTGCAGACTGTTCACTAAAAGTATGTTCAATTAAAAAACACCTCACAGCCTAATACATCATTTGCTGAGGGCTTTCAGAGAGCCATCATTATTTTGTTATGGAACAAATACTAATATAGCTGCTTTATTATCATCTGTTTGGCTCCAAACTGAATTCTTATAGGATCTTCTTGGTAATCATGTATTGCTCCTCTGTCAACATACTACCCTAAGCAGTCTTCCTCTCGTTATCTCTTTAAGTTGCATAAAGTAACAGACCAAAGACAAACAACTAATAAAACCATGCAATAATGTTTTTTATACTATTTTTTAAATTACAGCAAAGTTGTAATAGAACATTATTTTTTCTGTTTACTTTTGTTTAATATTATTTATTCTTCATTTCTGACTTAACTGAGAGAAATAACTGCCTCAGTAACATCACTGGCTAGTACATTCATGCTGTTTATTTTCAGGCTTTCATAATTCAATTCTTACACCAATAATAATTTCCATAATTCTTACCTACTTTTGATCAAGTATTTCAATGAAGTGTAAGGCAACTAGCATCTTGCAGTGAATATGTAGCATCTTTCTAGTATCGTGTGTACATTCTTAAAAGCTTGCTTGGAGGATGTTGCACTGTTGCAAAGGGTTATGCATTGATTTTTGTCCTCTGATTGCTTTCTGTTTCACAGAGACATGCTTCCAGAGCAGAAGGGCCTTGTACTGGAGTCAGCGATGCTGATAAGGTTCTGCAGATTTTTTCCATGGCTAAATATGGCTCTAACTCTTCCAATCCATCTTCATTCTTTCCTTCCTTCTTTTTTCAGTTAACCATCACAGCCATCTTTTGTCTTCCATATGACATGAACCAGCTATCAGCTGATTTTATTTTCATCATTTTAATTTATTCATATGGTCTACTTTTGTTTATCCTCATCCATGTTTTTTGTGCAGAGTTCACATGAGACTCTGGACATAGTGGAGGAGAAGAAGCAGGCAGAGTTTGGGATAGAAGAAACACTAGTCGTAGACGAAACCAACAAAGGGAAAACGCAAGTTGCCACTGATGCTGGGGAGACATGTAAGGTGGAGCACGTGTCAAAAAAGGACTCTTCATCATTGCCATCAGATAGTAGCAGCAGCAGCAGTAGTAGTGAGAGTGAGGATGAAGAGATGGGAGAATACCAGCCACATCATAGGGCAATTGAGGAAGTCATCAGGGAAGAACAGGAAGAAGAGGAAGAAATGAAAAAGAAAGAATATGAAGAAATTACGCAGCGTGTGGAAACCATGCCGGAAGGCAGTAAACTAAATGTACCAGTTGAGCACACACAAGTTACAGCTGAAGATTTGGTCCAGGAAAATACAGTTACTGTAGCTACAGAAGAGAAGAATTTGTCAGAGCAAATTAAGCAAGATTTAGGTGAAGAAAAAGAGGAGGAACAGCTGAAACTCAATGGAGATGTGTCTCATGTTGACATTGATGTTGCACCACAATTAATTTGTTGTTCTGAGGTAAATGGTAGAACAGTATGACAACTAGAATAAGCAGAGATATGTCTTGGGGTGAAAATATACCTGCCTTTCTTCTTCTCCTATTCCTCCACATCTTCTGGCATCCAACAAGATTCAGATCATTTGGAAGGGGAAACCATTGATGAGCAGTGAAATTCTGTCTCCTTCAGTTATGGTTTCTGACTTTTTGCTAGAACTGAGTGAAAATCACCAGTAAAGGCAAACCTTCCGAAGACTGAGATCTCTTTTTTTTTTTTAAATCTCCTCCTTATTTTATATGCACATACATTACGTGTATTGATTATTTACATGTTTCCAGTGTTTTAAGTCTTGTCTTGTCTATTTGTCAACTGTTTTTGACAAGTCCATGACATGTAATTGTGACTGGAAAACTATTGCAAATTGAAATTAGACGGCATTTGTCACAAATTTTTATTCCTTTTTCCCTCATAGTCAATCACTGCTTTTCTTGCCTTTTTTTCCCTCCTTCAATAAAACATTATGGATTTGTAGGTTAGAATATGAATGGCTAGAAATGGCATAGGTGAGAGCACTGCACTGTTAAGTGGTGAGGCTCGTATCACAGTGTTTCCATGAAGTCTTCTAGTGCAGTAGGTACTTAGGAAGCATGCGTGGGGTTCCTGTCACAACCACTTGTTTTAAGCCAAACAAGGTTGAAGAGTTCATTACTGGGCAAATGATAAAGACGAAGAAAGGAAAAAAATGAAAGGCAGGGATGCATGTCTTTGTAAATTTGTCATGATCTTCTGCTGACTTTTTCACCAGTTCAGTGGGTTTTTTGTAATTCTCTACCTGCTTGTTCTTGTAATGGCGGCAATTTTTTTCCTTCACTTTTTAATCTAAACAACTCACTTTCTTTCTTTTGTTGTCTTTTGCATACAAAGTTGTTCTGATTAACAACGTGAAGTAGTTTATTAGACTTTCAAAATTTGCAAGTACCAACACTTCCTAAAAGCACAGATAGTTTGGAGAAAGGGGAAGAAGGGATGCTGTGTGTGCAAGCATGAAAGGGTGTTTGGATTTTTCCTGAATGCGTATTCAGAATCAATATAAGATAGCATCTGATGTGTCTAGAAAAATATCAAAAGGAATTAGTTCTAAATCTATTGAAAATCTGCTCCAATAAGATAAGTAATGAGTTCATTAGCATACAGACCCCAGGTTAATTGCTTTGTTTGTGATATTGCAAACACTATTTTACTGTAAATTTTTGAAGCAGCTTTTTAGAATCTTTGTCAAAAGAAGTCATTGACTTGCAGAAAAATTTAGACTGCTTAAAAGCCAGTTTTCAAAAGTTTTTCTTTTCCAGAAGTAATACATATTAAAAAGTTAAACTTTTATGGAATTTCTAGCCCTGATTTGCAGACTGAGAAGTGATAGATATTTTCCCAGATTAGTTCTAATACAAAGTTTATCTGTCTGATCTAGCTGTCAATTTCTTTATGCAAACTAAGATTTTTATTTTTTTGTAGTGATGCTTTTACACATTTTCGGTATATTTGTTGTAGCTTTGTTTTAGCAATTGCTCTTTGGTGCTTACTGTTGGCTGAAACACTGAACTTTGACAAGGTTATTAGGAGATTAAATTTTCCTACAATGTTATGGATATTCTAGAGGGCTGATGTATTAATCTTCATTTCATTTGCTTATTTGTTGCATGCTTTCTCTATGGGAAGTCAGTCAAATACTTATCTTACTGTTACGCTTTTCTTGAGTTTTTGGTTGTATTTTCTTGGTCCACTTTACAAAACATCTTCTGTCTTTTGAATTGATTGTTTATTTCCTGTATCACAGCCTCCAGTAGTGAAAACAGAGATGGTGACCATTTCAGATGCCACACAGAGAACTGAAATCTCCACTAAAGAAATTCCAATTGTTCAAACAGAAACTAAAACTATCACATATGAATCTTCACAGGTATGGTGACTGATTTGTTTGCAATCTTATTTTTGTTCCAGTTATATAGATCAAAATTGATAATGTCCAAAAATGCTTTTCAAAAGCATATACTTTTTTCCTAGAGAAAAGATTATACTTTGGCTATGAATTAGGTACGTGAAATGTTACAAAACCATATTACTTTAGAAGTTCTAATTTTTTTCAATATAAAGATTTAGTTGCTGCCTGCAAAAGTATAACTCACTTTAATCCAGTTTTAGAAACTTGATTAAAATATCTCATTGCTCCTGAAAGGAACACATAACTGTGAGCATGGATTCTCCATCGGAATGGGCTGTAATAATGGCCTTACCTGACTTTGTGAATTTGGATGGCTTCTATTTAGATTTCAGTTCTAGCTGAATTAAAGACTGTGTTTAGTAAGAAAACTAGGCTTTTCTCCTGTGAAAACAAAGTTTTTTAAGTGCCATTATACAATAATTCCTTTTTTTCTTATAGCTTGATGGCAATGCTGTTGGTGATACTGGCGTGCTGGTGAGTGCACAGACAATTACATCAGAGTCCATTTCTACTACCACAACTACACACATCACAAAGGTAAAATGTATTTCATGTCTTTCTTAATTAAAAAAGATACCAGACCCTCAAACCAGAATTTTACATGAAGTTTCTTGTATATCTGCTACTGAATTGAAGAAAACTAACTTGAAATAGAAGGGATTCATTCCAGGCATGTGTGAGTTAAATCGTTTGGTACAGATTTTGGAGACAGAAGTGCTAATGAATAAGCAGGGATATCTAGGAATACATCGAAAGGGGGAAAAATATGATTACTGTTTTTTCAGTAGTTCATATGGGTCTTACTTCACTATTTGACAAATGAGAATGTAACTAAAATTTTACAGATTCAGTCCTGTCCTCAGTCGCTGATATCCTACAGAATCTTTGCTAGTGTAACTGACTTGTCTGAGGTCCACAGGAGCCTTGCTAATGGCACCATGATGAACTGAAACAATGTTTCCCAGACTTTATGTTGATCATCCTTGTGCTTCTAGGTTTAGGGTGTATTTAAGAACAGATCATTCTGTTAGATTACTTTGCAAGCAGGTTTGGGTGTTAAATTATATCCTCTGCATTCCATGTTTGAAAAAGAAGGGAGAACTCAGTGTTAACCGGACATCACATCTGTTTCATGGAAAACATGAAACATGTAACCTTTCATGCCAGAGTGTGTTAGAACTACCAAAGTGTGATGATGATTATTGTTATTGCTAATATAGGTAAATATTTGTCAAATTTAGGCATGCCTGAACAGCACAGTTTTCAATTCCTCTTTGAACTCTTAGCATCTTTTTCTAAGAAAATTATAGAAAGCATTGTTTGGGGTAAAGAAAAATGGAAGAGGGAAACAAAGTGTGAGTTCAGGATTCCCCCCACCAAGATACAGAAGTTTTACAACATGAGAGAATTGAATGATAATTCACTGCGCAGTGGATGTATTTTCTAAAGATTGAAATATTCTGGAGATTGAAAGTCATATGCACAAAATGATAGTGGAAGAATAATCTTGGAAAGTGAGTCAGATGAAATAAAGTAAGCTCAGAATTAAAAATGCATATGTTAAAAATGCATTTGTTATAAAGACTAGTAAACAGATCCCTTTCATACTTCTCCTCCTTTTTGGAATCATTAAGCCACCATAATTTTAGGGAAAAAATCTTTATTCAGTGAATTGAACCACAGTTTTTACAGGAAGTGTACACTTTCTTGTCAAGTTCAGACGTCAAATAGTCCTTTTTCTTGGAAGGAACAATTAACAAAAATGGTGTCAGTCTTGCCTTCTACTGAGAAATTACTGGAATTACCATGATGCAGCAGATCCTTATCTTTTTGAATTGACAATAAACAGTAACAAGATTGTTTGAATTTTCTAAGCTAACTTTTTATTTTACATTGTGAACTGTTCATTACTGATAAAGGGAGTTTCCAAAATAGTTTTAATATTCTAATGGTGTTCTTAACAGGGTCATCATGGCTCTCCCCTAGTATGGTCAGTGTATCTTAAGTAGTAGTTTATTCTTTTCTCATACACAGGCTGATTTAAAAGGCAAATATTTTATTCCTGTGAGAATTTTTTAATAAGCTGAAGTGTTGTAATCATTAGAATAAGAAGTGAAGAAAAAAACCATAAAACTGTTCAGCAGTGTGAAATATGTTAAAAATATCTGTTGAAGGTCCTTCAATGACAGAACTGAAAACCAGGTCATCTTTGCATTTAATGGCATAGGATTATGGCTATGGAGAGGCCCATGATAGATGAGTTGAAATAAAAGACTCCTGGAATTTCTGTGTTGCCAGATTTATGTGGTGGAAGAAGCTGGAATTACTGTTTGCCAAACATGGGCCCTAATAACAGGAGTAATTCTCTATTGCTGGATTTTTATCAAGTTTAGCAATTGCTAAAAACTGTATAGCTGAAAAAGGGGAGGATGATTTAGCACTGAACATATTTACTACTAATTGCAACTCAGACACAGAAATCTATTTGCCTCAGTACAACATAAGGTTGTGCTTTGTGGAAATATGGATTAATTACAGGGATGTTTTTCTGGTTGGTTTTTGTTTTTGTTTTTGGTTTTTTTCCTGACATCTGTAGATGGTAAAAGGTGGAGTATCAGAAACAAGAATTGAGAAGCGCATTGTCATTACTGGAGATGCAGATATTGACCATGATGAGGTGAGTATGCAAACTTAGCACTTAAAATGTGGCATTTGCAATCTGGTGAGATCTAGATTGTTTCAGACATTTGAAGTAAGGGAAAGGTAGAAAAAATTGAATAAAACAATATAGAAAACCCCTGAGACTGTTAATTGTGGCATAGTTATTAAGCAGTTGTGTTTTGCTATTAAAAGCCTTTTGAATATATGTGAAAGAAAAACAGCATTTGTAAATTTGCATCATAGATCATGTGAATAGATTTTTGCTCTCTTTAGAGGGATTACTCTTTTTGGAAGAGTCCCAGTTTATTTAGCTCAGCTTTTGTACTGGGAGGAAAAGCATTACTGAAATAATCTTCTTTTGATATACTGATCTGGATAGTTGGGAGTCTCTACTGCATTGTTTCAGCAACATCTGAATGCAGCTCTCATTTTGATTGAAAGCTTTGAAATACATTAGAATATTACCTGCTTAAATTTAAAAATTAGGTTTTGGCCAGTATATGTAGAATTATGTGTAACAAAAGTAGTTGTTGATCTGCTGTAATTGTATGTACCTTTTATCTCCATCAGTACAAAAGCAGTATTTTACCATGTCTTAGAAACTAAGGTTAAAATCACTTCTACATGCACAATTAATAAGGCTGAATTTGAGCACTACACAGGAAAATAATTAAGAAAAGTCAATTATCTAGTCTTTGTAGTGATGATTACTCAGGGTTTTTTTTCATCTAAGAAACTAGAGTAACAAAGGCAATCAACAGGCATTGGTTAATACAAATGGAAAAGCCTACCTTGCAGTAAATACATTTCTAACTTCGTGAAGGCTTCACAAATCAGTATAACAGGCTTCAATTTAACTTATATATTGTAATATATTGAGAGGTTTCAAGGAATTTATTTTCATGTTTTGATTTGTGTCCAGAAAGTGTCTTTTGACAAGTTGAATCTCTTCTTGAAACTCACAATTAAATGACAGGGCTGCATTGCATCAGGCATGGATGGCTCTTGTTTGCCTTGACGCACATTCAGTGCACTTCAAATGTCTGGAAAGGGCACAAAATAGCTTTAGTACACCAGACAATTCCCAAAGTCCTTCTTTAATCTGGGATAAGTGCATAATGAAGTAAAAAATGAAGTTATAAAAAAGGGAGTGCAGAATACAATTTTAATCACTGAAGTTTAAAGCAGCAGTGATCAGCTTTTAAGAGACTTAAGAAATATCTGCCACTTTTTCTTGAGTGACTGTGGAGCTTCTTAAATGCCCAAAATATATGCTGAATGTTTTTTATTGTGTCTATTAGCTTCTTATATCACTAAAACAGTTTACAATAAGAAAACAGTATTTCAGTTTGGAATTTCAGATTACAATTTTTTTTTGTATTATTTGTTGTAATTTTCCAGTTAGAGTCTTAGGGTTTTTTCATTGTTTATGGTTTGATTGCTAACAAACAGCAAACATCAGTATTGTACTAATGTACATCATGTGTCATGTACATATTGCCTTAATAGGATTTCAAATTCAGGGTCACATAATAGTTAGGGTGCCTAATGCTGGTGTTTTCAATATCTCTTCACAGTTATTTCTTCTCTCACTTAATACCTGTAGCTCAGGAAATAGTCACTTTTCTAAATTAAGATCAACCTTTTTGTAGCATTATATTTTTCTTGCTCCTTCTAGTATTTTGGGGGGTTTTAGTTGCATTTGTTACTAAGGTGAACAAGTGAACTATTGCCTCTGAATACCTTCCCATGTCTTCTGGGCTTTTTTTTTTGTTAGGTTCCAGCAGTAATACAGCTCACTGAAATAAGATGTGTACTGAGATGTGGGCACAAAAGAGAAGGTCCCAGGTGCTATTTCACCTGTGATAATTCAGAGGGTGCTCTTATGCTGTTGACTATGATGTAGGATAAAATATTTCATTTCAGTTGGAAGGGACCTGTGATTGTCATCTGATCCAACTGGGTATATTGGTACATCTCTTAAGATGATAAAATTTCTTAAAATGGGGAGGGATTATAAGCAACTGAATGATACTTGCATTTGCACTTCCCTGAATTCAGCTAGAGGAATTTCTCTTAAATTAGTACAAGGAGAAAAATGGGATTCTTTTGCTGAGAAATTTCTGTTATGATCTTATTCCAGAGTTTCAGTACCATACTTAGTATACATTCCAAAGTGCCTTTCTCTTTTGTCCAGGAAACAGAAGGGCACTCTTGTTTTTCTGTATTATCTTATACTCGTTACAGCATTATTTGTAAGATCTTTTGCAGAAGTTTAACAACTTCTAGGATATAGAAATACTTTTTTTCTCCTAAGATGAGCTAGAAAGTTATATTACAACTTTATGGTTACTTGTTACTTCCTGGAAATCTTGGTAAATTTTAACATGATTTTGGTTGTGTTTTTGTTTTGTTTTGTTTTTTTCTTTTCTTTGGGTTTTGTGTTTTGGGAGTTGGTTTGCAGGTTTTTTACCTTTGATCTCAAGTTCAGGAATTTAGTTATGAAAAATTATAACCAAATTTTCCAAAGGACCTCTCCCATTCTCAGGCCCCATATGAATGTCCTTTTGGTTTTAAGTTCCAAATTTCAAATACCTTTGCAGGCCCTGGCACAGGCAATCAAAGAAGCCAAAGAGCAGCACCCTGACATGTCTGTGACAAGAGTGGTGGTGCACAAAGAAACTGAACTTGCTGAGGAAGATGAAGACTAAAATCAAAAATGCCCTCAAGCAAACACTTCAGGTAAGCTTATGTATATAATTAACACAGGAAAACATGGCATTCTGTTGCATTCATGTCTTTTCAGCTGAAAAATATGGGGCATCTTTTGCCTATTGAGGGGTCATTCACAGAAGGGTGAAGTGAAACAGGTGCCAATAGAAGACTTAGTGTAAGAATTTTTATCTTAGGTCTAATCTGGCATTAATTTCAGTTGCAAATGTTCCTATATATGTCTCAGTTTTGTCACAGTTCTCTCGCAGCATTTTCTACAATGTTTGGTCAAGTTGTTATAGTTTGTATTGAAATCAGTTTGGGCTGTTTCTGCAAAACATGAAGGATGTGTTACCTTATCTGTACAGTTATAGTTCTTGCCTAACATCTTGCTTGTTTAGTGGGAAGACTGTTGTTTCCAGTAGTGAAAGGACACATTTGAACGTTTGAGTTTAGTCATCTAATCCTTAATCCACACTGAAATTTTTGGCCTTTTATCATTTTCCTAGGTAAGAAGGTAAATGTATTGGAAGCTCAAGTTTTAAAGCCTTGTATCAGTTGAAAAATCTATTTGAAGTCATGTTAGTTTATTAAGCACTCCTTTCTAGGTTGAAAATAAAAAAAGAAGAAAAAAAACAAAATACAGTTCTCCTTCATGTATTCAATAGAAAGATCAGGATGAACACTGAATAAATCTGCTCTTGCACTTATTATAGGCTAATGTCTTAAAGCTCAGTAACCATTTGGGGGTGTAAAGCTTCAGATTTCCTGTGCTTGTCACGCTGTTATGAGACTCAAGCTGTGGTTTTTTTCAAACGTGATGTTTTTTTTAATGGTAGATTTAGACTCAAGAAAAAGATTTTGTTAATGGTTAAATGGTTATATCAATGGGAGAGATTTATAAAGAAGTGAAATTCAAAAACTAGTGGTTTAAGCCTTCATTAGGAGACCTCTGATTTTTTACTGACCAGTCTCTGTGTTTAGCTGGAAGAGCAGCGGTGTTATTGGAACAACTCAAGAAGTACAACTTTGAGCTTTTAATGTGTACTTTGATCAGAAAGAAATATATTTTGTATGTTTTAAAGAAATGAGAGTAGTCATGATTCTTATTTCCTCATTTCAGTATTTTATACAATGGTGGTTGTGGCCCATGGACAAGAGATTTCTATATCCTGTCCAGGCAGGCATTCCCTTAGTATTGAAGAAAATTCTTTACCCAAGGAAAGTACCTGTTATAAATTTCAACCTGCAGCTTTAGCAGACTTGAGCACAGCCATGAAGTGCCAGGAATATATGAAAAATGAGACACTGACTTGATTCCAAATTTGGTGTAAGCTGCTAGAGAGGAGGGTGTTTTTCACATAATCCTGATAGTTTGTCATGTTAAAAAGATCCATTTTATTGCTGTGCCTGAATTTCCTGAAAGCTGAAAATTTAGCTGTTAAGTATCACTTCTGGGATCCAGAAGAGAAAAGATTCAAGTATCAGTCGAGAGGACATGATTTGCATCTATTGAATGCTATTCCATGGAACATGACCATTATCATTAGCTCTTCCTGAGCTAGTCTGATCACAGATGCGTATTTTCAGCTGAAAGATGTAGACTAAAGCCTTAGTTTATTTAATCTACCTACAAGTGTCTCTTTTCTTAACATCTGGATAGTAGTGGGAATGCCTGTGTGTGTGGCTGGGGAAGAGGAGAGCTAATATCCATTGCCAGCTGTTGACATGGACATGGTCAATCAAGAGACTGCCCATGGTGGGGTATTGGGGTGAAAGTTTCTCTCATCTGCTGGCAGAATTGTTGGGTGTCATCACTGTACACATAATTCTCCTGAGAGCTTGTCCTGAACTCCTGCTGTGTGCAGTACTGCGTAGAGCAGCAATGTTGAATTCCATGGAGACTACAAGGATGAGAGCAGGATGGATGTCCTGCCCTCTGCCTGCAGACAGGAAGTTCATCCATCTTCTCAGTCAAAGTGGTGCCAATTGCCCTTCCTGACCTTGTACAGATAATGCTAGAACTATGTTGGTTTTGGTTATGTGTGTTTAGACAGTATTTTCTGCCTAGTTTTCTCTGAACTTCTCAGCATGTAAATTTACAGAATTTTTCAGGATATAGAACACAGTAAAAATAAGTTTGGGCTGCCTCCAGAAAATTTCTTCAGGTTTGGTCAGATTATTGTGTGTTTGAAAAAGAAAATAGCATTTTTTGTTCATAAATGTACAAACCAGGAGTAAACATGGATCACATTTAGAAGTGCTAGATAAAGCACTCATCTGGATATTCATCTTGTAGTGTTAATGCTTTTAAAAATTATTTTCACATTAGATAATGCTAGAAACCAAAAATAACAATGGAGGTGGAGTTGCTTGTGAGGGACAGTTGTGGGAAAGCACCAAAAATAAGAAAAACTGCATAAATGTCTGTTTTTTCATTGTACCTTTACTTCAGCCTTCAGTTGTGCTTGTTTCGTGGCTTTGTTGCTTAGTGACACTGCAAATGAGTATAACATGTATGCTCCAGCTTTGGTTTGAAAGCCAGGAGAGGACTGGGAACTGTACTGAACTCTGAGATAGGGGGGTGTTGATGAGTCCCCACATCACATAAATGTTCTAGAAGGCTTGGAAAATGCACATCACTTTTGTGAGAGCAGTTTGCAGTAAGGAGAATGCCTGTGCTTTGGGTGATTCACTGGTCCCTCGGTACACAGCAACACTAAACATGCACGCTCAAACCACCTCTTGCATATTTTCAGCACTTCCAGCCCAGGATCGAAGGTAGAAAGATACACTGAGACAGCAGAACAGATGGTCTGGATTTGCAAGGTTTTACTATTCTATGTGCTACCAGCACATTTTGCATTCGTTATTAGTCAGTGTGAATTTAAAAGTCTTGGGAGGAGGGATTGCCTCTTCTCTTATCTGTGTGTAGAATGTGCCAGCTTCCTCATGCTACCTTAATCCAGAATCAGTGTTCAACATGATCTATCCCATAGAAGTAACTACATTTTTTTAGAGGGCACCGAGTCATGGGAGGAAAAAATTTTCTTGGCAGGTTTGCACCACATACTACATTAGTGACCAGCTGCAAAGTTGATTCTGTTCCTTCATCAAATATTTAACTACTTTGTAAAAATTTTATTCAGAGGAAAAAAGAATTCTAATAATTCCTTCCATTGTCTAAGGGGTTTTTTTTTACATTTTTGAGAAACATACACATTGTGGAATGGTTGTTTCCAAAGGACTGGAGCATGTCATATGTTCTTGTCTGAGTGTGCCAATTGCTGTACAGGTTCCTGGTCTTCAATGCTTGTGAGAGAATATAAGAGGACATTTCTCCATGCTGCTTTTGTGTGAGACCTGGAGACTTGTTTGACTGATGATGCCTTTCAGTTAAACTTTAGGGAAAAAATTTAGTCATCTAAACAAAAGAAAGCCACCTGAAGTGCCTTGAGTATCTGTCAAGAGCCTTTTGCTCTCCTGTGCTAAGGCAATGGAGACGTGCAATGAATTTTGCACAGTTGTTTCTGAGGCGATGAAAGTTCTGATGACTACAGCAGTATTCTTTGTGTAGACTTGTTCTCTCTAATAAAAGTAAAAGAAACTGCATTCTGATTCTGAAGGATTACTGAATTGAACAAGTACCTTCCTTTTTTACTTATGCTCTAGGTTGTGGATTAGAATTTTCAGTAAACTGTGCGAGCGACTGCAATTAAAAGAATACAAGAATTTTGGGGAGGGAAATAATGCTTAAAAGCAAGATGAGTATTTGGAGAAAGTGTAGTACTGTTTGCCTAATGACTGAAGGGGGTTTTAGTCAATCCAACATTTTTTTAATGAAATAACCTTCCACTGCTTTTAAAAAAAAACAAAAGAACCCTGCATAGAGAAAGTTACTTTCTGACTCTGATGTGACATTCACATGGTATCTGTTACAAATGCTTATGTAACCTTCCGCATCATTTTTTTCTTCCAGAAGTAAAAATGTCACTGACCACGAAGAACTGTAGTCATTCCAAGTCATCATGACTCCACTGAATCCACCAGGCCTGGCAACAATGACCAGATGTTAACGACTTAAATGCCAATACCAAACTCCATTTTAACGTCTATATTCCCTTACAGTCTTTCTCGTTTATTTTTATAACCACTTCTTAACAATCCTAGAGGTTTTTTGGTTTTTTTAAATGAAGTTCTAGAGGGTATGATCTTCTTTTGCACAAATACTTGTATTTTTGAAACTGATTCTTAATTATATGAAAGTGAACAAAAGAAGTCTGGAAATCATTGTTCACTGGAGGAGGTAATTGTGCAGGAAGGAGGATCTTTACTAATTTAGATATAGGTTTTTTCAGATATTTCAAGTGAAATCTCTTACTGGAGTAATTTACAGATTTCTTTTCAGATTATTCAGGTAAATATATGATATCACATAATGAAGTTTTTTATAAAAATAAAACATTTGCTAAAATTTGAAAAAATATATTTCTTTGGATAAATTTTATACTGGTATCTCTGTAACTCTTTCTTTTCCAAGGTTCTCCTCTCTGTGGAGCAGAGATGGTGTGGCAGTCTGTAGAGGAGAAGGAGTTGCAGACAGATTTCTTCTGACTGAGCACTGTGTTCTTTTTGCACTTTGGTGCCAATGCTCAACTTTTTGCAGACTTTTTGCTGTCTGCAGCATTCCAGATAAGGAAAGAAGGAAGAACAAAATATCTTTCTCTTTTTCCAACAAGAGATGATCTAGGCAGCTTAAAACCGTAGTGCTTTTTTTTCTTACTGTGTCCCAATTTCAATACTTCCATTATTTGGATACATGTGTAGAATGCTCGCTTGCTATTAAACCTCACTGTGTCTCCATGTTAGAACTGACATTTCTGTTACAGAGAAGGTATATGTTTCACAAGCTTCCTCTAATGGTTAATGCAGGTTTTTAGGCTACTGAATAAAAGGTGTAAGATGGACTCCACTCATAAAGTAATAAGAGAGTACCATCGGTTGAGACTGCCATGGCAAAAACCTGTTAATTATATTGGGGTTTATTTTTAATTTGTTCTTGCAGGGGGGTTGTTTGTTTGGGGTTTTTTTTTTGCTGTTGACTCTGTGTATAGTTAAAATGCCAAATTAGATTTATAGTAGCTTGAAGTTGTATTAAGTGATATTTTGCTTTCTGTAATTCTGTTATAAAATAAAGTTGTTTATTCTCTGTATGACTTTTGGTACTCAGACATAAGCTTGGAGGATCTTTGAAGTGACCAGATTACTTCTGAGAACTGTAATTCTAGAGGTCACAGAACCTTAAAAAACAGGGATTAGTGCAAGTGGTCTGCAGAGCTGCCAGAAGGGTGGCATGATTGCCTGGTACTTAAGTACCAGTGTTTTTTAAACGTCTTCCAATAAACTCCTGATTCCTGTAGTTTAGAGAAGAAATCTTCAGCTGCCGAAACAGAGGAGATTTGAACATCACAGCAGAAGTTGAAATACCCCTCAGTCTACAAGTGGTTCTGCTGAGTTCATTGAGATAGGATCTGCTGTGGTTTCCAGATAACAAAACAAATCATACAACTTCTCACTACATTCTCCTTCACTTCTGAGCAATGTATTTTTGGTGCCATTCTCAGTTTAGACGGCTGCCATCTGTCAGCACACTTGTGTAACAGAAGTTCTCGTTAGCTTTGGCTCTGCATGGTTTGGATAACATATGACAACAGTAACAGGGATGTTAATTTCTATACGTACGTAGTCATTCCCAACTGCATCCACATTACCTGGAGAATTAGCAGGTAACAGTCTTTACCTGCTTTCCTTCAAAACCAGAGATATTCTGCTTTTTGAAAAGGGGAAGAGAACCCCATCCAGCCTGATAATGTAACACTGCCACAACACTGCGTGAGTAGGGAGGTTGTCAAAGAAGTGGCAAGGTTGAGATATGTAAATGTAGGTCAGAATGGACACACATGTATTTAGAAGGATGTCTTAGTGCATTTTTCCTACAAAAGTATAAGAAAACGCTATATAAAAATCTTTAAGGTATTTTTGATATGGTGTAGTATCAGTTGCAGATCTTGTTTGATGGGAGGAAAGCATATTACTTGAATTCATTGATTTTTTGATTGGTCTAATTAGTTAGACACTAGATGAATATTGGTTTAATTGCAATTGTATTTAATCCTTAAAACTGCAAATACAGTATTCTTGAAACAATATTATTTTCACTAATAGCGCCTTTTGTTAGTGAAAAATTAATAGTATTTTCAGGTCAACATAGCCTGTGCATAGCTGTCACTTGCATTGATTAAATATGTACTAATTAAACAGCCACTGTCATGCAGAAAAACATAAGCCTTAAGTGTAATCAGTCCTAAAAATAGTCAAGGTTTACAGATTCAGGTTGTGTGTAATTATTCAAATATTCTGGAATATTGTGCATTTCTGAAGTATTTTTATATATGTGCAATTATTGTCTTTTTATATATAATATATCTACAGCAAAAACTACAACATGCAAAAAAAAAATTGTTCTCAAGGCACTTCACAAGCCAGCTTTATAACACATGGGCAATTTCAAATACAATTACAGTAATTAATTCTGCTTAAATACTTAGAAAAGTGAATCATGTGGGTCTTACTAAAAAAACACAATACATCTTCCTTTTTAATAATGACAACCTCAAGGTTCATAATAAATGTTGGACTTGTTCTACAGATTATTTCCTAGATAAAGCATTTGTAAAGGGCAAGCATGCAACTCCAAAGAAAAGCTTTAAACAGAAGATTTATCGCTCAAAGCAATGAGCAGCTGCAGTACAAAGTGTTTCTTGAAGTATTCTATTTGGCAGTCAAGCTGAATAGCAACTTCTAATTGGGCCACAGAAGACATAAAAAGATGGCATAAAATACTGACTACACCTCTTGAAGGTTTGAAACTTCTGATTTTCAGGCTGCTCAGTTGTTTGGGGCTTTCATATGGCACTTGAAAAAAGATAGAGTTGTAATATTAATACAAATTACAAGCATTAGAAATCCTGTGATAATTCCTGCACTGTTAAAATATTCTGTTTGGTTTGAGGCAATTCCTACCAGAGTTTTTGGGGCTAAGTCTATATGAATGTCTCTGCTGGGCCAGGCTAAGTGACTAAGTCTCCCAGATCTCTCTCCCTCTGAGGGTGCTGGTACTTGCCTTGGGGTGTGTGTAACTATATTAGAAAGTAGTACTTCCACAAATATTTTTCCACCCTTGAGCAATTGTCAAAGACTTACTGGTCTATCAGTCTTTATCAGTATTTCTCTACTTCTGGATTTTTGGCTGCTTTTTAAAAATTTCCTCTGGCAGGCATTTTAACCGTTCTGCGTATCTTAAGGAAAAAAGAACCAAAAGCACTGTTTGTGTTTTGAACCTGACCCTGCTCTAGCATCCTTGGACAGTATCATTGCAGACATTGGAATAGACAACTATCGCTCTCTTCAGTCATTCCCCAGCAAAAGGAGTTTCACAATCCTTTATCACTGTGCTATCTCTCTTGGTACCTTTGTAACTTAAACATTGAGATGTTAAATTCTGTTCTGTGAAGCAAAGGGGAAGCAGTCACAGGCGGGAAGGGTTTAGACATGCTTAATAGTTGAAGGTGGAGTGGAGTCCTAACTTCACAATATTACTGGAGACAGGAAGAGAGAGGACTCTTCAGTGACAGCAGTAATTGAAGATAAGTTATTTCTTTGACATTACTCTCTTCATGTATATTTAGATACTGCTTGTACAATTTATCTAGACAAAGATATCGTTCTATGGTGTTATTTAAATATATATTTTCCCTTTTTGAAGGAATTATATGGGATTCAATGGTGTGTTTCGTGCCGGTAGCCTGAAAACGTATTTCTTGACACTATTCAGTAATGGAACTGAAAACAACAAGTTTTGAGAATTTTCATTGCATGTTACTAAGTTGTGAATGTCAGATCCTCCTACATGTTAGCATCTACAGCTCAGTAAGCAGTTCTGTCAAGGGTACACAGTGTATGTGTATAGTATTTTTGGTATCCATGCCACCATTTTACAGTGACATGCTGTATAAGAGTGTTACCACTTCTTGACATTTCAAAACTCCCCATTTTCAGACACAGTGTGGAATTAACAAAATCAATTTTCATTCTGTATTTTTACTTGTGGTCTTGCCCAATCTTTTCTTGGGCCAGTGAGAGTGAGTGTTTGGGATTCTGTATGTTAGAATTCCTTTAGCATCTGATCAATGTCCCAGATCACTGCTTTAAGAAGGCAGCATCCTTAAATGTAGAAAGCAAATTCTTTGTAGCAGCTGTCTCAACTTCCCTGCAAATGATTGTGTCTGCAATTGCAAACAATTATCACTTCACCTGTGCAATATATTCTGTGTTGTTTGCACAGATGTAAACCAGTGTGATGAATTACGTCTTTTTAAATTTGGGTGGTATTAAAATGGGAGGGAGCGTAAGGGTACTTGCTGTTTAAATTCTGTTTTTCTCCACAGACTTTGATAAATTACAGGGTTTTTTTAAACCTGTGATCATGGCCTCATTAGTATTTCTATAATATGATTCCAAGGAGTTCTTAAAAGTCAGTGAGAACTGAAACTGTGCAAACCACACATAATCTCAGACAAGGCATTATCCACACTCTCCTTGCAGGATGGGTAATGACAAACAGCTTTAATGAAACGTGATTGCAGACAGCAATCATTAGCAGACAGGGACAGTAAACACTGAGGACAGTAATGATAGTCACTTCTCATTCCTTGCCAATTTGGGTTTAAACTTGAGAGTCAAGAATCAGAGAAGCTAAAAGCCAGTAGTACTTGCAAACAATTTGAGTTGCATTTTTGTGGGCCATCTGCCTCAGGCAATCTGAGATGCACTAAAAACTGTACATATACAGCTACAGGGGAGCAGGGAGGAAGATTTTTTAAAAAAAATATGTGTCAGTTGACACACAAGAAAGACAACTCCATGCTTATGCAGTTTTTTTTTTTATTTGAAAAAGTCATCCATTTGTCCCTAAAGGAGAATAACAGCTGTTTTACAGAATACTGACTGAATCTTTCCATGGTTTCAAAATTTGTCATTTTCAGTCAACAGAGAAAAATCCTATTGTTTCCTGCTACTGTTTTGCTTCCAAATTCTGTGGAAAGGATACTTTACAAAACCCACAATCTTCCCCAAACTGTACAGGCTAAAAAATGTCAGTTCTCCTTCAAAATCATTTTCAAATTTCCCAGATGTCAGTGCCCGATATCAACTTGTTATCCATGCATCTCGATTTCATAAGGCTGCCTGCCTTGTGTGTGCCAGCTCAGCTCTCTCAGGAGCTCATTATGTCGCTTTCTCCTTGGGAGGCCAGGGAGGGGCTGGTGAGCAGGGCTCTGTTCCTCCCTCCAAATCCTGCATCAGGCAAGGGAACCAACGCAGTTCATTGCAGGATTCCTCTGGTCTCTGCCAAGCTGCACAAAAGGCTGCTTGGCACTTGCAAGAACTCTTTGGGTGGCAGCAGCTGTTTCATTAGGACAGCACAGCACTGGCTTCTCCCTGGTTTTGTTTTCTTGTGTGGTATTTATTTGCAGTTGGTATTTATTTACAGTGGTATTTATTGTTGAACGTGCAGCGCTGAGCACTGGGTTTAAGCTTGCTTCCTGAGACGTGAAGCTCCCTTAAATGTCCTTGAGCTCTTGTATCTGTTCTCTTTTTGTCTGGATCTCCTGGGTTTCTTCCGCTGGCCACAGTGATTCAGGAAGGCATTCCTGGAGTCTTGTGCCATGACTATTTCCTCCTCAACTGAAAAATAACCCAAACAACACAAAAATTCCATAAGAATACGCTGATTTCTTATAGTGAGTTTTTATAAAGTAAAAATGCTGGCATATGTTAATAAGAACTAATGTTACTAAGGTGAAGGTGTCTAAAGTGGACATCGGTATTAGCTGGCCCATGATCCTAGAGGGAAGTCTCCTGAGTGTGAGTCTGGGGCTGTTACTATGCCCAGTGAAGCACTAACACAAACTGTTGACATCAGCAGAAATGCTCTGTTTTCATTTGCCTCCACAGCTTTCGATCAGAATAAAATCATTAAACAGCAAAGAGCATAGTTTATACTAGCAATTCCTGTTCTGCTTTACAGAACTGTGGCTGTGCTGTGAGAACCTCGAGCTGGCCTGATCCTCACAATGCTGCCTGTGGTACACACAGACCAGAAAAAGGCTTGCTGCCCACATAACTGGTCATCATCAGACTGTGACCTGCTGTTGGAGGCTTGGAGATTATTTGAATAAGGATGGAGAAACAGAGAAAAAAAAATTAAAAACCCAACAAAAATATAAAATACTTGTAATTGCTATTTGTTCAGGAGAAATGTGTGCTGTTTTGTTAGATCATTTAGTTATATTTATAAGGTATTTATATTTTGATATATTTATGCAGAACCTCTCTCTTGCTGCACAGAGAAAAATCCAATGCTTATTTAACAATGAAGCAAGGCAGCCTTGATTTTAGTAATGAAAAACTCTCTCCTTTTTTTTTTTTTTTTTTTCCCAAAAAAGAGATCTAGGGAAACAGGTGGCTGAAACCTGCAGAATTTCTGTTGTTCTGTAGGAGAGATAGCATTTGAAGGAGTCTGTTCTCAGGCTTATCTGTGGCTGTTTCTGTCACTTGATGGTTTTAAGCTGAAGCTGTCTCCGCTTGCTTGTACAGGGAGAGCTGCTCAGAATGCTTTGTGTAAGTTGGCTGGAGGCCAAAACAGGAGGTTGATCTCTGACAGTCTCAGCTCAAGAAAAAGAAGATCTTGGAGACAGAGCTGGGAATGCAATGCCCAAAGTATTGAATAGGCAGGAATTCATCTCACATCCTCTTGAGAATCCCAGCCAGAACACCTGTGATCTGCAAACTGTCTCCTTTCTTGAGGCATTAAAAAGCCAGATGATTCTCTTCAAGCATCCTTCTCAGTTGTGAGAGAAGCGCAACAGAAATATTCCTTTGGCAAATTAGTCTGCCAACTACCTCATCCACCTCTCTCTTACAGCCTTGATTACTAACCTCAGAAAATTTACAAAACCATTGCTTGCATAAACTCATTACAAATCCAAAGCTAAAATTTGTGTGCTTTAAGAGAAGCAGAATTTAACATCTGATGCTGTAGATTATTTACAGACCTGCAGAAGGTATCTAATAAGGATATGAGTGCTGTGAAAAAAGGCAGGACGGTCTGTTTCAGCAGCTGATCATGTATCACGAATGCAAATGTCTGTGGGGTTTTTTTTCAGATGGGTTCATTTGGCTTAGTGAAAGTAGTGTCTGAGCCCCAGCAAAATACCTGAACTGATGGGATCAGTAGCCCACCTGCTTTTCCTGGCTTGCTTTATCCTTGCTGGAATAGAAAAGTGAGAGCATCACCAGGTAACAGACAGTTCAGTAGCAGCACACTATTATTTCATAATAACTAATGTCTGACAGCACAGAGCTGATAGTTTACTGAAAGGGAGAATCCCTGCTTTTATCTGAAGTCAATTGCAATAATGTCACTGGCTTTCATTTCAACCATGTTCAAGAAAGAAAACTGCTCTCCTAGTACTTAGCCTTCCTATTTCCTTACAGATAGTGAATTGCACAATGTTTTGGTATTGCACTGGTTTTTGTTGTTGTTTTATTAGCGTGTCAAAAGCTGTCTGCACCTTGCTCTAAGAAAAATCTATAACCCAAGGCAGGACTGGGTTAAGCATGTGGAGCAGCCTTCCTTTGCAGATTAATTCATCATCTGAAGCACATCTTGAACAGGAAATGTTCAAGTTTTAGCAGCCTGAAGGTAACTTCAAGTGTGTGCTCATATGCAAACAAACGCCTTTCCTCTGTTAAAGCCACAGATTTAAATGCCTGGAGATGTTACACAAAACAGGAAGTTAGTTTATTTTACATTTCTGGATGCATATGTTAAGCGCATCTTATGTTAAGTGGCCAAATTTTCAGGATAGAGCACAATCTGAGGGCACAGATTACAGTGTTTGGCCTGGCAGCTAAGTGAGATTTCCTTCCTGGCATTGCACTGGTGGGTAAATCCTTCTCCTGCTGGGCTGATGCAGCTCGGTGCGAGGCCTCAGCTGATGTGCAGAGCCCTGTGGACAGGACTGGCCTGTCTGCCCCAGCCTGGTCTCTGCTACAGCTGAAACCTGTGGTGGGAGGGTTGAGGAACATTGTCCCAGGCAGGGTTCTCACCAACCTACATCAAGAAGCACCTGCAGTTTACAGAGAAAACCTAGGCTGTCCTCTTAGCTCTCCTGGCACTCCATATGGAGAAAATGTTCAAAAGACAGATAACCTGAGGAGCAAGCTTAGCCCAGTGTTGGTGAGTGTGCTTTCAAAGAGCTGAAAGAAAGAATGGTTGAGGTCTCTGATCTGAATGTGCCCCAAGGATGCCTTTGGCAGCTGGAATCCTAAAACAAGAGCACGTGTTAATCTGCTGCTGCAGCTGGGACCTAAATCTGGAGGGCGTGAAGATCATCCCATCAAGACTGGATGGTCTGTGGTACAGGATTTTCCTGTCTGAAAGGAACTCCCTGTCTGCTACAAGTGTAGCCCAGTTGGGGCTCTGTGGGCAGCCTTGATTCTCAGTACACAGATGTGTTACAATCACTTCACATATGCATTGGGGTGGGTGTTTGTTTTGGTTTTACTCAGAAGATAAATTTTGAAGTGAGTTTAAGCTGATTTTAAAATAGAAAAGGTAACATGGCAAATGTGCACTTAGATACAAAGTAAAAGCAAATACATACTTTTTAAAGAACACAGACATATACTCAAAGCCCAGTTATAGAGTGTAACTGCTGCTACGTCTCACTGAAGACTTGCAGTGTAAACACAGGAGAAAATTATCTGTACTTTAACTGCCCTTTTTTCATTCTAGTTGCCCCTTCTATAGCGTAAACAGTAAAATCTCCTATATATATAGTATATAAAACTCCTAGTATATAAAACTATGGCATTTTAAGTGAGGGGTCAATCCAAGTTCCAAACAAACACCTGTAGCGTTTTTCAAACAGAAAATGGTCTAAAATACAGTACAACTTCATAACATTCTGATCATAGCTGTCTTCAGTTTAGTTAATGGTACAAGCCTAAGTTGTTTGTTGAATGAGGTTTGTCTGCCTCCCCAGTCTTTGTCCCCAAGTCCTGACTCACCTTCTCTTAGTTTGATCCTGAAGTAGGCAATTAGCAGCAGCAGGAGTAAAGTCACAGGCATAAAGATCCCAGCAAAGAGAACATAACCAGGCAGCTCCCTCACAAACACTGACAATACATAACCCACGTTCATTTTCATCTCTGGCAACCGTGCCAAGCCAGATCCTTCAGGTCTCCAAGTTTGGACTTATCCTGCTTTCTTCCTTTTTTTCCCAATGGACATTCTGCCCTTTGCTCAGACCATTATCTCCTTTTGGACTTTGGTTTGTTTGTGCAGGTCTGTGATCCCAGTGGTACTGGAGCTCACTCGCAAAGTTACTCAGCAACAAAGTTTAAAAGTGTGTATTGAAGTAATGTAGGGCTTTGAAACCTTTGGATACTTTGGCTGGGCAGGGCTCAGTATGTGAGGCTGCTACTGCCTTTTGAGCAGCGTGGGTTCTGTCATCTGCTAACACTGTATAGGCCATTCTGAATAATAGGCACCCTCTTCCTAGATACATTATTAATTTTACAGCATATCTCAAATGCTCACTCAAGGTGATGACCCTGTTGTACATTCCACACAGGCACAAATGATCTCAGCTCTGAAGAGTTTTCAGAGCAAACCACTGAGGAAGAAGCAAGTGACTGTGGTGATGCTGTACCAACAGCATTCTTTCCAAAGAGCAGTTGGGAACAGTGAAACTCAGGAAGGTTTCTTTCTTAGTAAAGTTGAAAATGTATGATTTTGGGGGGGCAGATGTGCCAGAGAATTTGAGAACCTTTTAAATGTTCAAGTAGTTCCATTTATCCCATCTGGCTCACCAGCCTATGGCATAACTGTGCCTTGCATGCACTGATCTTCTTAATCAATTTTTAAAAGATGGTTAGTAATTTTATAGTCCTTAACACCTTCAGGTTTGCAACCAGATTGTGAGCAGTTCTGTATAGCAGCCGGGATGGCCGCAGGCCGCCCTGGAGCCTGTGGCCTCCTTGTGCGCACTGCTATACTGTCGGCCTAGAGCCTGGACGCTTCGGCTCCACGAACCACGTCTCCGCCGAGAAAGAAGGGACCGAGTCCGGAGCAGTGGGAGCAAGGAAGGGTTTTATTGAGGGATCGGGGACTGCCCAGGACTGGACCTACTACCCCTGTGCGCACCGCCTTTTATGAGGGGGCGGACGCAAGGGGAGCGGCCAGTGGCTAGCGAATCACGGTAGAGCAAGGACGGTAAGAGGACCCTGTCAGTCAACACAGGGGCCAATGGGCTCAGTCGGAAGGAGGGGTCGGGAGGGCCCAGCCAATCACTCGACGCCCTGCCTGGAAATTTCCAGAAGGCAGGGACCGTCCGGGGAGTGATTGACAGGGCCAGGGGAAGGGTTAACAAAGAATGACAGGGCGGGAAAGGTGGGACACACCAACCGGGATTTGCAGCAGGTAGGGAATGGTCGAAACCAACTGGGGTACATTACAACTTTAACTTTAACAAGGAAAACTTCTTAACGTACAAACTTATAATATTTATCTTTTTAACACACCACTACAGTTCTGTCCAAGCATCCAGAAAGACTGTACAAGGTTTGCTTCCCTGATTGGGTAGCTGGGTAGGCTGTAACCAAGTGGAAATGCAATAGATTTTTAGATTTTCAGGGGAAAGAGGTATTTCTGTGTTCACCTTGTTTTCTTCACTTATTGTTTTCAAGAGGCAAATAACCTCACCTAAAAATTATTTGAAGTTTGTAATTTTTTGAACTGTAAGATATTTGAAGTCCTCTCTTTTTAACAAGTGATGGAGAATATAATATTTACAGGTGAATTCCTTGTTCTGTTAATTGACTGCTGATGTAATTGATAAAAGAGCAAAGGGAGTGTGTTTTATTTCTTGTTTATCCTTGTTCAGCTTCAGCTTCTAACTATTATCTTATTCTACCTTTTCCTACAAGGTTTGACCTCATTTGTAAAATGCTTTATGATCTACTGGTGAAAAGCATGGATTAAAAGCCAGATGGTGAAGATATTAATATTATTATAGGTCCATCTGTTGCCAGATAATTCCTTCCTTGAATAGATACCTGTCAGCTGTGATCAATAAATTCCTTAGACTTTATCTTTGTGCATGAAAAATTAATTCCGTTTATTTTTAGACTCTTGTGATTGTTATTGTTTGGGTTTGTAAAACAGTTGCAGTATTTGATGAATACTTCTGGCATATTTTTTAAATTCCTTCCTAACTGATATTCTATGTAAAAATATCTTGAGTAATCAGAAAGCTCAGTCTTTGAGAGTGAAGTCTGTGACTGAATTCCAGGCACTGTGACATTACAAAATGAGCTGGGGGATACTTCTCTTTGACATGCCTGTTATGGACCACAGTGACATTTATGGGTGCTAAATACCTGCATACAAGGGCAAAACACTCACTTGGATTTTTTAAATTGGGTTACTTTGTGTGCCTGTGACACAATTCCTTTCTGTCAAATGCGAGTCAGGGGAGGTGAAGTGAGTAGCTTGACTTGCTTCCAGTCGCACCTGCCTCTGGTGGTTCAGGCAGCTGATGGATTGGAAGTGGTTAATTTCTGCCCAGGAGGAATAAGAAAATTCTTAACCCTCCGCATTTGTACAACCTCCTTGTGAAGTGGCAGCTGCCAGCTCTGGTCTCAGCAGTGAGGAACAAAACTTGGCTCAGTGTGGCAGACGTGTAATGAAAGTTTCCATGTTGAAGCAGGACAAATGCAGTGGAAACAAGGTCAAACACATTTTTGCCATGAAGGCAGTTCATTTCCTACCTGGTTGGCTGGGATGGTTTGTGTAAAGCCAAGGGGAGCTCTGCTGCTGGGCAGGCAGTGGCGTTTGCAGCAGCAATGCCTCGCGTGTCGTCCGCCACGACCAGAGGAAAACTGGGAGATGTAGGCCAGGCATGGATTACTAACACAGGAACACAAGATTTCCTGGCTCATCTGTGAAGCTTGGGTGTGTTTGGGGAAATAGATAGATTCATGGGCTCTGTGAACTTGTCACTGACTTTTCACCTGCTGGAAGAACAGAACGGATTGCTTGTTACCCCTCTGGCACTGCAGGGTGGGCCTGCCCAAAGTTTGCTTTATGGTTAACAGGGATTTCAGCTGTTTCAAAGTTTTCCTTGTGGCTTCAATCAGAAACTTAATTTCCTGTGAGAAGATATTTAAGGAACATTAATTTTACAGCCAACAAAACTCTTATTTCAGCTGTGTCATTTTGATTATTTGCATGAAATGTGAACACAAATGAATTAACTCAAACTTCAAGTGACTTTCTATTTTCCAAACTTGCCAGCTAACACCAGAAATTATGAACATCACGCCTACCTTTTTGTATGGAATTACTTCTACTTCTCATCTTTGTGTGTGTGTGTTAGGGACATATATTTTCACACACATTTTTGTTGAGTATTTTGTTTCAATTACAGTTTCCAAAGGAAAAAGTTCTCAAATTTTCTAGATGGCTTTAGTAAGGAATATAAAAAGGCAAAGAAGTATCTATTGGTGCTGAGGGGAAAGAGTAAGATGTGCCTGTGAAGACTGAACCACAGTAAATAAAGAAAACCTGGTTATTGCAGGTGCTCAAGAGCCTTTTGGGCAGAGGCCAAGATCCTTAACGTTTGGTACAGGCAAATTGCCAACGTGCACAGCAGATGAGCTGGCAGACCTGAGGTTGCACTTTCTTGGAGAAGACAAGTAAAATTTGCTGTGAAACTGAAACTTTTTGTAAAAAATCAAGATTTCTGTCATTATGGTGGAAAGAGGAAGCAGGAGTTTGGTCCTCGTTCAGTAAGGACAGAGCCTTCCAGCACACACCAGTGGGTCAAAACTCTTGTTCCCCTCCCAAGCCAGGGCTGGAACTGGCCCCAAAGGACTGGATATTGCCAGAGGTGTCCCTAGCCCAGGGTGGGTGTTGGTAAGCTGGGTAAGGCTGTTGGTAAGTTCATAAGCTTACACTGCTCAGAAAATACCTTTTGGATGAAAAAGAGCTTTTGCTCCCCCAGCTGTCAAGGCACAAGGTTTCCTGAAATATATATTAAGGTTATTAAATTTAAATGCTAAATGAGCAGTTAGATCTATGTTTATCCTGGATGTTCTGCTAGAACACCAAAATTGTTTATTCTTTCCTACATAAATTCAATAAAGGTTATTAGATCGGGTAGTTTGATATCTTTATTATTACTGGCAATTTCATTTCCTTCCATGTCCTTTGCAGAATCCAATAAATTGATTGAGGCTTGTTTTCCTAAAATGCACTTAGCCTTTGTTTGAAAACATCAGGAGACAGAGACTCGTCTGTCCCTTTCCATTCCTTGTTCATGATGTAAAACACCCTCTTTACGTCTGGTTTAGAGCTTGCTGTGGTTCTGCTTTCAGCCACTTATTCTGCCTGCGCCTTCCTCAGTGTGTCAGGGAGTTTTGGGAGACCTGTTATTTTTCCCCTGTGAAAGTACTTGTGCCTTGCAGTGTCACATCTCAGTCTTTTTCTGGTTAAGCTACCCGTTCTGGCCTCTTAATTCCTTTCAGCAGGAAATATGGGGGTTTTGCCCAGCCTTGAAACTTCCTTGCAGGTTTTCTGTGCTTTGTCTATTTTTTAAAGGTATCTTTTGAAATGTGGGCATCCTGACAGTTGCAATCTCATAACAGTGTCATCTGTGACACTCCTAGAGGTAAATTCATGCCTCTGTTCCTACTTGATAATCAGTTTTTCACTCATTAGGCAGGCTTGTGGGGCCCTGATTGCTGGAGCATTTGGAAGCACTTGGATTACACACTTCCTCACAGTCTCAGTCCTCTTCAGGATTGTCGTTGCCCAGGGCAAGTTTTAGAAATGACCTTTCAAGTTTGTTTCTAGATGGAAATGTTTTTGTTTGGAAATGTTATAATGGCTTGTGCCATGATAAACCCAGCCCTAAATGATCCAGATCACACAGCCTAGCTGCTTATTACTTCTCCTTACTGCTTAGCATCAAGCTTTTTATTATCTGCACCTTTTAGAAGTGCTGATTTTATATCAATTTCTACCTGAGGTGGTTTTTTTTCCTCATCTACTCTGCTCATTTTTCTACTTTGTTGCTTTCCTAATACAAGTATTTGTGTCTTCATGGTGTAAATTCCTTCAAGTTATTGATCCAGCTGAAAAGCTGCATAAGCTATTTCTGGGCTTTGGGGGAAGTGTTAATGAGATTAGTGTGAAACTGGATCCATTTTCTGGTTGAGTTTGGAAATGGCTTTGCTGCCAAATGTGTAACCATCTCCTCACCAGAAGCACTGCAGTAGCTACCTTGTGGATATGACTTTTAAGGTCCCTGCAGCAATTTCTAATTATTACTTGTGAGCTCTGTTGATATAGAAAAGTGATTACTTTTTAATGAGCACATCTTGTGCTATTGATGCAAGTGCCTTAGGACTTCTAGGTGTATTGAAGACGTGGTTGACTTTATCAAACAGACTTGTAATCTCATTAACAAAGTAACATCTATTTTGCATAAACTGAGCTAAGTAGCTTATTTATATTCTGATTTTCTATCTCTTTGAACAATCTTTGCATTCTTCATGGCTTGCATTTAGTTTTCTTACCTATAACTAGGCCAGATCATTTGAGTATTGGCATGAAAATAATAGGTTTATAGGTTTCTCAATATTATGATTAAGATTTATGAAAAATAAGCTGAAGTGGAAAAAAATGCCAAAACCTTCTTGGCCAACTTCCAGGCCTCTTTCAGGCTTCTTGATTTTCAAAGTTCAGTACAGGTTATTTAAATTTCAGCTTTGTAGTTAATCACCTGTACAGGGGAATAGTAATCAACCTGTGCCCAAACATCAGTGGTACAAATGGATGAGCCTTTTCTTTGAATACAAACCAAAACATTCATTGAGAGTAATACATTCTATACGTTATTTCTTAAGCCACCCTAATATGAGCTGCTGTCAACACTTCTCTTGCTTCAGGTACAATTATGAAAGAGTGAAAAATCTGATTGTTCCTAATCCTCTGCCCATGGTATTTCCCATAGAGTCCATTTTTTATATTCATGGCTTGTCATGCTTGTCCTTGATTTGAAATATGACAGAGAGCCAGTAGATTTTTCTTTTGGAATTATTATTTGTGTTTCTGTTAAATTCAAATTTTAAAGTGTTTTGTATCTTGTAAGTTAATAAATATTTACTCTTTCCATTGAATAACTTTGCTAAAAATTTTGGAAATGGGTTGATTTCTATTAGCCACTTGTGTGTGTGTGTGTACAGTTTCTTGTTTGAGCTGCCCACTGTTCACCTGTATCTAATGAAACTCATTCCCAGTGAGTGACTCTCTGTAACCAGCTGCTCTTCACAAATTCCAGCACAGGAACTATTTCACCTGTATCTGGCATAGCCTAGTCCTGCAGCATCCCTCCTGACAGCTGAATCCCTTTCTGTTAGAAGAGCATGAATCTTTAGAAAGTCATATGATGAGTTCTCTCTGCATGAGACTTCAAGCAGTGTATTAAATGGAAGGGTATCTTTATCTCTTTGATTAAACACTGCAAAACAAATCCAATCTCTTTCTGTCTCATTGCTCAGAGAGCATAGCTGCCTGTCAGTGTGCTGCTTTCCTTGATTAGTAAAGATAAAATCAATGTAACCTTTAGGCAGCGTAGATCAGTGAGTGATGAAAACCAGTGCTGCTCTGATATGCTGGAAAGACAGAGCCAGGTTGGCCTAGGAATGGCTGTGCAGTGGCAACATAGGGCTATCTTTTAATCCTACCCATAAGCCATGATCCCAGCTGTGAGGGCAGTTTGCTGTATCACTGTTTGCTCACTGCCAGCTCGCTTTTCACACAGCAATAAACCAAGCAAGAAGATTGCTTCTAGAAACTAGGAAAGGCTCAACTTCCATTTGGTGTCCTGATGAGTAACTGATCCTGAAACCACTATGTAAAGGTCCAGAGAAGTGATCACAGCAGTTGTAAAATCTAAGCTGACTTTTTTTTAGCTGGCTTGATTTCAAATGTGTTATGCTGCTTGTTGTGTTTCAATGGAATTATGCCATTTGTTGCCTCTTGGTTTCCTAATACCTCATGATATTACTTTACAGCATGTCAGCTGCCCAAGTGTTGTTACCCTACCATACCTCAGGGAGTTTTGAGTCACCATGTAACTGTAGATTAATGCCCTGTTTCTTTTCCCACTTCCCCGTAGTAAAAGAGCAGGCTACAGTGGCAAGATTTACAGCTGTGCCCAGCCAGCTCAAGAGGGTGAAATGGAAATGCCCCAGATTCTTCTTCTTGGGCTGCCTGACCCCAGCCCTAGTTGTCCTGTGCAGGGCTAGGAGCTCAGGATATTCTCTGATTCCATGATCCAGCATGGGGCTGGGGCAGCTGTGGATACTGAGCGGCGCTCAGTACCACAGATGTGTTCTAAACCCTGTGAACAAGCTATGGGGTGGGACTAATGCAGAAGCCTTTTATTTGGCGGCTAAACATGCACAGGTGTGTAGCTGTACAGAATTGGAAGCACGGCTCTGCAAAGTAAGAAAGTGGCATTTTCCAGATCAGAGTGATTTCTAGGGCAGGTTGGTGTATTTGTGCACTCTAAGTGACTTGAGCCACAACACTTCAGCAGCTTTGCAGGACACCTGAGGATTTTGCAGTATTCTCTGTGTGTCCTAATTAGACATACTTAAGAAATAGCTCAAGTTTCATAGAGTCGATAGAGCTGTAGAGAGCTCAAGATCCATGTTAAAAGTGTCTGTGGCACTGTTACCAGTAAGCCAAGTTGTTTCAAGTTACTCTTTACAGGTTTGGCAGACATTACAGACATTTTATGTGGGCTTTCCCTGCAAATTCCTCATAGGAAACTGAGGTGTGACTGCCTCCTGTTGCACAGGCTCTTTCTCTGGAGAAACAGGGTTCCTCCACAGAGGTATGCAAGCTGCTGGTTGAATAGGGGCAATCAAAAACTCACTGGGCTAAGGCTCAGTGTAACCCTGGGTGAAAACAACTGACAGTGAAATGAACAGTAGGGCAAGTTCATCAGCAATGCTGGAGAAGCGAGTGTGTGTGTGCAAAGCTGCCTCCTCTGCCACAACATCTGGAAGGAAATGGACTCTCTGTGTGAGACAAATTTTCAGCTGCTGCCAGCGAAGCTATGGTTAGTTTAACACGTTTTGTCAGCTATCTAGTACTCAAATTAATGTGACATCAAATAAAATGGCATGAGCACATATCATTCTCTGTTATGTGTTTCTGGTGAGTGCTAATTAATTTGTCATTCCACTTTTCACACTGTACATTTACACAGTAATGAGTTGTAGCCGTCTGCTGGCATGAAATGATCTTTTTTTTTTTCTCCTCTCCCCAGAAAGAAGATAGACAGACAGCCTTTCGTGTTTTTCCTTATACTCTAACATATCCAGAAAACCTTATGCTTAACACTGACATTGGCAACAACAAATGCTAATCTACACATGCAACCATGTAAAACTGAGGGAAGAGTTTTTAACCCTACCTTGGTTGATGATTTAAAATAGTTATTGTGGATGTTCTGTCTTGGAGAGTTTCATACAGTTATTTAAGAGAGCAACAAGTGAGTTTTTCCCCTGAATGAGGAATTCATTCTAAGTTCTTTTATTTATAAGAATGGTAAGGCAAATATAGTCCATCCTAATCAGAAAACTGCCCCAGAGGCAGCAGCTTCTCTAGCATGAAAGTTAAGCCATGCAGAGCCATGGAAGCAGAATAAAGGAGGTTCAAACTGGTAAAATAGAAAGAAGGGGAAATTATTGAGGCAATAATTCCTGTTATTAGGCTGCTCTGAGCATCTGCTGCCCCAACTTGCTGATTTTTCACATTGTATTGAGAATGCCGATGGACCCTGTAAGACTTGACTGATGGCAAATTTGTCAGTAAGACTGGAGAGAAATTAGTGAAAATATACTTTTTAAAAGTTTTCTGATTAATTTTCTTTTCCAATCACCCACACACTGTTTCTTCCATTCAAGCTGTTTTATCTCGGTGGCATTATGTGTTTTCACTTATAGTTAGTTGTGTGACAGCGACCTGCTGATTTTTCAATGGCTTCCAACAGCACTTATTATCTAGCACTCTTCTTCAATCAGTGGATTGCAGAAGTACAGTGCACTCAGGGATACTCAGATAATGGGTTACAATCAAACAATGTTACAGACATGTGCTCTTCTGTCCTTCTGTAGTGCTTATTTGCCCATTTGGCAGAGTCATGATACTGAAATTTGAAGTTCTAATAGGCCTTTCTATCTAAGGGTCCCCAAGCATTGTGCAAAGCACTGATAGATTCACTCCCTTAAATGTGCTGGAACTTCAGCACCTCCTGGGAATGCTGGAACTCACCATTCTCATTTTGCAGCAACGAAAGTAAGATTTTACCCCATCTTCACAAATTTTCAGTAGGTTCCTGAGGTCACCCTGATGGAGGACACACAGGACAGCTGTAGCTGGCAGATTTCCCTGAGCTGGATGGAGGCAGAGAATAATCTCATTTGATTAGTAGCAGAGTAATTTAGTGTATCTTTGGTCACACCCAAAGAACTAAGAAACACCTCCTGTATCACAAATCAATGGGGAAAAGGTGGGATGGCACACTGACAGAAAAGAGCTGGGACTTTCTCTGATCTCTGAAGACAAGGGAAGGTATTGGCTGTAGGTTACTGGGGCCTGTCTGCCTGAGTGAGGAAGAACAAAAGCAGAAGGCAGTGGGCAAAGCAGGGAGATGAATTAGAAGATGTTTTGGTGGCTTAAGCCTGAGAGAAACTCTGTTAATGGTACTGCTGGCTACAGAGAATTTGGAAAAGCAAAACAAAGTCCACCTATTTTTTGATTATTAAAAAGGGTCATGTTTCTCAAGAGCAAGTAAACATTTCTATCCCTCCTTCACTTCTGTAAATAAAAATGTAGCTTGGAAGTGTTCACTACCAGCTGAAGTGTAAAGAGACAGAAAGAATATCTTCAATAAACTACTTTTCGTAAAAGAGGATAAGGAGCACATATGCTGATCCTGTTAACTTAAGGAAACAGAGTCTAAACCCTAGTAGCCAAAATAACAAGGAAAAAAAGCAGGAAAAGTGAAAGCAAATCACTCAGTTTACTGCTCTAGCCATTATTTGGAGTTACAGGGAGAGGTAGTACCAATAATGTGGGGGGATTACTCTGTTCCAGATATTAGCAATATGCCAGTACAACTTAGGGAAATTTACTTAAATACTAAGTCTTCTGTCACTGTTGATTGTGTTTAACAAAACTAAGTTAGCATCATTGGGCTAAAAAAAGACTTAATTGGGGTAATTTTCTGTACTTTTATAAAAGTTTACAGAGTATTGAAAGGATTTCAGGCTACAAGAGTATCTTAGAGAAAAAATTATTCAGAAATATTAGGCTTATTTTGAAAACTTTTAAAAGATGGTACTGTGACCTTCTCACTGACTTGTTGTCTCAGTGAATATGAAATACTCTTCTCTCTTTATAAATTTACTGATGGTGCTAAAATAAAGATCAAGGATTCTTTCCCCTGACAGCATAAAATTGTTAATTCCCCAATTAACAATTTTATGCAGGTACCTGCTGAAGGAAGGCTGAGATGGACATTCGGTTTCTCTAGTAACCATTTGGAGATCTGCTCTTTTTACTTGCTGAATTACTTTGTGCTGCCTAAGAATATTTCTTCTTTCAACTCCTTCACAAACACCCCAGACAGTCTTTGTCATTCACTGTCCCTCTGCTATAATCACATAGATAACAATCTCTGGACAGCTGTAATTCTCACTGCAGGTATTTTCCAGCATTTGAAAGTAATACAAGAAATCAAATAAATATCACTGGAAAAGTTTTAAGGAAGCTGTCTAGCCAACATTCCTCCTCTGAGGCAGGGTCAGGAGCAGCTGTGTCTCTTGAACGTGTCAAAACAACCTATCCTTAAACCCCCCTGAGGCTGAGGTTCCAGTAACCTCCTGAGGTTCTGCTTCCCTGGGCTACCATGTAGTGAGTGGTATGCTGAGACTTCCCTGCTGTCTAGCCTAAGAGGCCCTTACTGCAAATTAGGTGAATTATTGTTCTATCTTTCAACAGCAGTGGGCTGATATCCTTTTTTTTTTGACACACTATAACTTTGTCCTCAGGTTTATGTGTCCTTTCATTCCACTTTTGGAAAAAGCCGTTCTCCCGCCTCCCCCCACTTGTTATTGTTATTTCCCTACCTTATTTTTGAAAGCTTTATAATTGTGTTGTTCTTCTCTAAATTATGCCCAACTTTTTGAGAACAACCCACTCAAGCTCCAGCTGGAGGTCTCAAGTATTCTCCAGTCTGTAATGCTTTTCTCTGTCTGGCAATGCTTCTTTCTAATATAGGACTTACCCAGGCTAGAACTGTTCATTTAGGATATACTTTCAGTATATCCTTTTTTGCAACTGTCTCTCTTCACTTTCAGGTTTTAAGCCACAGAAGCCATCAGGACTGGAACATATCTTGGCTATTTTCCATGGTGTATGTGTGTCACTCAGTTTTACTTGTGGCATGGTCCTTTGTACTTTGAATTTCATAATTTTTAGACTATCGCTCCAATTGTTCACATTCATTTTAAATCCTAATCTTCTAATCTTAGCATGACCTACATGCTAACTCATCACCCAAGTCATTGTAAAAGATATGAAATAGATTTGTCTTGGGACAGACTGTGTGACCTGCCTTGAATGACCCTCTCATTTAAAGCAGATAGTCGAACATATAAATGTGCATTTACCTTATAGGCTTTATTTCAAGCTCTTTTCTGAGAACAGAAATGGGACTGTATCAAAGGCCTGCTAACATCAAGACACTGCATCAGTAATTTCTTTCCCTACATGAGACTAGTCATCTTTCCAGAGAAAAAGATGAAAAGGTTTCTTACAGCTTGTTCCTGACAAATGCAGTGTTTTTGAGGAAGGACCTGCTTTCAGGGTTGGAAACTCTGCAGTGACATCAGTCAAAATTGTAGAGTATCAGCTCCCTTGATAAAAAGATAGTGGTGGTTTTTTTTTCACTCATATCTTTAGACAGATGCAGTTTTGACATGCTCTTTCCATTTAATTTCTTGTCAAACACGTATGCTAGCTGAACTACAACCATTTTGTGAATAAGTTAGGTAGCCTGTTGACATTAATGGGGGATTTTCTATTGCCATAATTGGCCAGAGGCCTAACTGGCTACAGCTGAAAGCAGTTTCCATGCCAGCACAAACAATAATTGTGCTCAGCAAATATTACATCCTGGCAGCTGCAGCTGAACCCTGTAGCTCAACTTATTTTAGCCTATACGGGTTCAGCTAATGGTTATTTTATCTTGCAGTAACTAAGGTGGTTTTAAAGCTATTTTGTCCTTGATATTAAACTATATAAATAATACAAATGAGATGAAAATACATATTTTTGTATTAGAGATATTCTAGCAATAAAAGCAAGTAAGCAAAGAATTAAAGTAACTTTACATGATTTTCCTAATTAAAGTAACTTTACATGATTTTCGTGTTCTCCATTAGCCCATGCAATACCATTGGCTGTCCAGTTTGTATGGCAGGATGCAACATTAAAGCCCAGACTGTTTTATATAATTTCTCTGTATGTTTCCTTTCCATTCACCTTTTCATTGGTGTTGTTGTTTGGAGGTTGCTTTGTTTTGTTTCTCTTCCCTACTTCTATCTTCTCATCCTCCTGTTTTTCAGTTAAGTGGTTTGGCTGTGGTCTGTTCCCAGTTTGGCACAGTGGCAGAAAGGAAGTCCCAGGAGCTGGAGTATTGGCTCAGCAGGCAGTAAGGTTGCAGGGTTTGTCCTACACCCAGTGGAAGAGTGGGTGGAAGAGGGTGGAAGAGCCCAAATGCTCTTGCGCATGTTGGGGTGTGGGCTGCCCTCAAGAAGCTGGTGATTGCTTGGTGCAACTTCTTCTGCCCCCTCAGGTGCAGGAGGTGGCTTTTGTCTTCCCGGGGGCTTTCAGGGCTTTGTCATCACTCAGGGATGTAGGTGCCATCTGGTCAGGGTCTGTGTTGCAAGGGCATGTGAATGCACTGGAATTCTCTGATACAGGTCATTAGCACTGAAAGTTAATTGCATGTCTATTCAACCCCACTTTGAGGTGAAATATGAAGTCTGCAGTGTGTTTGTGTGCTTTGGAGGGCAGCAATGTCTATTTTCAAGATAGGCCTGAGGGGCGAAGCTCGGGTAGCATGTGAACTTTGCTAGGCAAGGCTGAGTTCCAGGGCAAGCACACTGCCAAGAGCACACTGCTGCTCAAGTGCCTCTTGTTTCTCCTTTCTCCCATGGGTTGTGTTACTGTTAGGTCTTCCTGTGTAATATTTACCCTTTGTCTGCAATCACAGTTGTTAGGAGGGACATTGGCCTGCCAACAATACATTTGATGGCATAGGATGCTCTTAAATTGTTACTATTTACAAGAACACAGAGTGTGCTCTAGTTTCTAGGTCTCCAGCTATTCACCCCCATCACTCCCTTTATTCCTCCTTTCACCAGAAAACTGGAAGGGTTTTTTAGTAATATCCTAGGAATAGAAAAGAAAAAAAAGAAACCTGAAAGTGTAGCAATAGAATTATATAGTGCAGCTTGCAAAGTTCAGTGAATTTGAAACTTGGACTGGAAATGTGCCTTCCCCTGCGAATAAAAGAAAAATTGATTAGATATTTCAATATAGACAGATGGTCACCTTCTCCTAAAAGCCAAGTATGAGACACATGTGAGCTGAAACATGGCCATGGTATCCAACATCTGGTAAAATTGTGAATAGTAATGTAGTATTATTTTATTGTTTAATTTTCTTTATTGGATTGTTTTCTATGCATGGAGTGATTCCCTTCTCAATTCTTATTTTCATCTCTTCTTGAATATGTGCTGTGGGAAATGGAGTGTTTTAGTTTTGCTCTCCAGTATTGTGAAGAAAAGTGTTCTTACCCAAAAAATAGTGGAGCTATACTTTTTAAAAAATTTATACTGCTTTTTTACACCAACACCAATAACATAGCTTGCAATGTTAGTTAAAAACATTCTACTCCATTACATCAATCTACTGCCCATTGTAGACTATATATACATAGTTCTGGAAGCCTTAAATAGAGCTAAATAAAAAAGCAGTACTGTATAACCCAAGTACACAGCAAGAAGAAAAATCCCCAAAGAGTAGACCACAGTAGTCAAAGTAACAATCAACAAACCTAGCACAGAGACCATGGCTTGTGGTAGTTGTCCTAGCAAGGAAAGTTTTAAGAAGTAATCTGAACACAGTCATTGAGGCAATTTTAAGTTGCTATGTTCTGGTCAACTCCCATACACAAAAAGTGTAGTAATTTGAAACTCAGTGGGTATGTGATACAAACTGGCACTGTGAGTCTCTTAGTCTTGTTCAGAAAAATAGGTCAGTCAGGTGGGATGGGAAGTCTTGGAAGTGGAAAGAAGTGTCAAAACTGGAAGCGCTGTAGCATACAGAAGCAGCAGCATGGATAGATTACAAGATGAGATTCCAAACTGATGGTCTAGAAAAGCAGATTTTGCAGGTGTGTTCTGCATGGACAGGAGCAGATGGGGAAGAGGGCATGGCTCTGCCTCTTTGAGCCAGGGCGAAGGAAGTTGCAGAAACAGAGGCATGGAAATGAAAGCCTCTCACTCCAGTCCTGAACACACACTAGCAAGTGCTTAGTTAGATTTTCATGGCTTAAAGTGCAGACTTCATCTGTCTCAGTAATCTTTCATGGATTAAACCACTGTCACCAGAGAGACAATTAAGGCCAAGATGAGCTCACAATGTTGGATTCACACTTTGCTGTTAAATCATAAACAAGCTGAGTTTTCATAGTGGGATATTTTGGGCTTTGCTCTTAATCTTAAGAGATTCACAAAGAAAATATTTCTTGAAAAAGGTAAATTATGCACAACATCTACATTCTTCTGCAAAGCAAATTGCAGAGTTTATGCTAGCTTTCTGTATTATGGACTCTAGTTTTCCTCAGAAGATACAAATTTTCCTGAATGAAGTTCTAGTGACAAAGTGGGTTTGGGGCTCCCTTAGAGTGAGAGGAGTTAATTTCACATCGCACTTGCCTCATAAAAGGTCACCAACTGCTGTGTTGTAGGGCAGCAGGTATGGTAGGAAGGAAAAGAGCCTCTGTCTGCTCACTGAAGCTGCACAATCTGGGAAAAAATGCTTTGGGGAATGAAAACCCAAGAATAAAAGAAAATTTGGTATTAAGTACAATTTCAGATTAAATTCCTGTTTTCATGCCTTTATTTGGGTAATTTTGTCAGCTCCCACATGATGTGCATATTGCTTTCAACTACCAGCAGAGCTTTTCATTGCCATGCAAAAAAGTTGGCAGTAAATTATAGAACTCTGACAACGTGCTTTTTTTCTTTATCCCAGTGGCATCAACCTACTTAAATACCTCTAAAGTCAAGAATGCACCACAGTCAATACAGAATTTCATATTCATATATAAAATTGGTTTTTAAAAGCTGCTTTTTCAATTTTTTTTTGTGCTCTGCTGAGTCTTGGCTTTAAAACAAACACCTGTCTGAAAATCTGCATTGACCTAGTATTTCCAGTGATGCATTTTTGAATGGACACATATCCTGTCTCAGATTATTGACCTGGATAAAGTGTAAAACAGGTGTTAGAAGCTGAAAGTCAAGACTTTACTTCATGGTATCCCTATGTCAAAATCTTGAATATGTGTATTGGACAGCAACTACTCCCATCATTGTGACATCATTCTTAAAGGACATAATAGTCTGTCTTCTAATGAATATCAGAATATGTGTCAAATCAAGAGGCAGTGTGAAAGCTTGATGTTAAGCTCAGTTTAGCTTCAACCACTAGTTACTTTGCATTGGCTTCAAAGCACTTAAAATATTTGGAAAAAGAACAAAAAAAATTCATTAAAGCTTAGAATTCAATGAGAGAGGGAAATTCAGCACACATCTCTTCTAATTGATGCTCTCACAGGTCAGCCATTCAAACATATCTTTGGACTTTTCTAAATTTCTGGCAACCACCACTTTGCGACATGAGCCTGCATATATGACATTATAAGATGAAATGACACTACACAAGCTAGTATCACTTTCCTGAGCACATCTGATGTTTTCCTTTGAAAAACATCAGTGCCTAAAACTCTCAAGAATTTCTTTCTAATTAAATATATAATTTTAAAGTCTCTACTGAATGGCCTTATTAAGTATGGTTTGTCACTTAAAAAAAAAAAAAGCATTTTGTAAACAAACTTGTGAAGAAAATTAAGGAACTCTCCAAGGAAGAGAATGATTTTGCAATTTTCCACACTGTTAATTAACTATGGTTTTAATATTACAACAGTGTCTTGGGGAGGGTCCAACAGAGCTGGGGAATTCTCCATATTAAGCAGTTAACAGCTGTCTCATTCCAGCTGCATTGAGGGACAGACAGCAGAAACCAATACTGGATGGAAAAGGAAGTACTGCTATCTCCTTTTATAGGCAATGGACTGGGGGAGGGAGGCTAAATGTCTGGCCAAAGGTCAGATGGATGGACTTTAGTTAGAGTCAGAAATAGAAACACAGTGGCTGAACCATCGACTCCCAAGGCCATCGCTGCTCTCTTTTAAACCTGATTGCAGCTAAGGTGCTTGTTTGTTACATGAAAAACCTCAGAAAGGTTGGTTCAGATAAGCATTCATTCCTCTGAGAGCTTATCTCAGCCTAACTCAAACTCTCGGACTCTTCTGAGCCTGCAAAGTGGATGCCTTGCAAGAACTTTTTAAAAAATATGTTTCTGTATTTTAAAATCCAGTTGGAAGTCAACTGGAGAGCAAGCTAACAGGGATGAAAATGAAACATAATGTGAACAAACTAAATTTCAAACCCCAATATGATTTGATCTGGCAGATTTTGGCAGTGAAATTCACCATGGTTTAATTTCTTTTACTTCTCTCCTTGCACTGGAAAGAAATTGAGCACTTCCCCTGCCCCTCTCTGTTGAGCTGTTGCCCTCCTTGGCTTGTACCAAGATGTCTTGATGGGATGTAGGAGGAAAGGTTCTTTCACCCAGTAGTCTCTGTACCAGCATGCACTAGGGATCAGATCCTACTGCAGGATGCAGCATCCAGAGGCTGTGACTTGCTGAACCTGTTTTGTGCTGTTCCAGCACAAAGCAAAATGTCCTCATGTCCTGCTCATTGGTGAGTTTAAACTTAGATTCCTACCTTGTCTCAAAACATCCTCACCCCTCTTGTTAGGCATCAGAAATGCCATAACAACGTCTGGAACATAGTTCTAAGGCAGACTGCTACTCTGGAGGGACAAGACAAAAAGCCACTTAGGAGAGATGTGTGCATGATGAGTTGGAGTGTTTAAGTGCTGCATCTGCTGAAAGAGGCCATCCAATATGAGCCATTTACTTGCCATTGCTGTTGTTCATTTTCAGCTGAACTGGTCCTGGCAGGACTTCCCTAAGGGATGTAGCATGACTGCACTGCATTCCTTCTCTCCCAGACAAACTAGAGGAAGAACTGGATATCCCTCTCTGGTTTTTGGGTAACATTACCTCAGCCCAGTTGTCCAGTTCTTACAGACCTCTTCCTCCTCAACTACTCGTTACCAATTGCGTCATATTTAGTGATGCAATTGGAGGGCTGTGAGTTTTCCTGGGTAGGGATGGGACTCTGAGAGATTTTTGGTCTACAAATCTCTTTTAGGTGTCTTGGTCAGATATGGTTTCTATATGTGCAGAATAGGAATCTTCCTTCACAAAGTCTCTGGTGTTATTGAACTGAGATGTGCTCTAATGGTTGCTTTTTCTTTACTATCCTTACTGAGCACTGGCCTTAAAAATAACCTTAAAATGCTTCCTTGCCTTTTCTGTCCCTTGAATGTCAAGATCTCCTTAGATTATCTCTGAAATATCTTATTTATTTGACAGTTGTGTTTCTAGGTACAGCCTTACTGTTAAATGCTCTTTCTCTGTGGTCAAGGCTCCATGATTTATTGTAACACAAGTACATTTCAATTAATAAAACCATAAATTCATGCCATGACACTGTATAAATACTGTTTGTAGGCTGTGAGGGACTCTTAATGGTTAATGACTCAAACCAATTTTCTATTTGTGGAGGCTTCAGGGTGCTTTGCTGAGGCCAGGTTTGCATCCTCAGTGGGGGAGGAGGTGAGTTTTTGGGTGTGTGGTGGTCATTTGCATAAGACAGAGGGGGCTTTGCAAGCTGGGCTTTGAGGCTGATAAGAGACAGATCCTGAAAGGTGGGATGTAATTTCTTTTCTTTCTTTTCTTTCTTTTCTTTCTTTTCTTTCTTTTCTTTCTTT